>VWPW01011895.1:71109-135791 GCA_013389825.1 Crypturellus undulatus
AAAAAAAAAAAAAGGTGTTATAAAATACTGAGTTACAAACATCCATCCACCCAGTCTGGGAAGCGCGAGTGCTCGGTCACCACAGCAAAGGACCTGCTTGGGACAAGGCCTCAGTGCTCCTGCGAGCGGTGCTCAGGCAGGGGGTCCGGGCGGCTCCTCGCCCCGCTCACCTCGGGTGCCAGGACGCCAGGAAGGCCAGTGTGCGCCGGATGCCCCGCGGACACGGGATCTCAAACACGTGGAACACGGCCACCAGCGCGGCCAGGGCCGCAGCGCAGTCGTCAAGCTGGGTGAGCTCCTCTCTCTCTACGCACAGAGCAAACTCACACGAGTTCACACTGAAGGGGTTTTTAACTTTCAACAGCGGTGTTTCCACCATCACCTGCAATTGGAAAAGAGGAAGAAAAAGACATTGCAAATGATGCCACAGCAGTACTTCAGTGAACCAGATGATGAATTGCAGCCACAGTTTAAAGAATTAAGCAAACTCCATAACACTGCTTTGAATTTAGCTAGTATTTCTGTTTCCACTCCTTTGGGACCTTCCAAAAGGCCACGCGATGAGCCCAGGCAGCTCCTACCACACAAGAGAGATAAGGGTCACTGGTGCTTCGTCTCCTACCTCCTCATTCACTGCAGCAAACAGAGCGGCATCATCTCCAAAGACCTCTGGCAGAAGCAAACATGCCGCCGTCATCTTCATATCTGCCAAAGGCAAAGGATCCTGTTAAACTACAGATGAAACCACTCTGACACCACCGTGGCAGCCTGGGGACAACAAGGAAGAAACCAACCCACGCTGCGGCCTACAGCAGAGCTGCGCGCTCTGCAGCAGAGCTGCTGTTCATGTGTCTGGCAGAGCAGGTGGTTCGCGAGGGACAGCCCAGGAGCCCCCAGCCTGCGGCGGGCAGCAGCGGGCAGCCACCTCGCGCCATGGCGTTACCTCTGCCGGCACGAGGGCTATCTTAGGGCCGCTTGCTGGCCAGGATGCCCCTCTGGGCCCCTCCAGGATGGGGCTGCCACAGCCCCCGCCACCCCACAAGGACGGTCTCACTGTGGCCACAGACGGAGCCGCCTCTGAGGCGCCCAGCGGCACTGGAACCCCCGGCTGCTCCCTAAACTCCACGCGAGGGATGAGGGCGGCGCGGGCAGGCGCCAGGGGCAGGATGGCTCTGCAGTTACTCAGCGCCACAAAAGGGCAGGAGTCGCAAAGCGACCAGCAGGGCCTGCGCATAACCCACCATCCTGGCGCTGCCCACCCAGCTATTCCAAGGCAAGTTGGGCATCAAAGACCCAGCGCATCAATGATATTGTGACTTAAAACAAAAGTTTGAGTTCTTAAGATCTCTGGGAACATACTGTATAAGAAAAAAACAAAAAACCACCATCCATATCTGGCTGTACTTCTCTTTCTAAAGGAAAGTCTCTTTTTGAGGACTTTTTTTTCTGAAACAGATGAGTTTTCTCCATTTTTTTTCTGAAAATAATAAGCAAAATTCTGTATATCCATAAGTAAATAATTCTGCTCACTTAACAATTATTTTAGGGCAGTCATTAACTCTATCAATCAAACCTGCATTTTTACTTATTCAATAGAAATAGTTTCAATACCTAACTCAGTTAATTTCCACTCCAACTTATTAGCTTTTATTCTTAATGCTTTCCCATCAATCTACATTACTCAAGCAACTGTGAAATGTTAAAATGTATCTGCAGTAAGACTGGAGCTGGGTTAGCTACACAGCAAGAGTAATCAGCTGCTATGAGACGCAAGACGAACAGCGCGATCTGTACTGACATTTCTGAACGTCTTCCTCTGCATGGAGTTTCAGATTTTCTTGCAGCATAATGTTAATTGGATTATTCCTCACCACATGCAGAGATAGTATGTTCTCCGAGTAAGTCTCCAAAATCTCTACTGTTTTCTTACAAATGTCCGTCTGCGTGAGCAGCTGGAACTCCCTAAAAAGCTATAAGAAAAAAAAGAAAAGATACTAAATGCGCTCCTCAAAACCAAAACTGAAAATAGCAAATGAGATGCATGCTTCAAAGACAGGATAAGACTAGCTGGGTAAAATAAGATTATAAACTGGAGGAGATGATTTGTTTCTCTTCCAAATGGTGAAGAGATGCATAAAATAACAAAATATTTTAAATACCCCATTTCTGTTGTGTGTGACATTTAATACACGACTGTTGAATCATCTGAAATGGGCTTAGCAACAGAAATTCAGGCTACATTAAAAAGAACATTGATGGATATTTTACTACAATATACATACAATAAACAGGCGCCCTCAATTGTACCATACTAGCATGACACAACTCATTGCTCTGTTACCTGATAAGGACATCTCAGGAAAGGGAACAGTCTGAGAATCTCTTTTAACGGTGCCTTGTCACCGATCATCTTCTTCCGCACTCCGCTCGTCACTCGCATCCTGCTGTCCACCTCCTCCCAGTTCCTCTGAGCTTTCATGTACTCTTGCTTAAGCCAGGTAATGTGGGCATCCAGCGCCTGCCCGTCAACATAAACAGGTTCTTCCTAGCAACAAAGGACAGAATATAATAAATTGGCCACCTTTTTTGTGTGTGTGATGCAGGACTTGTGTGGTTCAATACAGACATTTATCACTTGCTGCACCTCACCAGGGTAGCAGCAGATGCAACGCAGTCAAGCTCAGTGGAAAGGACCTGCTCTGTGGCCTCAACACCAGCTTTGTGAACTCACCCTCATAGCAACATGAAGCTGTTCTCACATAGCGCTGGTGAACATTCATACCTGAGGATATCTGTGAAATTCCTATGGCTCTGCCTGGTTTCCTAATTGGAAATTCATAGGGGGTTCTAATGCTGACTCCCTCCTTTAGCAGCATTACCTCAGTACTGCTAAGAGAAACTGTTTTCATCCTACTCACACAGGTTGTCTCACAGTGTGACAACTGACTCTCACGTTTGTGCAACTGAGGTATTCCCCAAGGATGCCAGCTGGATTAAGAGACACTTTCAATCCTGAAGTGAAAGAAGACTCTTAATGAGAAGCATTATTTCAGGAATTCTGCCATTCATATTGAAGATGCAACTAATAATTGTGGTTGAAATGATCACTGTGGTCCCTTCTTACAAGTCTCAAAACAGCAACTGCTGAGAGCAGTTGCCATCCAAAGCACCACATCAGTGGCAGCAGCAGCCCAGCATCGTTTCATTTCTGCCAGCAGAAGCAGGGAATCTGTCTGCTAAAATAAGCTGAGAAAATACAGAGGAGCAGCACCAGCCTCATCACCACCCTGGGGCTGCATTTGCACTAGCACCTCCACGACTGCATCTGTAGCCTGGGCCGCTGGTAGCTCACATGCCCAGAGGCTCCCTGCCCTTTCCCAGGACACTCGGACACGAAGCTACAAAACACACAACAACGTGCAAAGCTGCTTCTCAGTGCCCTTAGACACGTCCTACGTGCCAATAGTGCCCTATGTACAAGAACACTTCCAAGTTTAACTAACCCATCCTTATCAAAACTAACCATTCATCATCTCCTTCTTCCACTTTATTTAGAAGTACTGAACTGTGTAAACTAAGCACCAATAATCTCTTCCACTGTAAAACTAACATTTCTGCCCACTCTTTTTTTCCTATCTTTTAACTATTTATCTGTGCAAGGACCTTCTTATTCTGTCAGATTACATCCTTTAAGACCCCTTTGAAAGGCACATGCCTTTCAAATCACTTCTGAAGTTCAAGTAAACCAATACATTTATGAAGCATGGCTTTTGTTTACAGAAACTTTGTTTTTTGCCCAAGGGCTAAAAGGGCTGCATTACACAGGAAGGACTTTTTCACTCACTAGTTTATATGGTTCTTGCCAATATAGTCAGTAAAGATAGTAGGTTTTCTTTTTCATCAGTACATTCCCTAGCTCTCCCCTGAAACTTTGCTAAAAATGGCACAAAATTAGCTACTTCCAACTGCTCTAGTATTTATTATGTTTTATGAGAAGTTGCACATCACAATTAGAAGTCTGGCTAATTTACCCTTCACCAGGCCTGGAATCCCCCCACAAATATCATTTCCTCCTGGGAATTTGTTACTGCTCATTTTAGGGATATATCCTGCAGCTTCTTCACTGACACCAGTCTGAGCCAAATCCCCTGCCTTTGCTCATAAAGTTCCTGTAAGGACCCCTGAACTCAACTGAAATTTCATGCAGAAATCTGTCTCATTTTCCGGTGTACCCTTTATTTCCAAGCAGTTCTATACCTGAAGAGTCACCTTGAGCACTCCTGGCCCTTAGCTGAGCCAGGCATCCTGCTCCCATCTGTCCTAAAAAAGCTAATGTGAGCTGTAAGTTTCCACTGCAGGCACTTCCTCAGAATGTTTTGGACCTCCTTTCTTGTATTTTTGCATTTACTTTCCCTAGATTTATCTATTTTATTCCTACTAGTTTCCTTTGTATACACATTTTTTCTGAATGATGCCTCCTTTTTTTAATTCCACCCGCTATTTATTTTCATCCAACTTTCTTGTCTTTCTAACCATGCTTAGTATGTTATCCATAAACTTTATCAAAAAATAATTTTCTATTTTCCAAAGTGTTCGCTAGCAGAGATCTTATAACTAAGACTAAATGAAACTGCTAGAAGGGATGTCTGCTTAGTGGTAACTCTCTGGTGACATTTGCACTCCTCTATCCTAGGTGCGTAATTGTTGATATCCTGCCATTCCATTTCCAATCAAAACACTTACCAAATAAAAATGCTTTGCAAAGTCCTATGCATCTGTGCTACCCTCATCAAGCAAAGATATTTTCAAGTGAGGTTTCAGGAGAGTCTTGGCAAGTTCCATGAGCACAAGCTCATAGATACTAAATACCTTATATTATTTTTGAACAAGATTCCCATATAGACTCTTCCATTATTACTGAAAAATCATTACCAGTTTGGCAGGCTTATCAAATTAGTCTACTTACACTTTTTAAACAAAGTAACATTGGTTTTCCAATTTTGGGGAATGTCTGCAACTTAAAAAAAAAAAAAAAAAAAACACACTTTTCTACCCATAGAGTAATTAAGAAAACAGTTCTGCACTTTGACATGCTGCCTTAAGCCAGATTCCTATTCCAATGTCTCATAATTTGACTTTGCCAACCCAAGACCACATACAGAAAGGGCAGAGGCAGCAGCAGTTCTGCTGGGTCTCCGGAGCAGGAACAGCTTGGACTCGGGAGCTCTGCTTCGCTGTCAGCTCCCTTGGTGTTTTTGACTCGCTTTTTTACACTGGTTACTTGCTGCTTGCCATTCCAGTGATCACACTCCTCTGGAGGGGCCCTCTGGCTGCTTCTCACCGCGTTAACTTGCCCTCAGCTGCTATGACCACTGAAGCACAACACAAGTGCCGCAGCTGCCCCATCTCGCTGGCCTCCACGTGTTTGTGTCCTGCCTTCTTGCACACACACACAGAGACCTCGGGCAGTGAAATCTCTCCCTTGCAGCAGCCTCCCTGCTCCCGCCTGCCCCCAGCCGCACTGCGCTGCTCCCCAGGGTGACAGAGCAACCCGAGCGCCCACAGCGCGGGGCAGGGGGCCCCGGCAAACTGCTGCATGGAGACTGGGCGGCCACCTCTGCTCTGTCCCCCTGCAGCTCCCTGCTGCAGGCACGCACAGACACGGCGCCCAGGAGCTCTCCGGCAGTCTGCTCTGCTCAGGAGCTAGTTTAGTTAATGACATTATGAACCAGCTGCAGGACTCTGTGTAACACTTCTGTAAGTGATAACAGCAACCAGCAAACAGAAATACAGGGAGAACTGTCACACTTCCGACCAGCTAGGAAAAAGTGTGATGAAATGTCAAGCTTAACTGTAAATTGCCCCTTATGTATGAGTAAGGGAGGCAGAAGTCGGTGTTGGGCTGGGTTTCCTTGCTGAGTTCTTCTACCTGCTCAAGGCAATCACCATCCAGTCTGATGAAAGGTCTGTGTAGCTACAGCCTTTAAGCTCTTTAACACAGTTTGTTTCAACTGGTCATCTGTACAGACACACATACACATACAGCCAGCCATAAAAGAGACCTTGATTAACCACTGAGGACAGTAACTAAGTCTCTGCTGGCACCTTTTGGGCACCAAGTAGCAAGAGTTTTCTGCTGGCCTCCATACAGCAGCTGCTACAGAGATTACTCCTTGTTTAATTATTTGCCACAGAAGCTGAACAAACATTGTCACGTTTATGTACTTTGCAGAAAGTGGCTTTAACTCAGTAACAGGCCTGTGGCTTTCATATTTAGGCATTTAGGTTCATTTTGTCCCTGGGCTGCTTCATTACTACTACAGGATTATACAAACACCATACTGGAGCAACACAGTGCTACGTGTATTTATGCACAACTGTAGCACTACATAGATAACAGATTAGCTGATAACTGAAAGGGCAGACGTACCGCATCACTACATGCTTTTAATTCCAATTGGCTTAATGCAAGCAGACCGTGTTTATCCATCAAAAACAGTACAGAGCAACAGGATGTCACCGACACACCAAGCCTGGTGTGTTAGGGTGGGGCGCCCCACCTGTGTGACGGCTGGGGTGCTCTTTGCCACAAAGCCAGTGTGGAGTAAAATACTCATTTGCAGATGTTTGTGGGTGAGGAGAACTTTTAATATTCAACCCTGCTGAAAATCCAAAGGGGAAAAGAGCCTTCTGATTTATGTTTTTCATTATTTCCAAGCATAGCTTGATTCAAATAAAATCTGGAGGCTTTTGACAGAACCAGAAAATTTAGCATCACTTGAATTTTACACAGATATTTCCTGAGCTGAGGATTTTAGACTTTATCATCAAAAGAAGTTTTTGCTTTTATTAAAAAATTGTAAAATAGTCATGCTTGCAGGGAGATGCGTTCAGTGCACAACTGCTTTACAAATAAGTTTTCATCCTTAAACTTTCTTCCTTTTCTGCAAACTTGCTGGGTTTTTTTCCAGTGAAGTGCAATACATGCACATTAACTCAATCACATCTAGCTGCACGATTCACTTGGAACATTCTCATTTTTTTCTTCTAATTTTTAGTTTGTGAACAAGATGGTTCTTAAGACAAATGAAAAGAAAATGAACTTCTTTTACAGGAAAGAAATTCTCCCTCTGAGATACTATTTTGCAATGTATTTTACATCTTACTGGAGAATAATTTCAAGTGCAATTTAAAAATCTTTAGTTTAACTTTTGACATTGCTGGTGGGATCAGGAACAAACAGGTTCTGGAGAGCTACCTACAGAGCTGGTGTATCAGCCTATCACATTCTGATACAGGGAAGACTCTAGATCCCCCTGCGTTAACCATCAAATCAAGAAAGCAAGTTACAGCACAGCAATGTCCCAGGAAAACTGTGAAGATCAGGCTAAATCTCAGATACTTCAAGATACACTGCAAAAATAAAAATCAATTCTATCTAGACTGAAAGCAGATCATCACTAAAGATCTCCCATCTGCTCCCATAGTGATCTTTAACTGTTTATTTCTCCTATTTGACAATAAGCAACCTCAGCAAATAATTTAACGAGTTTTCTTTCTTTATTAAGAAAGAAAGGTTTGATGTTAAAAACCAATCTCCTATCCGGAACAAACACAAGAATTTATCCCAACTCCTTTAAAAAACAAGCTGCCGAGGACAGCCCGAGTGTCTGTTCCCTACCCGCAGAGCGCGGGATCTTTCCTCGCTCCTTGGCTTCTAAGGAAAAGCCAGAATTTGCTTTTTGTCACAAGCTCAGTCCCTGGTGGTTTCAGTGGTGCTGATGGGCTGTTTGTAGTATGTGCAGATACAAGTCACTATAAGAGCAAAACAGATAAAAGTTTGCAGATAACAAGACTGGGAGGCCTGGCTGATAGACCAGACAGTTGCACCACCACTCAGGGTGATGGGAGAAACGGGCAGAGAGGAATCTCCTCAGGAAGCTCAGCAGAGGCCCAGAGCCCTGCACCCGGGCAGGGATAACACCAGGCACTAACACAGGCTGCAGCTGAGTGGGAAACCCAGTGTTGCAGAGAGGAGCTGGGGGTCCTGGCGGACAGGTTTAACACAGGCCAGAAGTGGGTGTCCCATAAAGGTGCTACTAATGCGCCTAAGAGGGACCAGCTTCTCGCATGATGACTTTCAAGTTCATCATCACAGTGCTTAGCATGAAGCATTTCTCTTCCGGATACTGGGGGGCACTAGAGGGGCAGGAACGCTCAAAATGGATTTTGTGACCATTAGGAAGGGAAGACTCATTCTGAATAACAAATTAAACTGGAACAAGTTTGAACCTAAAAGGCAAGCAGCAAGCTGAACACACCTCAGGACATACCTTCTTGCCACGGGGGCTTGAGGAAAACTAAGGAGAAGGCATCACAGCTGCACCATCCAGCACATCCAGACACTAATCATGAGACACCCAGCCCAGACAGAGCACAGTTCTCGTGCAGTATGAGCAGGTAACACGCAGCAGGACCCACACTGCCACGTACGCACATGACACACTTAAAGCAGGCTTTTTAATCACAAATAATTCCTCTTTTGAGACAGGCAGTACTTTCAGAGCTAGGCTTGCATGTCAGTGCTAATTGCAAGCTTTCAAAGCCACGTGAGTCAATTTATTTTTGACCACAACTGCGTCCTAATCTGCAAACTGCAAAACTGGGAGTCTAAGCAAAATGGGTGAAACCTGTTTTTCTCTATAAGAAGAGACAAGCCATACTTCTCACTTTATATTAACACACAGGACAATGAAAATACAGTATAAGAAGGTGACAGGCATAAGAAGGTGAAGGGTAATGCATACACCAGGGATTTGTCCGTAGAGGTTTTGGGTTGATTCTAAGAGTATTTTAAAACACGAGCTAAGCCAGAACACTAGGGCAGGCAGGCTCCAGGGGTTCTTATTCACGTGTACAAATACCTGAGAGGACAGCAAAGAGCAGACAGGCCCAGGAGTGCCCAGTGACAGGACAAGAGGCAGAAACGGATTTGCAGGAAATTCCACCTGAACATAAGAAAAAGCCTTTCTGACAGTGAGGGTGGTCAAACACTGGAACCGACTGTGCAGAAACACTGTGCACTTCCCATCCGTTGGGCTCCCAGTTCTGGCTGTACCCACACCCAAGGCCTCTACCTGGGGACGTTTAACCTCCACAGCATTTGAGGACAGCGGGATCTTGTTCCTGTTTCCTCTGTGCACAGCATGCACAGAACTGACGAGTGCTCATGCTGTACCCACAACCACACGGCTGAGCCAACAGTTTCTGTACCTTATGTGTAAGAAGTTCATCCATTGAGATTTTCAAAACATTTGGTTTTCTCCTTCCATTCTCAATGCACTCTTTCCCCATCCATCCCCTTCCCAACTCCATTTTCCTCTATCTGTTCTGAAACTTTACTTCATGTTTCCAAAACCTGCACATTAAGTAAGATCACAGTAGTTGTCTTTAAGAAGAGTATATTCCTAGGAAGCACCTAATCTGCAAAGGCTTCAAACTTCAAGCTCTGCTGAGATAAAAGAAAGCTCCAGCTCACATGCTGGATACCATTCAGTCCTGATTCCTTTGTGACAGGGCAGACATGTTTGAAACACTAAAGACCAGCAGTTTTTCCCCCATCACCATTCACTTTCCCCCACTCAGCGCTGCGACCATCGCCTCAAGCCTGAAACTTCCAGCTCATTTCCAGTCTGGCCACAGCACCAGCTTGCCCAGACTCTTTGACCGAGGGGAGAGAAACCCCTGCTCTGGATTGGCCACTTTGTGCAAGTCTCTCAGGCCTCGCTATTGATTCTGCCTCTACCTCTGGCCATCCAAGGTGACCTTCCTGGGGCTGTTGTTCAAGCTCAGGAAGTCCATCATGGTGACTCCTATAGTCCTCCTCCTCTTGTTTGCTCAGCCAGGACACCCACCTGTTTCCTTGCAGGCAGGGTCTATCCTAGAGTCTCATCAGCCAAAGCGAAACCGCGGTGTTGGGCTAGAGCGGCCTCATGCAGCACAGGGGTGGTGAAGCTGATCCTAGCACTAGAAGCAGTACATTTGCAGCCACAAGTCTCAGCTCACACCCAGCTACCTCTGGGACCAAAGGTCTTCCCCAGTTCTCACCTATTCCTTTTGGTAGGACATTTGCACCTTCACCTCTTTCAACATCCCTGGTTATCTTTCCTATACAGAAAGGATATCAGTAGATGTCCAACTTGAGGGGGTTTCTCAACCTAAGTACCCATCACAGTATTCCTTATCTACATCCCGCAGGCACAGGAAGGAGATGGCCTGCTCATACCCACTTTGGGAGCACTCATGGCGTTACTCCAGCTCTGCTGCGTGTGCCAGGATGTCCGGTTACTTGCAAACATCTACCGCTACCTTAAGCCCTATCTTATCAGAGCCCGTTCCTCCTTTTCACACCTAACTCCACATTTACCTGTTGGGATGACAGCTTCAGAGAAGCTCTGATGACCTCAAAAACTGGTTGTCATAGGATATACGACACTGGAGGCATTAAAAGAGGGACCGCACTCACCTTTCATCTTTCTGTTTAAGATCATGAACTACTATGGCTCTCCTAGCCTGTTACACCCACTTAAAACTCATATAACTTAAGATAGCCTTAGACAGCGCTTCTGCTGACATTTCTTCTTCTTTTTAATACAGTAGCCAGGATAGAAACAGCTTGATACAGTTGCACAGGTACAGATATTTGGTGACATTTGAGACGTCAAAGGGTATCCCAAGCCAACACGGTATTTTAGGACATCTTCATGTCTATTTTCAGCTAATTGAATTCTATGGACAGCACTGTTAACCTAGATGCATCACCCATCACGTCCTTGGCGCATCTGCCTACTACATCCAAGATTCTGAGCTTTTAACAGGGGAAAAAAATGCAGTTGTGAGTAATCTTCAATTCTCAGTTCAAGACTGAAAATCCAAAACTTTGCAGCTTTTAAAAGGACACTGCTCTTTGGTCACCTCCTATGGAGGCCACTCCTCAGTTCTCACTGCATTTCCCTCTCCCTCACTGACTTTTGATAACGGTCTGACCACACATGCCTATTAAGGCACCCATTTCTTCTGTCTTCCTCCCGCATGATCCTCTTAGTCTAGGGGTTCTCCTGTAACAACTGGCAGGAGACAACAGGT
The DNA here is from genome assembly GCA_013389825.1 of Crypturellus undulatus. Taxonomy (NCBI): domain Eukaryota; kingdom Metazoa; phylum Chordata; class Aves; order Tinamiformes; family Tinamidae; genus Crypturellus; species Crypturellus undulatus. Next base: position 82,255 of record VWPW01011895.1, read on the forward strand.
TTCTCTAGCAGCTTGAGGGACTGCGAGTTCAACAATTCCTTAGGACTGAGGAAGGGTTTTATTATGACTTTCTGATACTAAAAAAGAAACAAGGAAATTAATCACTGGATGGCAACCTTGGCAATAACCATGCCATGGCTGCAGAGGGGAGACTGGTTTGCATTTCTTGTTTATTTTCATAGTGTAATCACCCCCGCTCATAGAAAACACCTCCCACCATGGCAGCACATCAAGTTCATTATCACTACAAAGTGCTCTATTCTGGATTACTGCAGATCCAGCGTATTTGAAATGACTGAGGAGGATCCTCCTATAGCTACACTAGTGAGGCATTTCCTGCAAGTAAAAAAATATATATACACACACACACATATTTTAAATCGTGCAAGTCCCATAACATTAACAATTCAACACTGACCCAAAGCATGTGTCAAGTAAATCGCAACTGTTCAGAAACTAGACCTCAACACAGACATCAGCTATGTGGTTGCCAAGTAGGTCCTCTCTTTGGAACGGATGGGTTCTTTGCCCTGCACTGTGCGCCTCACCTTTCCAGAGCAAGCCATACTCACATCATTCAGGCCAGCAGGAAATGCTTAGGACTTCCTTTTTCTATTTCTTCAACGAGTAAGACATGTCTGGCAATGGTCTTGGCAATGGTCTTGGCAATGTAGTAAAAGGAATGGAGATTCCTGATTTAGAGTGCACAGACATACACTGTGGTACAGTTACACCTACTGTGTAGGAAAAGACTTTTCCTTTCTTTCTTTTGAAGAAATTGAACATTTCTTCATGATATGTTTCATAAACCTTTTAATTAAAGCAGGAAAAAAAAGAGGGAACTCAACTCCTGCACACATTAATAATAACTGGAAACAGAATCTGTTGAAGCTTTTGAAAGACCATATGCTTTTTTGATATAAAGCTAGTTACCTGCAAACACAAGAGTATGGCAGAAATGCATTGCTCAGAAATGCACTTTCGCTCCCCTATAGAAATATTTTGTAAGCACTTAAGAGGGATGAAAACAGGTAAACTGACATCAAATACATGGCTAAATATTATAGTCCTAAAAAGCTTAAATGGTACCATATTTTAATTGCAGCACTAAAACAAGTAGACGGAGAATTAGTAAAGCATAACTGATACCTCAACGCATTTATGAAAATGTATAAATTACCAGGTTTCAAAACACTCTTTGGATAGTAATGGCTCTTCTGCGTTCTCTAGCTAAAGGAAAATACACAGGGATACACTTGCTGCATAACATACATCAAAACTAACTGCTTTTATATACCCAAAAAGCATTCTGACAGTAGGATATGACTATTTTTACTAGTTGAGATGTGACTTTGAGCTGTATTTGTTCAGAGGATTTTACCTCTTAGACGTAGTTCTCTATTTTTCATTCTAACTGGAGGTGTGTTTTAAAACAAACAAAAAAAAAAAAACACAGAATTTTATGTCCCTTTGGCAACAAGCACAAATGACAACCAGTGTTTAAGGTGTCACATTATCTGGCTTAGCTCCCTTGTTGACATTTGCCTATCGAGAAAGGAAAAGATCTGGGTCCTGATCACTTTCCTTCCCTTTTCTTCTAAATGTTTCCTAAACCTTTAAGCTTAAGTGGGATTAGATCACTTCAGCATCCCCTTCACTGTGTCGTAATTTACTGCCAGCAGCTGAACTGGAAGACCTGGAACATACACCAGAAATCTGACCTCTATCTGTAGCTGGATGTCAAGGGGTTTGTTTTCAGCAGACACAGACTTCCTGCTCTGTCCTCGCCTATGGCCAAATTTGCATTTGTTTCTCAGAACTTGCTCATCATCTTCAATGGGTCTCCGGACGTATTTGAAGCGATCTTTAAGAGCTCGTTTCCACAGCAACTACATGGGAGAGAGAAAAAAAAAAAAAAAAAAAAAAAAAAGAAAAAGAAAACTGTCATTACCAGGCGCCTTCCAAACTCTGCCCCAGTCCTATCGCAGGTTGCTTCCTTTCATCTATTGCTACTTCAGAGAGCTGTTTATCCAAGGGGTGGGAAACAGCGCTTTGGACAGCACCGGCTAACCGGGGGCTTCAGCAAGATGGAAACAGGCACCCGTGGTTAGTTCATTCTGTGGCTACTAAAGAGAGGGACTAGTGGCATCTGCACAGTTAAGTAGGGACTAAGGTAATTAAATGGAACCATTAGATGAAACCTGTCTAAGCAGGGCCATCTGCCAGACTGCTGCTTCCTTTCCTTCTCTTCCCCCTTAGTTTTGGATACTGCCTTTGTAACACTGCGTCATGCAGCTACACAGTCAATTAGAGCAGCTCCGGGGTGCCACAGAAAACTAGTGGGGTTTTTAGTGGACTCCTCTTCCCCTCCATCGGTGACAGAATCCGACTGTTGGAGCAGCTGTTCAGGTACCAGATGTAACACAGGGAAGCAGGAAAGACGCAAGGGGACTCTCCCTTCTGGGGGGAGCCTGCAGTTACACTAGATCTAGTGTTCTAATACACTGACATTAAAGATGCTGAATTAAGAGAATCAGTTAAGCAGCTTCTAATATTTATGAGACTCCTTAAGGAGCGTAAATTGCAAATTAAAGGCAGTTCTATGTTACAAGTGGATGCAGTGACTGTTACCACCACATGGTCTCAACTCAAGTGCTGGCACCAGAGAGGCCTAGCAGTGTTTGCAGAAGCTCTCAAGTGACAACGTATTTTGAAAATCCCACCTGACACCTGTGGGAATCATCAGGTCTCTAAATATCTTTAAAATTTTGACCCAAAGTATTTATATTTTGGTGCAATTATTCCAGCAATATATGCCTAAAAATATATATATATATATGTATATATGTATTTGGAACATCTCTATTCTTGAAAGCAGTCACAGTTTAAAGCAATTTTACAGTTAAAAAAATAGCTAAACATTTCTCTGAAATATTCAACAAATGTTTAAGGGTTGTAAAACATGATCAGCCCATTTATAGCTGACAATTTAATATTCTTTTAGTTGGTCTTTGTACGCTTTTTTTCCCCTTTTGAAAATCTTATTTGTTTGCCTAGGAGACATTTTAGTTTGTTCTTCCAAATGAAAGAATATGCTGACAGTTATGCAGAGCTATAAATATCTCTCAAAGTTCAAAAACATTGAGCTGTTTCATCCTTCTGTCCTTATACAAATTAAGAGTTTTAACGAAATTTATTTCTGTAATAGGATTCTCCTCGGCTTATCCAAGGTCCCTTCTCATACAGAAATGCATACATTTATCTGGCTTCTTTAGCAAGTAATGCATCTTCTGAAAGGACGCTAGCAAAGATTTCATTGTCATTTTTGAGCATATATCTTTGTCTATGAATACTTTAAAACAAATAGTTCTATCATGCTTGCGAGGGGAGGGCAAGGATTAGTGCACGTGTATGTGACATTGGAGGAAGAGGATTACAGGGAGATTAAAAACTGTAGTTTACTAGACAATAACCTTTTTGAATGCAACAGTTACATAATCAGGAATGTCAGCAACGGAGCCCTGGCTCTTACGGCATGAATGCTCTGCGTTAACGCTGAGCTCTATGAAAGGGCTCTCAGAGGAGCAAGAACCTGCCAGACCCTTCTCTTTCCCTTCCTCACAAAATCACTTGTTGTACAGTTTTCTCCATGCTGGCTGAAACAAAAAAAGGTTGGTGACTGTCTGCAAAGTGGGCAATGCAGTCACAGAAATCCCTTGCCACGGGCCAAGAAACCCATGTGCTGCCAGCTCTGCCAACTGCCGTGGGCATGAGGAGGGAGCCGGACTGGGTCGCCCACCCAGACATCTCCTTCGCGTCTCGCTGCAGACAAGAGCGTCTGCTCATACAGAGACCAGCTTAGAGTCAAAGACCATTTAACAAATAACCATTTAGGAAAGGAGACAGAGTCTACCCTTCTTTCAGACTAAATTTTTCAAAATTTTAGATTTCTAAACAGATTTTAACTCCACCTGTATCCTTGTACACACACACAGAAAATAATTTATAACTTTTTTAATATACAAATATTTCAAATACACATAAAGACTTTCGGATTAGACAATGTTCCAGATAACCACCAATAAAATTAGAACTCACAGTTCCAGACTTACCTATATCAGCTGTTACTGCAACTTAAGTTAGGTCTGTTTTCATTTCCTCACTAGATTCTCAATGCTATCTATCTTTTTGAGGGCGTGCATTTGTTATTTACTGGTTCTTCATGATACCGATTTTCCATTTTACCGACTTCTTTCTAGAGTACATTTACATTAAAGGCGCTTTGAAAAATACTTCCTACTTTCACTTACCAATTAAATATGATGAATGAAAATAAGGATCAATGTAAATATTTCTTATCAAAAGTTCAGGATGTTTCAAGTATATGAAGTCTCTTTTCAAAATCTCACCTTCATATATGACCTTTGCTCTCTGTATAAAACCTGTTTTTCTGTAAGTACTTATAAATACGATATTTGTTATATTATAGGCCAGAAAATCTAGTAAATTATACCATGGCTAAACAGATTCTTTTTTAATTCAAGAAAGCTACTTTAACAGAATGTTGTTTTTCAAGAGGGAAATGCTAAGGGGAAAAAAAAAGAAAAGTAATAACTCTAAAGCATTTCTTTCCAAAAGCTAATAAGATAGTCTTGGAAGGTGGGGGAAAGAAGAAATACATTTCATTCCAAGTGCTTTTGAATAAAGTTTTGCATTTAGTATGAACTTTTTTTTTTATTATTACTATTTGGGTTTTCATATAATTATTTCGTAATTCCTGCTACTGGCATGACTATTGTAAATTTTTCAGTACATACCCATCTTATTAGTAATCTTATTTTAAACCTATTGTATAGGACCATTATCATCCAGACTGTATTGCATTAGATATACTTTTAAAAAGAGCAATAACACAGAATCATATTTTTTCTTACTGCAAAACTAAACTGAAAACCTTAAAAGGCAAACAAACAAAAAACCCAGCTAATTACCAATAAATCTTGAAACACGAGGCCTTTATTAAGCTCACCTAATTGCGAGAATATGGGACTGGTAATATGAGACTAAGCTTTTATGTAACACACACACATAGATATAAATATATATTGTATGCAGCATTAACAAGCAGTGCCTGAGCCTATCACAGACACTGCATGGATGTTACCAGCAACATGGGTGTAAACAGCCAGCAATGCTCTCTACAGTCCAAGGGTTACCGTGCTTATATAACTAGCACTGTCCCTTAAGTCACCACTCTCATTTTGCAATTTTCTTCTAATTTTAGCTATCAGTTCTCAAATAAACAACTTTCTGCTTCACTTCTGAATTAGTTTTATTGACTATGACTTTCCTTCAATGCAATTGTCAGAAATTGTTTATCTATACTCCTTGAATAATTGATTACTACAAGTTGAATGCATTCAGAACTCTTACATATTATTCTGCATATCTTACAAGACCCACGATTCAGGACTGCTATTAGGAATATTAAACAGCAGTTCTTATATTCCTATTCAGGCCAATTTAAACAAAGTGTCCACAAAAAAATGCTTTTTATTTTGGCTGCTGAAAAGTTTTTCTCAGTTCCTCTGAGGTTTTTCTCAGTTCCTGAGAAAAGATGACAGAATGGTGGTTAGCCATTGCATTATATTATGAATCCAGAACTACCACTTCATTTTTACACAAAGTCTCATGCTAAGTTGTCATGCAGGTATTGTTGGTTTTATTTTAAATCTCAGTTGTTGTGACACATGTATTTCGTATCAGAAAAACAAAAATGTCTTCTTGCCTTCATGTTTGTCAAGGAAGAAAGGAATGTATAGCACTAGAATCAATAAAAATCATAATTAACCTTCCCTCCTCTTCCAAAGTTAAGGGTACAGACATACACCTTGAAGATAATTGCTCCTACCTCAACCCAGGTAATGGAGAGAGGGACTAGTTCACCAACAGATCAGCCCAGCCACACTGCCAACTACCAATCCCAGCTTCCTTGCTTCCTCATGGTCATTTCATACAGATATCTCTTCTAGTAAGTGTGAATGAAATATTGTAAGATAAAGAAAACAGTTCTCAAGTCTCTTCCCCATCACATAACTCCTCAAATAATTTTTGCCAGCACCACTTCCTGGACCAATTTGGAAAGCAATGAACTATTTTATTTCCCAAAGAACAATTTTAGTTTCACTAAAGCCTGTGTTTATGCTGCAGTGAAAGGCTAATGAAAAGCTCTTAAGAAATTCTGTTTAGAAACAACTTATTTCTCTTTTTTTTTTATTCTCAAAATCATTTTGCTTTCTGTAGTAACTGTACACAGGATGCATATTTGTATATGTTGAAACTCAATCCCCTCTCTCACAAGCTCGTACAAGAGGCTAAAAAGCATCCAATGGCAAAACAATGACATGAAGTCAAAGCACTACCCTCTGAGACCACAGATGCATTCCAAGTCATAGGAGTAAAAAAAAAATTCAGTTCAAATAACAGTCAATTCCTTCCAATGCCAATGCCAATGTTTTTTGCTATGCCCCCACCAAGATGCTAACCAGATCTTTCCAATAGTAATTTTATTATCTCCTAGATTCCTGACATAACTGATGTAGCTAGATAGCAAACCTAACACACAAGAGATCAGAATGCACTGTGAAAGTGTCAGTCATTTGTTAATACTCAATCCTACCTCAAATAGTACTCTACAGACTGCAGACAACTTTTCTAACAATCATGTTTACTTGACTTGTGTCCCTGCATATGGTGATAGGAAATCAAGCCAGCAATACTGTACCCAGAAAGGAAGACTTTCACCACTAGGAAGACTTTCAAAGGTATTTCATATGTGACTGCCTGACAGCACAGTGACTTTGAGGAGTCTTCAATTAATTAACCTTTGATTAATATAAGAAAATAAGAATGATATTGGGCAGACTTCTCAATGTGAAGCTCACAAGGAATAAAGTCAGAATATAAGAGTTAATATTGATTTTCTCTGAACTAAGTTCCTCCTTGTGACCAATTAAAGGGAAGAAAAAAAAAAAAAAAAAAAAAAAACCCACACACTTCAGGAATCTTCAAGATAAGTTACTGTTTATAATACTTACAAAGCCATTTCCACCTTCATCAAGGAATGGGTATGCCTGCAGCAAAGTATTGACCACGATGTTATACTGTTGACTGTTTGGATACCTGTTCAAACAACAAGGGCAAGTTTAAAAAAAAAGTTGATATTTTGGACAATATCTGCAATTTTGGGGGAGTCTATATTGATATACACTAAGCTGTCAACATGCAGTTAAGAAATATTTCTAGGACAACTGATTCCACTCCAAATAGCAAAGGGATCAGGTTCAAGGTTTGCATGTCTTCCTACTGACTTAACAGGTTTCAGGCTTTTAGCCTCTTCTACTTAAGTAAGCATACTAGAGGGAATGGGGTCTTGTAGTTATTTGAAAAAAATCTCCAAATTAAACACCAAATTCTGCAGGCATTTGGAGAAAAAAAAAAATCCTACAAATGAATCCAACCCGGTTTACTTACAGAGATCCCTTTAAGTATTTTGTCATGTCTGCTTGCAAGAATTCAATAATCTTTATTCTCATACTGTGATCGGGGCATTTTTTTTCTGCTAATATACACTTGACATCATAAGGAAAGTCTGGCAAAGCATAAGAACTTGTCCACTGTAACATCTTATATCTTGCAAGAAATGATTTCATATTTTTTCTGTAAAAGAAATGGATTACACAATCAGTGACCATATCCTTCTTGTATGTGAAGGCAAGACTGAAATAAAAAAAAATGTAAGCAAAAATGTGGGAAAAAATATGGGAAATTCACTAGTAATTTGGGGCTTGTTCTCTCAGTTTGCACATAAAAATATCACAAAGGTTGCAAACAGAAAACATGAGGTTAAAAACAGATGTCACACGTGAAATGCTATAATCAGTGGACTTTACAAGGTGCTAAAAGGTGGTCACTAGGTGAAAACAGAAAACATAACAGAGGAAGCCATGAGGGACTTGCTATCATTGCAAAACAATTGTCTTCTTTCTTTATAATGTGTTTCCTAGGGGTTCTGCTAATTTACTAGCAGATATCAAGCTTAACAGCTTACATAATAAAATATTATACAAGACATTAGTGTAAGACTATCCCCCCCAAGGGCGTGTAACACATGGCAAAAGCAAGAGGCAGTTAATGAGCACGATGGCTGGAAACAAAGCAGGAGGAGCCTCTAAGTGCTGAATGCTCCAGGCCCAAGAGGAGCCATCAGCTAGATTTACCGGTGTGGCACTGGCCAGAGGGAAAACCACCACAAGAAACCACTGCTAACTACCCAAAGGGCTTCCACTCCAGAGAGTCGGCAGAGCAGCCAAACACTCGCTCGAGAAGTGCAAGGTAAAAGGAGAGCTGAAGTGAACTGTAAGGAGCAGGAGCCACAGAAAGGGTGCAGCGGCTCCTGGGGCTCCATCAAGAGTAGTTTGGGCACGAGAAGCAATTTTTGAATGAGACGCCAATGCAGATGCTCAGAAGATGCTAAGCAGGCCTCCTGTTGTGCAGAGGGTCCCAATGCAACCCACATTTGAATTTAGAGGAGGGACAATTTAGAAGTGATAGTTGACTTTTTTAAAGGTGATTTTTTATTAAACACTTATAACACATTTCTAGGTGACACACACAGACCTTTATGCTGTATAGATTCACAGATGCGTATATCTTCAATAGTCCTCTGGCCTCCCTTTACATTCACTGAAGAGACACAAGCACTACTGAAGGATGCTAGTGCTTAACAGCCAGAGACACCTAAATTAGACCAGATGACCAAGTCCACTGGTCTCCAGGAACTCTGAGGATACTGAGGATATTACGTTAACATCCTATAAGTTAACTTCAGACATACACCCTGTAGGTGCCAGCAACTAGGGCAAGTGCCCTGTTGGTAGAGGGGAGATCACAGAGATGTGACTGGACAACTCCAGAGTGCCCTTGCAAGCCAAACTCACCTTGGAGTCTAGAAAGGCTACAAAGGGAAACGCTGCTAGACTGCACACAAGTTTTCACTCACAAAGCTGTCTACAGCAAACTAGAATCAAAATCCAGGTATAAAAATGAAGAGGTTTGCATGGCTTTAGCAAGATCCTCTTGGAGAAGTGTCGCTGTCTTACCTATTTCAGATAAGGGCGTAAAGAAAACAAAACAAAACACGTGGTAGCCAAAATCTTAAAGCTGGAAAAATCCACTGCAATACCAATGAGAAAAGAGCATTTGTTATAGCTTGGTTTACACCACTGGAAAGACTATTAAATATCTTGCAGACAGTTCCTTTGGGACCCATATGACTATACTAAGAGTCTCAATTTCTTCTTGGGCTGATCAGCCTCTAACTGTAAACCTTGGTCTCCTGGTTAAGTCTGCCACATCACTTCAGGGTTTTGTATGTAGCTTGCAAGCCAGTAAAAAACATGATATAACTGCGTCAAGCCCAGCAACTACTGCAATTTGTGCTGTAGTGTTGAAAACTGAAAACAAAACAAAAGAAAAATAAAATAAACAAACAAAAAGGTATTCTCTGTGAGTGCTGCTACAGTAGTACATGGGAATCGGGTGAGGTTTCCCCGTGCTAAACAGGTACAAAAAGTCAAGGACAGTGTCTCTCCAAGCTCAACATATTTTATGGGACAGAGATGGTTAGTAGTAGATGCATACTGAAATAAGCTTCTATTAATGTTTAGTGGCCTCAGAAAAAAAAGGAAAAAATATATCCTAGAATTAAACAGATGTATACATACAGACCTATTCTCATGTGCTTTTTGGATGATAAATTAATACAGAAGAGGGGAAAAAATAGATTCTGAAATCACTTGGAAATCCCTTCTATTGTTAGATTGTCTTCAGATTGGTCCTCACTTGTACAATACCCTCTCTTTTGTCTTGCTTCCCGGAATTTCCCAGTCTGCCCAGGTGGGGGCTTGTTTCAGGAAGTTCTTGGGTGCGGTGGGGTAGTTTGTTTACGGGTCGTTCTGTTCTTTATCTACGACTAACCTTATCTTAACGAGCCATATTCACAGAAACAGAGGGCAGGGGAAGCACAAAGCTCTGTTAACGCTTATTAAATGCAGATTAATCAATAGTCAATAAGGAACTGTGCAGAGTTTGAATCATCTGCTCTTACTGCCTTTACATGTGATTTTCAACAAGGTGACTAGCTTGAAACTGGATGCTAGTTTAAGACATAAAATAATTTGTATCGCAGGCAGCAGAAATCGCTACTCTTGCTAATACCAGTGAAGCTCAATTGCTACCTGGAAAGCTAGCAAGGTTTGGTGGGTTCAGTTTCAACAAAACTTAACACTTACAAGACACTCCACAGTTTCCTTCTACCATATCAGCTGCAAATTAAGTTTCTAAACAGGTATAACCATTTGAAGAAAATAAGTTTTTCTTATGGCTAGGATGACTAAAATGAAAATTCTCCATCAGTCCCTTCATATTTGCTGGTACAATACAATACTCCAAATTCCATTTCACTCTTCAAGTGTCTCTTTAACCTTATCCAATAGAGAAAGTATTTCCTCACTATTCGAACAAGATCTGAAAATTCCTTTAATCTCCATGAAGATCAAATATTTTACTAGGTTTTGCTGAAATCATCACCATTGGGTGGTAATGTTAAGTGTGTGCAATAATATTTTAGAATGAAATACAAGCGTGTTTGAAAAGAGACAACTCCACGCTAAACTTCTTCTCCAGAAATGCTCACGTGCAAACTTCAACTAAGAGAACGGTTCGGTTAAACTGCACATTCACCATAACACATGCATTTAGTCAAGACTTTCCTTGCTTATGAAGAGCAATATTAAAGATTTGGTCCAAATAAATATAGTCTTCTTCTAACCATCCTTCTCTGGTTCTCTAACCTATGGCACAGAAGAGATTAAGAGCCCAGAAGGCAGATTACCAAACCTTTTCTGCCTGCGAGAGGGATACCTGATGATGCTGCTAAAACGATCAAATGGCTGCTTTTGAATAGTCTAGTCCCGGGACAGTCTGTGACTGGTCCTGCAAATCCTCTATTCCTGCAACAAGTTACTTTGAGGAGTCATGGTGACAAAGCTCTTCACTCTCCTTCTAGGTTTGACCTTCTTACTGTTTAGTTCCCTGAACTGGCTCATCAAGGGGCCAGACAAATACCAAAGCAAAGGAGGGACAGTCTCTTTTACTGCCATATCTGCTGCCCATGCCTGCTCCAGCTCTCGGTAGACAGGCGCTCCCATGGCACTGAACTGGCATCAGCACTGGTAAATCTCTTTGGAGACTGGAACCAGGTTTATCTTAAAATAAGTATTGCAAGGCACTCTTCCTGGTATCAGCACTAAACTTTTTTGATTCCGGGACCATTATCTTGTCAATGCTGTCAAAGGCCCAACTCGCAAACACCCACCCACAGCAGGCCCTGTGACTGCTCACGGCATTGGCCAGTTTCACAGTAAGAGACCAGCAGGAAGGTGTCAGGCTAGAGAGGAGGTCTCCTGCTCTGCTAGTGCACATAAAACTGCCCTGAACAAGTTACCTCAAGGAATTCAGATAGTGAAAAACTAAAGAACTAAAGAACACATTTTTATGGAAAGAGTAAGTGTACAAATATATCTGTATCAGGACATCATTTTTGAAGGTAAGTAGCTGGACTGACATCTTGGATACACCAAGGAAGGGGTTATTCATGCATCTGATAAACAAACACTTTGAGAGAACCCAATAAAAAAGCTGGGTTTTCACAGCAGCATCAGGTATTTACAGGTAATAACAGTTGCTGTCTTAGCAAGAAGATAAACTTAAGGCTGTCAGGAACGATGAAACTGCTAGTACTTCAACATTAAAAAGCAAGTATGTGGAAATGTGTTAAATTGTCCTTCTTTTCATAGGAAAGCACTGCTACAAGATTGACCTTCATTCTGGGAAACTAACAGAAAGATTGCCACTTTTACTTCCATAGCTGTTAGTAAAAAATTATTCTATTGAGCTAACACATCAAAACCTCACCTGCTTGTTGCACAACGCAATTTGATGATTTTTCAATTTGATAAAAATAAAATCATACAAATGCTACATTCACTTAATCTTCACTTTGTGTTTAAGCAATCTTCTCTGATCTCTCTGCAATACTCAGTAACACTGGATAGCACATTTTTAAAATGGTTATTAAGGATTATCTCACAGGTAACTTACAGAACAACTGGCAACTCAGCAGCTAAAATAATCCATAAAAGTATTCATTAATTCCTTCCAAGAAAAAACATAGTAGTTACTGAAGCTGCAGTTACAGCTGAAACTGTATAACCTTTCCACAACAGGGGCTNGAAATAGAAGCTACAACTGGGTCACAGGTCAATAATTTTAACTGTAAATTTAAACTAACCCCACCAACTGATCAGAATTGTCTTAAGAAGTGCTTATATAAGTCTCATCTGCAATTAAGAGTCCAAGTAACCTTTTCTATTCCCATAATGAAATTTCTAAAACAAACATCCTGTTCAGTCCTTGGCAACCTGCTTATAGCTAACATAAACTCCTCAAGCATATATAACATCAAATTTTCCATTCGTTGCCAAAAATGTAATAAATGGGTATTGCAAGGAAAAAAAGAAAAAAAAATTCTATCCTAAGTTCTTTAACACAGCTTTAACCAGTGGGCCAAGTCCTCACTAATTCTAAACAACAGCATTCATCTCCAAATATAATACTTAACTAGAAATAACCTAGTGCAGCAATTAAGAGTAGCAAAAGAAGTTCTGCTCCATTTTCAATCTTAATCAGTGAGTTTTGAACAGCTGTTGCAGAGAAGAGACACTGACCAGCTTCTCATCCGACCTTTAAAGAGAAATCCTCATAAAATTTGCTCAGGTCTTCAGGAGCATAAATCATCTCTGCTGCACAGAGAAGGGGCACTTGCATTTACAGAAAATTTTCTCCTCTCTGCTTCTTTGCCCCGGGTGAATCTGCAGTCCCTTTCCCTTAGAGGCCATTATGGGGCCTTGAAAGCTATGTATCGAGAGCATTTACTGAGAACATTTCCTAATGCCAGTCTATTCTGGGTTATGCTGATTCACACAACCCATTTAAAACTCTTTATACAGCACATGGCAAATTACTCATCATTAATTAAAAACAAGCATCCCTTAGAAGTACAAGCTAGAGACTATCATTGCAGGTGCATTTTAATGGGAATGGGAGTATTAGAGACTTTATTCTTCTCTAAAAGAAAAATCATAGCAGAACATTATTAGGGAAAAAAAAAAGTTTACTATGTGTTTCACTATGCCTTTTTCTCTGCTCCAAAACAGTTTTCTCTACCTCCTTTTTCTTAAAGGATATCACATAGTTGTTTCCCCTTCTCTCAGAGCAGGGAAGCTATTGGACAAGCCGGGCGGGGCTCATGTGATGAGCAGGAGGACAGAGCTGCACTTGCCATCTACAGGAGGAAACAAATAAGGCCCGGGGACTCCGCCCACTGATTTGCTTAAATCCAAGTTCATTTCAGATCTCACTGTTCTTTAACTACACCTGCTTGGTCTCCAACATTTAGGCACAGAGCAGATCACTTTTTTTTTGACAGAAATAAATTAGTTCTGGCAACATAAAACATCCATTCAATCTCAACAGAGGACAAAGAATCATTATGTTCTTTTCAAAATATAAATAGAACTTCATAAGCACATTAAGAACTCACTTCTGCTTTAAAACTCTTTGATCAATTAGTCCTTCCTCATTGTCACTTGAAGACAGACACCTTTTCTGCTCCCCAGGACCAAAAGAACTGAACAGCTGTTTGTCAGTAATCCTGAAAAAAGAACGATTTTCACTGGGAAGCTTTGTGTAGCTTATACAAAACAGATATTTTTATAGTGTAAAAATATCAGTAGTTGAAATAGAAAAGGAAAAAAAATAACATATTGAATAGTCATTGCATGATGTTGATGCATTTTAAATCAATTTTTCAGTCAGACGAAATCAAAGGAAAAGGGTAAATAATACTACCTAATCATATTTTAATCATTACAGAGTCACAAAACCTAAGAAAATAAATATGACAGCCTTTTATTTTTCTCCCTGCTTTAAATGGAGGCTATGCCCACTTTACACTTTTGAGCGAACTTCTTGTTCTTTCAGGCACTCTACACGATTCCTGGAGGATACCTGGTCTCTTCTCATCTATGTTTCTTGTATTTCTTTAAACTCCAGGTCACAACAAAAATCTCTGGATACCCACTTTGCTGCTGTTCAAGGAATCCCACTCCAAAACACTGTTTCCCACTGTACAACGATTTTGCACGTGCTCCTTCCTCACTTTCCTGTTCTTTCTTCTTTTCCTTCTGTTACAGGACATTAACATTTTCATACTGTATTTGGGGAAAGAGAGCTGAGATAAGAGCTACTATAATGGTGCCAAAAATTCAGGGCAGCCATCACCTGGGTTTTTTTTTGTATTTTTTTTGTTTGTTTTTTAAACTTTACAGACAATGCGAAGCAGATGAAGCTGATAACTTTGCCAGTCAGAGGCTAGGGGCTCCAATACTTAGGGGCTTAGCTCTTCCCTGGATTTTTAAATTAATAGTTTTGCCCATTCAAAACTAAAGCTGCATTTCCTGAGGGCTAAGGTACAGGTAACATGAGTACAGGCATTGTTCAGTGTTCACACATTAGGTACAGGCAGATTCACTTCACTCTACCAACAGACTCACAGATTATTCTCCTGACTCTGACTGAACCTCTTATTATGAAGTAGCATTAAAAATATTCTTAATGAGATGACATCATCAGAAATTTTGCTCTTCAAGCACTGCTGTTAGAGCCTTTTTTGAGATTTTCACAAGTCAGGCTTAGGAAAGGATAAGCACAAACTCAAAAACGGAGCCTCCCATAACTTATGACTCCAGCAAGTCTTTCTGAAGACACTACACCTTCCTTTTTGTACCTCAACTATACAGAATCTCTAAACTCAATGCTTTGGAACGCATTCCTCACATAGCTATGCTCAATCAGGAAGCCTGATACTACAGGTGACACTGTTTACCATGTTTATAAGGAGTTTCCTCTTTCCTCTTAGTTTTGTCTGTGCTCTTTTCTCAACTGCCTAATTATGGCACAAAAATGTAGAAAGTTCCCTATGTGGCTCCCAGCTGCAGCCAAACTTGGAAGTGGAAACCATCCTGGTGTTTACTTGCTAGCTTCTTCACACAAGCTCCTCATGCACAGGTTCCACTACATGACCCAGAACACTTCAACCCTACCCTGACAGACCTAAGATGCTATTTCCATATCCTGCTCCAAACTGCAGAAGATGCAAGTCACATTTAGTGCTCCTTCGCAACTCCATTACTTCTGCACTGCCCTCAAAACTTTATGGCTGATCAACACTTTTATTTTTGCCTCTAGCAGAGAGGTGAGCTAAGCATTATTCAGATATGTGCTAGAAAACACCCTAAAGACAACAGGATAAAAGAGGTATATAAGGAGGAGACAGGAGAGCACCAGCAAGTGCTGGGAGTAGCATTCATGCAAGAAATAGAAAATACTGCTGACAGCTGCCTGTAATCTCCTCAGCAGCTCCAGCTGATCTGCATGGAAGCTGCTACAGGACTGCTTCCTTCCCTGCCGCTTTGCCAATAACTCCCTCCTCTGTCCTGGTATGGCTACTCACTCACTTTGAGCTAATTTTGGGAGCTCACCTGACTGAAAAACAATTCTGCCAAAGTAGAAGAGATATCAGCTGGATTCCCCACCTGGACACCATCCTGTATCACATGCTCTAGGTGTCCCTGCTTGAGCAGGGGGGTTAGACTAGATGGTCCCTTCCAACCTCAACCATTCTGTGATTCACGCACCACAGGAGGAGGGTTAGGAACATATAGATGAAGGCAAGAACTGTGGCAGCTCAGGCTAACAGTCACCTTGTGCTTGCTGTGTGACCACACAACCAACCCCAGATGCTGCTGGCAGTAAGCTCGGCGTGGGGAACCTGCTCAAGCAATGAAGATCGCAATTCAATCTAACATCAGTAAGGAACTGTCAGAAAGTGAACTCATTTAACACATATTGTCAATCTACTAATTTTGGTTGTGTCATGTACTCTAGTCTTCTATATCGGATGCAACTTATGAAACAAAAACAACAAACTTGCTTCCAAACAAGGTGTAACACTCTAGTTACAAGTCAAAATAAATTATTCTTAAGGGATTTTGTTCAAGATGAGGATGTACTGTACAGACAAAACCACTTTTGGACAAGTACTCCACAGTTTAAAAAATGACAGTTACAGCTGGCTACATATTTGGATACAGCCTTTAGTTGATCATATACTATTTTTATCATGGGAGCTTTCGCCTCATTCTATGGAGAAACCAGCTATTCAATATCTTGATTTTTTTCTCATCCTAGAGTATGTGACTATACAGATTTCTTACACATACTTATGAGTTTTTTTTACATGATTCTTTGCCGCAGAATGTGTTTCACAACAGCAACTTATTTACCCAAATTCCCTGTAAACAGAAGAATTTAAGTATCTACATTTTAGGCAGAAAGACTAGTCAAGGAAAGATTTTAAGGTAAGTTATAATTATTAACATCTGAGATTTCCAGCATTTGACTTTTTTTTTTTTTTAATCTGCAGAAGCTGGCATTTTGCACCAATTGCAGCCTATCTGTAGTTTTCTTGGGACTGGAAGCGAACTCTGTGAGAGCCCAGGACCTCTGTTCTCACCCAAGATGTCCAAAGCAAAATCCAGCAGTTCATAATCAATCAGAAGGCGAAGGAGGAGGGGGGAAAAATAAAAAAATAAAAAATAATAAAAAAAAAAAAGTAGTAAAGATAGTCTCTGTGGAATTTGTTTTCTAAGAAAAGTATTTAGTCCCTTTTTGAGCAGCCCACACTATAATTATTAAATGCTTATACCTTGATCAAATTCAGAAAGTTGCATTTGGGAGATTATATTTCAATATTGGTGCCACAAACATCCTCTCTACTTAAAATGTGATTTTACTCTAAGGTTTGTGATGTTATAGCATTTAAAAATAAATACCTCAAAGCTTTAATACAGTAAATGCAGAACATTTCAGCCACAGTGATGAAATGCCTGATGATGCTTCATGTAAACTAAAATTAGGTCCTACAATTGGAAGCGAAGGGTAGTTCAAATTAACAGAAACATTGATACTGTGTTCAATACTGCAAGCTAATATCTGTATCTTGCATTTAACATTGTCAGAGACCACTCAAAGGGTAAAAACAGTTACATCTTACAGCAGTAGAGCTAGTAAACACCAGTTCTAAAGTGCTAAGAATACAGCTATACTCAGACAGATGTACAGACTCACCCACTGACTGCTCCTGTGAATTCTGGAGAAGCTGTTGCACAATAGCAGGTAAGGGACTGCAGACCATTTTTTTGTTGGTGATATTTATTAATCAGGTCCATTAACACTGCCTGGTGCCCAATCTTCTTTACCAGTTGCTGCACCATACGATCATTGAGAGCCAGCAGAGCTGCTCCACTTACTTCTTCTTCTGAAGATTGAAGGGGATAAGATTAAAATTACAGTAAAATAACTTTACAGTTACACAGAACAGGTCAAAGGTAAAAAGATGAAGAACAACTGCCGTTGTTCTTCGACTATTAAAAATAATAATAAATAAATCATTTGTTTTAGCTATTGTCCTTTCTAAACCAGTGCCAGAAGTTTCAGTCACTGGCCAGATTCATTTCAGTAACAAAACGACAGCTCTGAAATACATAAAAGCAGTGAAGTGACAATTCTAATGCTTTAAATCAAACTTTGCTTAAACCACAGCATAGTGCTCTTTTACTAAGTAAGGAAAGCAAGCTTCTTAAGAGAATGCATAGCATACCATGATCATGAAGCAGTTTCTCAGGTACCTTTTTTTGTAAAGTGTTTACATATTCAGACAGAAAATATTTACATACTACACTTGCATTATTTCAAAGGATGTATACAATGTAAAGTAGGCCTGGTCAGTGCCCATTAAACTGCCAGTCGTGTTTCTAGAAAGTGCACCTTTCCACAAACAGGCTTAATTTTCCCCTCAGCCTTTCTCGCAGACCTCATAACAAATCTGCACACTTGTTTTAGCAGGTCTGTCAGTTCTCTCCCTAAGAAATTTTTATGTAAGCCACAAGATGGTCTATATATGTATATCCCAAGACAAGGTAGATGATGTCAATTAGAATAATCAGAATAATAGCAAGAAATGTTTTTAAAAAATACACAATAAAAATGCTTACCACGAAACTTAGGAACTAATTCTCCTAAATTTCTCTGCCTCAACCAGTTGCAGACTTGATCAACCGACCAACTTTCCATCTTCAGCCACCAAAAAGAAATTCCACTGTGAAACAAAGACGAGATTATTTTTATGATGAACTTTAAACTGAGCTCAAATATCTTGTAGGGAAAACAAACCAACAAAAAACCTTGCAAGCAGTGCTATACTCACATGCCTTGAGTAAAATTAATGAGAAGTAATCAAAATAGTGCCTTTTGCAAGCAGCAGTTTTCTTAGAGCCCCTCTTTCTTCACCTCCTCTCCTTTCCCTCTGTTTTAAGAGACAGCCCCATTCCTTATAAAATACAACCTGCTCCAGTACCATTAACACCCAGGTTTCCACACAGAGAAGGAAAAGGTGTGAAATTCACCACCACTGCTTGTCAGGAAAGGGCTGACATTTTACAAGAGTGGGGGAGGAGGAGGAGAAGAAAAAGGAAAAAAAAAAAGACTGTCACATATATGTTTACAGTAAATCAGGCACATTAACCCTCTCCCCACCACCAAGCAGCAAGCCAAGCTGAACACTCAATTACAAACAACTAGGAGCAGTAAAAGCTTCTGAGAACAGCAGGACCAACTTATGCTGGTCACGTCCTTGAGGTTTGAAGCATCCCTGACAAGCCAAGCCATCAGGCACCCTGGAAGGACCTGAGCGGATGGGGATGGTAACTGTGGGGATGGGCATCCCTCACCTGCTGATTCACAGAGCCCCCAGACAATCTGGAAATCCCTCCAGCTCCAGGAGTCACAGCTTCTTTCCCTGAAGGACTTACTTGAACTGTGCAGACAGTACATCACATACCACTCCATGCCTGCCTAAATCCAGTCCACTCTATTCATCTCTCCCACCCCATGATGCTTCACATTTAGCAAACGGAACAGGCAACACAGAGAACAGGAAATTTTGCCTTGCTACGGGCCCTAAATAGCTACAAGTTTGACATCAAGATAAAAACCCACCTTTACAATTAACAGAATCCTCTTTTTTTTTTTTTTTAAGGCTAGGAAACAGCCAAAATCAGCAACTTCATAAAGAGAGGATTACTTGTAAACAGACTCCAACTCTACCAATTCCTTTACAGCAGGAGACTCCCCATAAGAGATTTTCATATTCATGTGATTCAGCTCTAGTCCAAAAATGAGCTAGAGGAGCATCATCAAGTACTCCCGTGCTGGCAATCCACAACAAGTATGAGAGAAAATGATCCAAGCAAGTTTGTTTGTTTTTAATAAAATTAGTGTATCAAGTGTGTCATCCACAAACAAAACCAACCATACCATTCACATACAAACCCAACCAATTCTAGTCTTCATCCTTTAACAACAGAGCACCAACACAGACGCACTCCAGATTGTGCTCTCCTGCCAATACACTTCAGCATCTCAAAAAGGTTAAAGGGAGAGGCAGGGCTTCCCAAATTGCAGGAGTGGATTTAATTTGACATGACAACAGTAGCCATCCAACTCCTCCTCCAGGCTAAGCAGCAATAACAGGGTGTGAAAAGTCATTATTTGCCGAGAACTCTGGTGTAAATTAAAAATCACACCTTCCCGTGTCACTTCTTACTTCCTTGTGAAAAGGACAAAAAGATGCTCAAAAAACTTGAAAGATAAAACAGAATGCAAAGCAAAGAGACACTTGCCTCATCAACCAGGCACTGCCAAAGTAGAGAGAGATACATTAAAATGGAAGAAAGGTCACTGCTTCTTCCAGTAAGATGACTTGCATCCCACACTGGGTCATGCTGAAGCGACCATTGTAGATATCAGCATTTCAAATACTGCCAAGCAAACCAGAGTCACAGAAAGAAATATGCATATACATGTCAGCACCATGTCACTAACCGCAGCGAAGTACCCACTGGCAGGGAGAAATGCAGTCTGAGCACTTCATGGGGAGGGAAGCGATGGCAGTTTAGAAGCTGCTGTAGAGAAACAGATGATACCTATTAAAGTTACTACACATGCGTGTACTTCAAAGCACTTCTCAAAAGTGATTTCACTTGCTCGCAAATATGCCAGGCAAAGGAGCTGGGAAAGGAGCTTCCCGAGACAACCAGAAAGACTGAGCATGGATAGGCATGTTTTTTACTATTAATCCTATTCATTATAATAGTATCAAAAGCTTACCCAGCGTGTCCACTGCTTGGTGCAAGCACAAGAGCATTTATATTCTTTAATAAACTCTTAAAAGGCAGGGGAAAAAAAACAATAAAGGCAATGTTTTAAGAACAGGCAGTATTTTAGCAGCTTACAGAATGACTTCAAGTCAAATTCCGAATATTTCAAAGTACGAGCACTGGCCATCCGCTAATAAATACAGCGAATCGCTAGGAGCCATCTAGGAAGCAGGGCATACTAAAGATATCACCAAAGTATCCTCTGTGTAAGCTTTTAATGTTATCAGAACTTGTCTTTACCTTTATAAGCATTACAGAGACTTTGGTATTTTCCTTCCAGTTGCTACGTATTTTTTTTGATAATTAAAAATTTACTCAAGCTAATTCGTAGAAGGTGGAGCTCTGTCAGCCAGCAGATAGTGCTGAGTTAGATGAAAGGGCATCGGTTAGCCACCAATCCTTTCAGTTATGCATAACGAGTTTCTAGTATCCATCTTTTGACCATAAGGGCTTCTATAAAAACATTTTAATCTGTTCAATTTAAAGTGATAGTGTCCCACTTTAGAGACTGCTATCCCACTTTGAAGACCAGATTCTACCCAAACGGCAAGCTGTTTAAGCTCTACAGCCTGATTGGTAATTTGAAAGCAAGAATATTAACTTCACTGTGTTCTGAGGCAAGGTAATACTCATGTCCTTACTATGACTGGTAACAGTAAACAAGCCATGCAATAATACAATAATACTAGTAACAGTGAGTTATAAAAGAAAGTTCCCTTATGTTCTATGAAGACAATGAAATCAAACACTTCTATGTTCAACTTGAACAAAAATGTACCAAATTAAAAATACAATATTGGATATAGAGAAAAGGGGGGGAAAAATCAAATAAAGATTAAAGATTAAAAATTCAAAAACCACAAAAATAAAATCTGATACATACCACAGAGACAGCAATCAGGCAGAAGGTCCTTGGTACCCCATGAGGGGCATTTCAGGAAGATATGCAAGTCATTCCCTCTTCTAAGTGAGATTGCAGTCACTTTTCCCTCACCAGGAACCAGCACTCCCATGTTTAATAGTTTAGCAAAGTACTCCAGCTCCTGATACGGAGAAGCACAGATATCTCTGAGACTTAGAAGTCCTCTGGGGCACTTCCACTTCCACAGCCTGAAAGCCCTGTCCTAGTTGTTCTCCCCTCTTTGCACCTGGTCGGGCTCATGGAACTGAATACGCTGAAATCCCAATTTTTGGAATGGATAGTTTTTGACTGATCAGCCTCTTAACCAGTTCCCACCTGCATGAAAATACGGATACAGGAACCATATGCCAAGACCCATACAGCAGGCACAGATATGGAACACACAATGTGACAATGAAGATTTCTATCTTAATGGAGCATTTGAATGTAAAACTAGGGCAAACATCCAAACTGCAATTATTCTGTCTCCAGAAAGAATAAAGGAAGTGAAAAGGAATTGTACTCCTCTACTTTCCCTCAAATCGTTTTCAGTGAATGAAAAGAAAAAAGAAAAGGTTGCCAGTAAGATACAGAATACTCATAACAACCAGATCAATTTACTTAGAGGATTGATATGAAATCCTATTGCTTGCTTGCTCCATTACTGCCTTAAAATTAAAAAACAGCTCAGAAAGTGGAGCCAGCAGACAGTTTCAGTAATCTTACAAAAAAAAAAAAAAAAACAGTTGAGAACAGCTTAAAAAAACTGCATACCCAGGATATTCTGACGAAAAAGTGCTGGGGCCATTTATTACTAGTTCAGTAGGCAGATCCTCAAAGGTGCTATTATTTGATACAGGTGTTCTCCTGCTCCTAAGACAAAAGCTGGATATGAAGGCACCTTTCAGGTATCACTGAGTAACTGGGAAATATATAAAAATAAATGCTGCAGGTTTGAAGTAACAGGTTTGCAGAAGACAACCCTTTCATGCGGTTCTTAACGATGGCCAAATAACCTTCTGGTCCCGCCTACCCCTATGCTCTCGGGTCATGCAGAAAGCACCATTCCCAGGCCCGGCCTTTCGACAGTGGCAACCAGTTCCCCCGGTGCTAGCGGCTTCTGGGAACTGCCTGTGCTACCAAAACTTTACATTTGCTTATACTATTTTTATATTTAAACACGTGCAGTCTCCCATCACTACAGCTTGGCCCAGCCTGCCCAAGTGCTGCCTTCAGAAGTGGGCAGGTTTCTGCAAGGAATTCACCAGTGCAGACGGCCCACTCCTGCACTTCCCACTGGACACTCCCAGAGAAAGCCGGAGAGGGCCTGGGCTTTTAATCTGCAGAACTAAATTAAATTCGGATGCCAACGCACCAGCTATCGCCGAGACGTCGGCCTTCCCTGCCAGGCAAGGAAAGCGAATCCAGGCGGCGCACGGCAGCAGCTTGCAGCGCGCCAAGGGAGCCCTTCCCTCTCTAGAGCAGCGACGTGCCAGAGGCGCCCCCGAGCAGTTCTGCACCGCTCCACCACCTACCTGCACACGAAACACACCCCACCGAGCCCGACCGCTTGCTCCGGAGTTACAAACGCTCCGGAAGGGCAGGCACGGCCGCCGGCGGCTCCTCGCCACGGCGAGGGGCAGCCCCGGCGCGAGGCGCAGGGGGGCGCGAGCGCCTCCCGCAGCCCAGGGCAGGGCAGGGCAGGGCAGGGCAGGGCAGGGCAGGGCGGCTCGGCTCGGCCCGGCACCGCTACCCCCGCGCCCGCCTGCAGGGGGCAGCGGGCCGGCGGCCACCCCCACCCGTTCCTGCGGCGGGCTCCTGGCCGTCGGTGCTTTGAATCGGCCATTGGGGCGGTTGGTGTTTTGAATCGGCCGTTGGGGGGGTTGGCGCCCGAGCAGCCGCTAGAGGGTCACTGGGCCATTTGCGCACCCCACAAATTTAAGCTTATTGGGAACAGCGGAAAGGCGCCGTGCTGTTCAGTGTGCGGCCCAGGCAGCTGCCTCAGTGTAGCTTCCTCCCCTATTTTACCTATTTTCAGGGCTACAGGGTGGCAGGACAGGAATCTGCCCTACACCAACACCAGTCGCTTCCCGACATTCCCGCCTCATTGTAATGGCGGGGGAGGAGCACTGAATTCCAGCCTGGTTGCTATCCGCTGGCCCCTTTCCTCCTCGCCCAGATCTACCCCTGGGGACACCATGAGGAGCAGCTGAATGTTAACGCCCGCACTTTGAGCCGCGCGCCTTGGGTTTTGTGCCCAGCGTGCTGGCTGATGCAGCCAGTCCCAGGCTTTAAGGCTGGGAGTTGTGTGGGGTTAATGTGCACCGTAGAAGTGAAATTGGCTGTTTCATAGCCCTGTTTTCTATGCTACCCAAGCAGCAGTTTTCATTGTTTTGGCTTACATTGACAAAAACTCTTTATGCACAGGCTTTTACTAAGGATGAAGCAAGTAATGCATTATTAATCCCAAATCCCGCAGAGTAATTGCATTTATTTAGCTCACTGAGGTCTAGGGCACACACGGGCGGTTTATCAGGACAGAGCCATTACAGTTAACCACAGTTACCACAGCAAACTGCGCCTTACTGCCCACGTGTTACTACTTGCCCATGTTACCCATCTTAACTAATCTTGTTAAACACTCCATATTTGGTACAAGTCTAGTCTAGAGCAGCAATGGAAATATAATCAATAACCTCTGTCCCCATGAGGTTATTATTTATAAAAATTTGAGTGACAGTGGTATAACTTTCCAAACCTAAGGATCTACTGAAATTATACCCTCAGCCTGGCTATCTGGCTATCTATCAGTTATTTAGCCCCCATTCCAGCTGATCCGTAATCTGTGTTTTCTTGCATCACACATCTTATTTGTGTAAAGTGGAGCTACTCAGACCGAGAGACTCACTGTAGATGGCCACAATGCCTCTTGGTTAGGACAGAGGATACAGGAAAGCTGCATATAAACCCCTGTTTCAAATGAGGTTTAGCAGCGATTTCAAAATTTACTTTCTGACTGTAGGATTACAGAATGGGCTGGGATAGCACTAGGATGTGTGTGTGTGCTCGCGCTTTCTCTCCAAGGCAAAGATAGATAGAGGCACTGTAGAAAACAACCACATAATGTTAAGTTTGCATCATGAATTGATTAAACTCTATGATTTTCAAAACAGCTAAAAATCGCTTTTGTGGTTCAGTTACCAGTAGTTACGGTGCACATGAGAAAATGTAAGGAGTCACTGGTTGGGCTTTGTTTCACTCATTCTGTGTCTTCTAAACTTTTGCATTTTATAAATAGATCTTTCTGACTGTGGTCTTGTCTGAATTGCAGACTGAAGCAGTGCAGCACCCAGAAAGGTGTGAAATTCTTCTGAATGTGTGTTAAGTGCCACATTAATGTTAAAACCCAAGAATGTTAGTGTTAAATGTTAGTGTTAAAACCCCGAAATATTTCACCATTAAAATGCTAATACATTTAAGTAAATACATACCCCAACTTAAGTCATTTATATTTAGTTGTCTATATTGAGATGGATAGACTTCACACTGCCACATTTGCCACTTTTTTTTTTAAGCTAGACATTATCTTATTTCATTTCCTCGTATCTGTATAATGCAGTACAAAGAAGACCCTGTTCAGTTCATCATACAACCTCACAGCACACATGCTAGCAAAAGGAGAGGGCAATGCTGAACTGAAAACACATTCCCAGAGGTCTTCATAGGAAAACTTCTTTTTGGTATCAGCATTGTCTTAAAATACCNCCAGAGAGGTTGTGGAGTCTCCTTCTCTGGAGATCTTCAAGACCCGCTTGGATGCAGTCCTGTGCCATGTGCTCTAGGTGGCCCTGCGTGTGCAGGGGGGGTTGGACTAGATGACCTCTAGAGGTCCCTTCCAACCTTAAGCATTCTATGATTCTATGATTTGCCACTTTTTTTTTTTTA
This sequence comes from Crypturellus undulatus, assembly GCA_013389825.1. Taxonomy (NCBI): domain Eukaryota; kingdom Metazoa; phylum Chordata; class Aves; order Tinamiformes; family Tinamidae; genus Crypturellus; species Crypturellus undulatus. Next base: position 107,620 of record VWPW01011895.1, read on the forward strand.
AGCTAGACATTACCTTATTTCATTTCCTCGTATCTGTATAATGCAGTACAAAGAAGACCCTGTTCAGTTCATCATACAACCTCACAGCACACATGCTAGCAAAAGGAGAGGGCAATGCTGAACTGAAAACACATTCCCAGAGGTCTTCATAGGAAAACTTCTTTTTGGTATCAGCATTGTCTTAAAATACCTATTGAAGTGCTGCCCAGCTTAAATAAGGATATAGACAAACGTTCATTTGAGGAAAAGCCACTCTTGCTTGACATGTTGCCTGGAAAGCGGTTAAACTGGAGCTGCTTTGTTGTGCCAGGCACTGATGGATGAGGGGTGTTTAGGTACCCTCCAGGGTCAGCTTTGTCATGAGGCAGAGACTTGGTGGCATGCCGCTTTTGAGAGCCTAAATCCCCACAGCTGATTTTAATGTGTATCTGACCCCAGCTTTAGAGGTCAGGTGGTCTCCAGATCATGTTGGCAGGAGAGTTTGGCAAGAAGAGAAGGAAGAAAAGCAGGGTGTCCTGTGAGCTGGGACCTGATGTGGCTCCAGCATCCTTTGATCTGGTCCATTCCACGCTGCTCTAGAAATCTTGGGTACTGCCTGGCACAGTGACTCATCCCCTTTTTTGATAGTGATGTTACTGCTGCTGTTTGCTCAGGCTTTAGTCTTCTGGAGCTGGTTGTTCACCAGAATCAAATTCAGGGTGGAACAAGTGAGGTCCTGGGGCTTGGGGGCTACGTTTACAGTTTTGCAGCAGAAATGCCAGGGCAGTCATGCAGGAATGTACTGTTCAGCAGCGTGGGGCTGCTGCTTAGCAGCCTGTTTCTCCCTGCTTCAGAGTCAATGCAAGAAAACACATTCATTTCTCTTGGCCAGCTTAATACAAAATCAGGAGCTTCCATCCTCTTCGTTAGTAGTTTAAGCTAAACTGTTGAACCCTACTGATGTGCTAAGGGTGGGTTTCATACCGTTCTGATGCAGATGAGAGAATCTTTAACAGCAGGTGAGGGGGGAAGAGGAAAATCAGCATTATCAGGCAACCTGAGTTCTTTAAGATTGCTGGGTTTTAGAATTTCTCATATTACACTTGCAAATCTTGTTAGGGCAGACAGATGTTTATATATATATATATATATATATAGTTGGGGTGTTAGGCACTTTGATTAAAGAGGCACATGATCCTGCCTCCTCTTCCTGCCGCAGCGTGAGGCTGGGGTGCTGCAGGAACAGGGGTCCGGGGTCTGTGAACGCAGGGAAGGCTCCTCAGGGCCTTCATCCTGCGGCATGGAGCCACGCAGGAAGGCACAGCTGCACCGGCAGCCTGCAGGCAGCCTGAGGATTTCTCCCGGCCTCTATTTTTATGCTGCAAATGGGACAACTCCAGGATTGCCTTCTCTTTCAAATTGCCTTATTGCAGGTCCCCTAAAGGCTGCCTGTGTTTGTGACTGCCATTGGAATACACGTTACAATTAGATGCTGAGTGTATCCTTCTAGCCTTAAAGTTTATGAAATATCTAAAACTCAGCTATGCCTTAAGGAGATTAAAATAATCAGTGCTGCCTGTTGTTGCTTAGGTAATTAAAGAGTGTAATTAAGTCAATCAAAGAATAGCTAAAGTATAGAATTGCAAAGAACAGTGTTTGCTAAATGAGATTTCAAATGCTGTCCTACAGCAATGTTTCTATCACATTTATTTTATCACTTTTGTAAATGCTCCTAAATATATGAGGCATAGTTTTGATTCTGTTTTGTGACATTTAGAAAAAATAATTAACTACATTCCAGGTTTTGACTCTTAGGACGTAAGAGTATTACACCAAGCTTCCCAAAAGAGGAACAACTTTTCATTAATATTTTTATAAAGCATTTTCCTGCTAGGACTGTGAGTATGGAAGTATGCTAAATCTACAGTTTAGCTTAAAAACAGCTTAAATACTGCTAAATCTGTATTACTTTAGAATACTAACTTGTAAACTGCGTTGGTTTAGGAACTGCTTTCCAACTACCTCGACTTTTCACGCTGCACAGGCAGTAAAGTTTAGGAAAGAGATGTCTCCCTCGTCCATGTCTCTGTGTGCGTATATAACATTGTTACATAATCTTATTTACCAGAAGATGTTTTGGTTGAATGAGAACATGGAACTTGACTCTAGTCCATGGAATGAAATAATACGAACAAAAATGCCAGTGGCTGATGACTAAAAGGAACTAAAAGCACAACTCGTAATGTTACAGCAAGAATGCGCAGCAGAACATTCCTTTTTTTAAAAAAAGTTGTGTTATGTCCAAGAATGTTGACACATTCATTTGTCCCATGCACACTTTAAATGCATTATTACTTTTGATGAAACTGCTATCAAATTCTATGGAATTCCAGCATAATAAAAAGTACCACAGAACATCCTAAAATGTTGGAGCTAACAGCCTTATTCAACACAAGCAGGAGGTAGTAGATTTTTTATTAAAGTTTTTATTGTTAGTGAATACTGCTAACTGTCTGCCTCCAGTTCTGCTGTTGCAGGGACAAAATATGGTTGAAGGGAACCCTTATGTCTTTTGTAAGTGGCAGCAATAATAAACTGCTGGGCTCTGCAGACTTGGAGTGAAAAAAAATATTTTCTTACACCTGCCTGCTGGAGCCTCTCCTGGCAGAACATCCCCCTTTATTTTATAAATAGTTCATAAAATGGAATGTGTAATAGCTCTGATGAAATCTTCCCTGCTACTGCTGCTTCCAATTAGCAAAAATACCTGCTCCACATCCAGCCTCCCTAAAGCAGGAGGGGAAGCCATGCTCTGCTATGATGCTTTCAGATAAGGTTGTGTTAGGGAATGAAGGAAAGGGCAGGGTGTGATATGTTGTCCTTAGCAGGCTCCTCTTACCCCTTAAAAATCACTACCGTTAGGTATTTTTAATTACAGCTGAGGCTCAGGATTCTAATGTGGCAGCACTGAAGTAAAGCCACACAGTCTCCATGGCACAAATAAAACTAAATTCACCTTTCTCTGCCATCTCCGGCCAGGCTGGTTTCTACTGCTTGGAGGGAGAGGCAGTGGGTCTGAGCAGAGGAATAAAAGGACATCAGTCTTTCTTACACAGACAGTTCTGGGTGCCAAGGCATGTTGTCCTTGACTCTGATGTTCATAGGTGCTAGGAAAATCAGCAGTCCTGGTTTTGTCTTGTCCCAAGACTCCTTTAGAGAGGTATATTTAGGTGATGTTGATGTGGACGCAATGAAGAGAGGAGAAGGGAAAACTGTGGCGACAGGCTGGTCAAACCGTAGGGCCTGCCTATCCGTCACAGAGGCCATCTCTGATTCCCACCACTGTCCTTCCGCAAGGAGGCATTGGTGTGGGCTTCTCCGGGGCTGCAGGGAAAACCTCAGCCTGAGTAACCAAGCTGGGTTCATCAGCAAGCCCTGCCAACGCGCTGAAGCGGTCCATGGCTGGGAGGTGACTAACCTGCTCGAGAGGATGTCCTGCTGGGGCTATCCCAGTCTGGCCAGGAGGTGCATGGACACCAGAAGGATCAAGACAATGAGAGCACCGCGTTGCTTCTCTCAGCAGCAACACCAGTTTCTGCTGGTTTTAGGTCTGCTGACAATCATGTCTGCAGATCCTGTCTTTGATACCCAACATCATATTCACTGTATAGGAACCATGGCTACCTAGCTCAAAACTAGGGATTTCATGCCAGTGGAAGGAAAGTGTGACACCTTTTAGCGGTGGTGAAGTGGCTCACCTCTGGGTGAGATCTTGGAAGTTGTTACCAGCACTTCTATGAGGAAAGATTTTCTCCCTTACCTTTGTTTGAAAAGTTCAACCCGTGCTAGAATAACCTGACACCTCCATATCTGCAGGGTTGTCTTGATAGTTATACTTTTGGGTAAGCAGAGAGGGAAGATCTAACTTTTAAGATACATATGCTTTAAATATTCACAGATTAGAGCTTTATTTTAATTTATGCTCTCCAATAAAAGAAATACAAGCTGTTGCTTAAAAGAAGAATTAGTTCTATAATTATATCAGTAATTATAGTTAAAGCTATATCTGTAGCAATAGCGTTAGCTATATTTACTCAAAACATACTACTGGTGGATCGTGGAAACTGGTCCAGTAGACTGGTAAAAAAAAAAATGTTAACTAAGCCATCTGTCAGCTTGGTAAAGCTTTGAATGCAGGACACTTGCCAGATATCATCTCTATGGCTGACATTTCCCCAGTTCCATGCAGTCATGCATTAACTGTGTTTGCTGTAATCTCAGTGGGCTGCTGTTGTTCATTCATTTATTTCTGTACATGCTAGGACATCAACTTCAGTCAAGACAATATGTTGTTACTAGATCATACTTCTTAATACTCTTTATTTTTGCAATTTTGAGTTACTAGCTTCTCAGAATTTCTGATTCAGCATCACTTGAAGGACAGCATATTTAATAAACATTTCACAAATCTATTCCAATAATTTTGTGTGCAGAAAAAAATATACATATATAATATCTAGCCTAAAATATGCCTTATGTTAGAATGTGCTGAAGGAGGAATTAAAATTATTCCAAGTCAAAAAATACATATAAATGTAAAGCCCCGATGACTACTTCAGAAAATAAACTTGCAATGAAGTAGTCATTAAAAGAAGATGATCTGAAATTTGGCAGGATGATAGTCTTGGTATTTAAGATGTGCCTTTTCTGTCTCAGTAACAGAATGTCTAAATTGGCAAAGTTATAAATTGCCTATAAACCTCTGCTCTTTTTGTTTCCCCTGCTGGTAGTTGAGTTAATGTTGATGATAATCCCCTAACATATGCATATTAAGAAATTCATACCTAAATTTAATGCAAAAATTGTCATGAGATAGGTTGTTTCAAACCTTGTCATTTCAGTTTGCATACAGAGTATTCTCTGTATATATCAAATCAAACCCAGTATAGAGATACTGGGAGAGTAAATGTTTACATCAATAGCATATTATTTTCTTTGTCTTTTGCTGGAGACAACCATAACTATGCTATTTTTACAAATATTTTATTACAGTCAGGTTTCTAAATTTATCACTTGCTTTTATAGGCCATTTTTCATTCTTTTGAGTTTTGTTTTCAGGTTTTGCTGCCTTTGCGTATTGAATTACTGCTAATCTCTTGTTCAAAGTCTAAAAAATGTAGTTAAAAAATATCAATTAGTCAACAATTTCCACTAGTTTCAAATCTTGGAAAAAAATTCTGCTATTTAATACGTGAGCTGTGGCATCATTTTTAGCAAAATAGATGGGGATCTTTAGATCTTTAGAATGTCAGGCTTTACTGTTTTTTTGTTGTTGTTGGTGGTGGTGGTGGTGTTTTTTATCATTTTTTAAGGTTGAAATGTTCTTTAACCCATGAAATTCATATCCCCTGGGCAGAGCAGAGCAAGTATTGTTGTCCTCTGATCTGCTCAGTACACTTAACTTCACAATTGGATATGACAGGAGTAGCAGTGGAAATTGTAACACATGTCAAGAATAAAATCTTTCTGTTAAGTACAAAACTAAAAATAAGCTACTGGTTCCAGATATTTGTAAATATTCTGGTCAGAATGCTCTTAAAAGTCTTACTGATAGTTTTAACCATCTAATTCTGTGGTTAAGCTTATATGGCTTTTAACATGTGGTGGTGATTTTTAAGGACAATCCTTTTATTTGAACTAGACCAGTTTATGAAGAATAACAGCAGTGAGTATAACCCTTTGCAGATACATTGTACCACTGTCGATCAAGAGTTTCAAGTAACTTGCAAGAAATCTATTCAAATTAATATGCAGGACAAAAAATGCATGAATAGATCCCACAACTTTCTTTCCAGGCTTATTGATGTGAGGTCGTTCAGGTTAAATGTCTATGGCAGCTTAAGATGATCAGCTCCTGGATATTTTTGCTCCCACTGCCCCTCCTGTGTATTCATATTCCCTCCCATGGGTCAGTATTCATTCCCTTGTAAACATGCTATGAACCTTTATAGGAACCTGATCCAGGTAAAATCTAACAGGAAAGTCATTATTTTTACTCTTCTCCTCTTACATAAGGAGGACCCCAAGAAAAGATCCAATCCTGTCTTCCATGAATGTCCAGCATTAGTTGCCTTTTTGTTTAGCATGATGTGGAGATGGACTAGGTTTCGTTTGTCAGACACTTGTGCCTGCATGTGGTCTAGAGAAGAGACCTGAGGTGCAGCAGCCTAGAGATGATGCCACGATCAGCGTGGGCTCTGAAAACACTCACTCACCTAAGAGCCGGAGCCTCTGTGCTCTGCGAAGCGCTGACAGACAAGGATCCGTGGTCTGCCACGTTTCTGCGTGGGACTCCTTCCTTTTAGAATAAGAGTATCTCTTCAGACTGGGTCATTATTGGTTTTGTTTTCTGTTTTTCTTTCAATGACAGACCTTTTCTTTTCAATGACAGGTCTTTTTTATCTCTCCCTAAAGTATTGCGTACATCAGAAGAGGGATCAGTCTTGCCCCGTGCATTTAAAGGTTTTCCAAACCTAACCAGATGACCACAGGGAGGCCATTCTTCCTCGTTCCTTTTCCTTATTTCTTCAACATCGTGTTTCTGAGGAGCTGGATATACGGCTGCTCCGTACTCAGAACCATGATCCCTTCTTCCTGTCTGCCCTATGTACAGTGCAAACTTAGAATTATGATAATTATTGTATCTACCTCCAAACTTGGCCAGTGCTGTTTGAAGCCCACATCTACAAGAACGTTATGGCCTGCGTTGTAAAGCCCTGTGAAGTAGTGTGGTGAGAGCCCTTTGCTGCACAGCACAAAAGTGCGGCGTCTCAGCAAGGTAGATAGAGGCTTTGTGTGTGTATAGGGGCTGGTGGGCTATGAAACTGAGCAGTTCTGTAGTACTGTGCTTATTCAATGCATAAAAGTGTACACAAACACCCAGGTGACAGACTCGGGTCACTGCTGCCTTGTAAGATTTTCAAAAGTTGCTGTAACTCCATTCATGTCACTGCCAACTTTGTGCAAGCTGGCAGGGGGTACAAAAATGAAGCGAATTCTGTGCAAAAAAGTGCTCTACTATAATTCTAGCAACAGGAGAAGAATAACTACTATTTTTTTTAAGAGTGTGTGTCTTTGGCCTTTTATCCTTGAAGAACGTCAGATGGGACTGTCCTGGTGAATGACGTCAGTGTGTACCTTGCTGTGCTCCCTTTCAACCTTTTAAAGCAGGCCTTGGCTCTGATTCTTGGTCAGTGACGTGTCCTCTGACATAAGGACTGCCTGCAGAGGTGCAAAAATATAGTGGCTAAATGCTTCTCACTACCACCTCACTGCCTGTCTGCTGTGGAGACAATATGACCCTCATTGGGCATCCAGCACCTAGGAACTTACAGAGGAAGAATATGAGAAGAATATTTGCCAAACTACTGAAAGCAAGACTGGAGAGCCCAGCAGTGGCTGCGGATGCCGGGGAATGACAAGAGCAGAGAGGCAATGGGAGCGCATTGCTGGCAGGGTGCAATGTCCAAAGAAATGAGATGTTCAGACAGAAATGTATGCTTAGGTTATGTGGAAAAGTAATTTATGGAAATTGTGGATAGTCTCAGAACATTCTGGAAAGCATGTAATACCTGCCTGTTTTTGTCCTTTGGAACAGCTCCCTGCCCCATGTGGTTACATCTGATGTGGCACTGTTCTTACCTGTGTAAGATACAAGTCTTGCTAATCATAGCTCTTTCTAACTACAGGTTTTATTTAGATAATACCGTATCAGAGCTGCTGGTTTCTGCCACAGCTGGCTTTCCAACTCTCAAGTATAATCAGAGAGAAAACTTGCAAGAATGCCTCCCTGATCTGAATGGCCCAATGACCTTCTCATTTTTCTTTCTCTCGGGTAGCAGCTGCATTGGACCCACATAACCAGGTGGTACTTCTGGCAAAAGTCGTTACCTAGGAGCAGCACGATGCAGCTAGGATGCAGAGTATGTGCTTTCGGCAGAGCAGGATGGCACTCTGCCCAGCTCAGTTTGCCTGCACAGCATCCATCTTTCTGCATTTTCAGGGTAGAAAGGATTTTGTGAGGTTGGACCGACTGAGAAAGCACTCTAACACAATTGTTCTCTCGTTTCTTTCCTCTGGAGGCGCATCTGGATCTGTGCGCATGATGTTATTACCATGCAAATGATGCCATTACCTAGCTATATGACTCACGTCTGCAGTAGCACAGTACTCTACTAGAATTTCCATCAAATCCTCACCAAAACTTCATCACCACCAATCCAAGTACTTTACTGAGAGAAGGCTCATCTTCCTCCAGGACTTTATGCTTGCAAGACGTCCCAGCAGTCACCTGCTGCTGCTGCTGGGCTACCAAATGCTGCCCAAATGTTGTTGCCTCTGGTGCTGGGTCCCCACATCAGGCCTCTGAAGAACAGATAGCAGATAGAGGTTTATCATGCTTTTGAAAGATTTAAAAGGAGAAGATACCAGCTTTATGCAGCAGTGTGGCTCTATTCTGTGGGAACAAAATCATGATACATGTGTCACTCTCTGTGTTTCACGGATGACAATTATAATGGGGTCAGGTGTCCACTGTCCTTAGGAATCATGGCACTTAGGACAAGCAGAACTGGATCTGTCTGGGGAATTATCTGTATAAGACATTACTGTTGCTAAAACATCATTTTATTGTGAAAGCATTCTGAAATGAATCACAGCCAATTGAGATATTAGTATATGTGGAATAACTTAGGCTTTATGCCTAGCTGTTGCTGCTAATTAATAACTTTTTGAAGTACAAAAGTATTTCTACAATTTCTCTAAAGTAGGAAATGAATGTTGTACTGTATGGGATTATTATAAACCATTTCTTTGGCTCTCAGGATGTCATATAATCCTACATTTAGGATTACACACCAAGGTCTGCTACTGATTTACCAGAAATAAAAGCAGATAATTTCCTGTTGGAAAGTGGCAGGACTGGAAGAGCTTACATTATGTACTGAAGGTTTCCAGTGTGTTTGACAAGCTACACAAGAATCATTCTTTCTCCTAGGCCTACTTTTGGCTAACTTGAATAGAAGAAAGTAGTCTTTGTTCTCAGGAGTCTTTCTTCAATATTTCTTAATACCACAGATATTTTTAAACAGAGATAAGGTGAAAAATAATACTTCTAGTTGAAACTTTTGGTAGGAATAAATTCTAGGATACAATGATTCATAACGTGACTCTTGTAACACTTGCAAAAAAGAACTGTAAAGGGTTTTAAAGGTGATGGATACCCATGATCTCCACTGTACACATGATCCAGAAAATGTAATGGTCTTCAGGCTTAGGAAGATCTAGGTGCAGTTTCCCATTAGGATCAATTCCAGCCTTAATATTGTCATCATGTTGAGGCTTTGCAGTTGTTCTAGACTGATCTAAATGCAGACTGGGCAGACAGGGCATGGCCATTCCCCTCTGAATTCTCATGTTTGCAGGCTCGCCCTCCTTCTCCTTGTGCTGGATCTCCTGTCGGGAGCCTTTGCCGTTGGGTGAGGTGGCAGAAAGTTGTCCCTGAGCAGCCCAAAGGGCCTCAACGGCCCGAAAGGCTCCTCTCTGCACCCAGGGGGTCCCAGGGCCCCATGGCAGCAGCAGGGCCCTGTATGCCCCTGCGGGGATGGGAGAGGCTCTGTGGCACCGTCCGCACGGGATCATCCCTGCGGGGATGGGGCTCCATGTGGGACGTGGCGGAGCAACTGAGGATGCCACATGTACTATGGGATGTATGGGGGGGAACCCATGGGGAAAATGGAGATTGCAGGAACCAGTATGGGAAAGCAGAGGGATAGGGGGACAAAAAGGGGCCAGTAGTGTGTCACCAGCAGGATGTCACCAGTGAGGTGTCCCTGAGGCTGGTGAGTGCCCACGTCCGTCCCTACTTGCACCTGACTTCAGCACCCAAAATACGCGATTCCTCACAAAATCTGGACATAATGGATGGATTGAAGTATTAAGGATTTATGCCAGGAGTGCTACCTGCGTATGATAGAGCCCTAAAATTGATCAAACATCCTTAGTTTTGTGTGTTGATAATTTATTTAGGAAATAAATTGTAGAGACATAGGTCTAGTATTTGCACAGAGCACTATCATAGAATCATAGAATGCCTAAGGTTGGAAGGGACCTCTAGAGGTCATCTAGTCCAACCCCCCTGCACACGCAGGGCCGCCTAGAGCACGTGGCACAGGGCTGCATCCAAGCGGGTCTTGAAGATCTCCAGAGAAGGAAACTCCACAACCTCTCTGGGCAGCCTGTTCCAGTGCTCTGTCACCCTCACTGACAGAAAATTTTTCCTTAAGTTCCTGTGGAACTTCTGGTGCTTAAGTTTGTGGCCATTTCCTCTAGTTCTGTCAGTGGCCACTATTGAAAAGAGGCCAGCCCCATCCTCCTCACTGCCTCCCTTGAGGTACTTGTACACACTGATCAGGTCCCCTCTCAGCCTTCTCTTCTCCAGGCTGAACAGGCCCAGCTCCCTCAGCCTCTCCTCATAGGGCAGATGTTCCAGGCCCCTGATCATCCTCGTGGCCCTGCGCTGGACTCTCTCCAGCAGCTCCACATCCCTCTTGTACTGGGGGGCCCAGAACTGGACACAGTACTCCAGATGTGGCCTCACCAGGGCTGAGTAGAGGGGCAGGATCACCTCCCTCGACCTGCTGGAGGTGCTCCTCTTAATGCACCCCAGGATGCCATTGGCCTTCTTGGCCACGAGGGCACACTGCTGCCTCATGGTCAGCCTGTCGTCCACCATGACGCCCAGGTCCTTCTCAGCAGAGCTGCTCTCCACAGGTCGGTCCCCCGCCTGTACTGGTGTCTGGGGTTGTTTCTCCCCAGGTGCAGGACCGTGCACTTGGCCTTGTTGAATTTCATGAGGTTTCTCACCACCCAGTTGTCTAGTCTGTCCAGGTCCCTCTGGATGGCAGCGCAGCCCTCTGAGGTGATCACACACTAAGATCACACATGTGCTGCACAGTTATTCACTTATCTGGGAAAGACTGTAAATGTCAGAAGACAAGGGGCTGTGCCACAGATTTCCTTATGTAATGACAATCACAGTTAATAAGTTTGATTTCACTGCGCATTAGCTGCTCTGGTTTCTGAGCATCACTTATCTTATTCAGCATTTTCTTACACAATCAGCAGGAAAAAAAAAAAAAAAAGAGCCCTCTGAAAGTATGAATTTCTTAGATAAAAATCCAAGCAATCTTTCTTATTTTTCATTAAAAAAAGTCATAAAAAAATGTCAACCACAAAATGCCAACAGTGACCCTTATGCTTCTTGGACAGACAATTCCAATTAAAAAGAGTTTGGCAAACATATGGATTAAGTCTTTCAACTACCCAAGAACCAAGTTAAATTAAAGCAAATGGCAAACGCATTGATTTCAGCTGTAGTGTAAGAACAAGCCCAGGGCAATAGGTTGAACAGTGACTTTTTAACAGTCAGGTGAGAGAGAACATAATGATGGAAAACAGATACTTATATGTACAGTGACCTTGGACTTTAGGATTATTATATTTCTGAATTCTGTACAATGAGCTTGAAAGAAAATAATGTTGAATTATTAACAACATTGTCCAAACTTAAAGCACTAGCATTTTACTATAGTGTTATTGCTATTTCGAACTAATCTCAAAGGAAAATTGTAATGAATTTAAGTCATTTCAAATATCTTTTGTTATTGAAACACTTTTTCAAATAAGACTCTTTTTGCTTTTTTTCTCAAAGCAAAATAAAAAAAAGGAGTTAAAGATCTTTATGAGTAAAGATGAGCTGTCAGAGACAGTACAGCTTCACTAGGTGGCAGCAGAGCTAGCGTTTTTCTGAAAATCTACCTCCTATTCCATGTATGTTTTACAGATATTTCTATTACACTGGGTATGAAAACAACAAAAAGAAAAGTAGCCTACCAAAAAGCTAATACTAAAATAAAAGTATTCCAAGTATCCCACTGTTTCAGGGCAGGTGTTAATTTAAGGATATTCTTTGCATCTGAGATAAATTACATGTTTGGAGGGCAAAGGTCTAGATTATAACAGGGAAGAAGAAATTCCTAAAAAGAAGCACTTTGTACCATAACCCTTAACTGAGTCTGTTGCAGGTTTAGCATATTAAAAATAAAAATGGTAATATTCAGCTAGTAATAGGCACTAGAGGTAATGTTAGTTGGCCTATCAGAAGGGAGAAATTTAGGCTGGAGTGCATCTCATGAAATGTAAGCACTGCCTGTGCTACAGGGTGAAGGGAGCAGCAGGGGAAGCTTTACCCCTTGGCTAACCCTTTCCCAAGCTCTGCTGGGTCTGGGGGCTTATGGGTGCCTTGGTGGGCAACAGATAATGGATTTCATCCGTTTGTAAGATCCTCACTGATTTCACGGTGTAATTTTGCTGTAAATGACAGACTTGTTTTCTTCTCGTTAGAGGAGAAACTAGGTTAAAGCCTTCCCAGCAGGGGAAATGGATATGAAAATATATTGGTAAATAGACTGAAAAAAATCAGTCTGCTTAATTTCCCAGATTCAGGTGAATTGATCTCATCTTTGGATACTCCTTACAATCAACAACGGTAAATTCTGAGGGATAACAGTGAATTATTACAGCGTTCTGTGGCTGAGCTATTTCCTGGTGCAAATCAAGATAATTGTCTAATAATCTCTGTGCTCCGAGGCTTCTTTGGTGCAGTTTCTCTGCATGCTTTTCAAGCACGTTTGTGCCACTGCAGCTGCTAAGGCCCTTGGAACCAGTCGTGCGGTTCTTAGGCCAGCAGCACCTTTATCAGCTGTCTGACTTCTCATCAGTGACTGCAAGATCATTTACTTTATATTTCAAACTTTAGGAGACTAATCCTTGTCCTGCTAAGTCAAGTGTCTGTCGTTAGCAGTTTTTCCAAGGTAACTTTGCAGTGTACGTCAGGGTTGCTACTTATGCTTTTGACAACTCTGCTTCTTTTCTATGAGGAAGAATTTTGGGGTGACAGATAGCAACACAGCCCTGAACTAAATTTCAGTCCTGCTATTTAATCACAGGGACTGGCTGCCATTCACAGACTGCTTGAGCTGTGCACTTGCTGTTTATGATTTCAGCATTATCCCCAGATGAAATTACAAATGTCTTTAATGAAGATTGATGTGTACTTTCCTACTTTCCACAAACAAAAAGCCTATGACTCAGAAATTAGGTGTGATGTGTTGAAAACATTGTTTATAATGAAATGAAAGAAGATTCTGTACCTTCATTGTACTTGTATGCTTTTCAGGGAGTAGAAGTAAAGGAAAATACTGTATTCAGGGGAAATCTAGTAACTTTAGCTCAAATTAAGCACAATATGGTTTAGTAATTAGTATTGTAATTTCTGAAAAAGTCTAGTATACTATAAATAAAATAGTAGATCTAAATATGTATATTTATTTTATAAGATTCTCATAGTATGATATATAAATAATCATAATTCATTCCATTCTGTTTTCTTAAGAAAAAGTTATTCATTTTTTTTCCTGAATATGGTCCAGATGGGCTGTTAAAATCTCAGGCCTCGACGACAGTTGCGCTGGAGCACGTGAGATCCTCACTGCGGATACCGCATCAGGAAGAAGCTTGTCCCCGTCTCGGTAGCGAGGACCCCTCCCGGCTCTCCGTGGCTCACAAGCCTGTGTGGAGGTGTCAGAGTATTTATGACCCGTGGGCCCGATGCTCCCTCTCCAGTAAGGTTAATAGGAGTAAGGACAGGGCTAGTGGTGTCCCAAGCCATTCCCTGCTATGGCAGCCACGCGTGGAGTCAACAGAAGTGGGAGTGCGTTGACAGCTGGAAGGGGACTGTGCTGAAGGCCCCTGTGATGGAGAAGGGAGCAGCAAGGACACCCAGTTCCTCCCTCAGCTGTTGCAAAAGCAAGATAACTGCCCCCCATCCAGCCTTGCTAAAGGCTTGCCAGAAAGCACAAATCTCTGAAGCTCTTCAAACAGTTTAGATTAAGAAACATTAAACACATCCACACCTGCTTTCAAGCCCTGAAACTGTAGCCCTGCAAAATGTTGGGTATTTAAAATAAAAGCATTTTTTTTTTTTCTTTTAGTAAACGTATTTTTGGAAATGATAAACCTCCTTTTCTTCTATGAACTTTCTTGTCTCCTTTGTCCATTCATCTTCCTATTAGTTTAAATATACAACATTGATTACCACTGTGCAATATCCATAAGTTATGATATTAAATTAGTTAATTCTTAGCTTTGTCTCCTTGGTTGACAAGCTGAAGGTTTTTCAAACAAGTCTAAGTAAAATGGCTGGACTTTAAAATACAAACAAACCAAAAACCAACAAGAACCTGCTAACAGGAACTGAGTGCTGGACAATATCATCCTGCTTTACTATAAATACAAAAGACTTTAATTTTCAGTGGAAAGCAATCAAATAGAAAAATGTGAATGAAAGACAAATCCCTATTTATGTATGTTGCATGACTCAGATGAGTGAAAAGCAATGTACTGGACAAGAGTCTTTGAAATGAAATTTGATTTCATGAGATATGCAGCTATAAGTAAAGTATTTTATGTACTTAATTTGGATAAATGTGTAAATTAGCAGTGCTAGAGTTTAAGGGAAAAAACAGCGTAATTCAATCAAACATTCAGACTGGAAACTACCAGGTGCTTCTTTAGAAAATAGTGAACAGGAAATCAATGAGGCATTTACCAGTATAAACACATGTTAATATTTGATGTCTACTTCAAACATAAGGTTATGATCCTGGCAACCAGTTCCAATTCAAATGATACTTCTGAAGTCAAGGGAATTATTTCTGTAAACAAAGGTACTTGATTGTGTTTTGGGTTCTGTATTGTTGTATATAAAACCTACAAGATTGAAAACTACACTCAGACCTTTGTAAGGTATTTTTAATGGAACAGATTTTTTTTCCCATGAAGTTGCTGCAAATTCAAGAGCAGTGTGGAAAGTGCAGTATAGTATTTCATGGTCATTTGTACACAATTGCAGTGAGGCCTGTTACCACACAGTGAAAGTGATGAAGATATTTTGGGGGAACCTGAGAAAATAATAAGGATAGAGAGTATAGAAGAGAAGAAAAATATGATATTTAAATTTAGAAAGCACAGGCAAGTGAAATGGAATCAGTACAGTGCTTGCAGCTGTATTGTTATAAACACATTTTATATTGATAAAGTTCACTTGGGAAATTTAGTGTATCTATTTTTAGTACCTAAAATTAACTGAAATTCATATAAAAATATGTGTAGACTAGCCCTTGGGAAAACAGACCAAGAGTAACTTCAATTTACCTTCAGTGTTTTTCCATAGCTTTCACAAAGGATAAATTTCGGCTTCCTAACTCAAGATGAAAAGTGTTAGCTAATATCTAAGTTAGGAAAAGTACCAGCCTTGTTCTGCAATGTGCACAAAACTTAATTCTACCCTGCCCTTCTCTCAGTAATCCTCCTGTGATGTGTAAAATAAAGTTTACTAAAAGTCATACCTTGAATGCGTGTTTAGCAGTCACTCTCTGTGTTGACATACTACACTAAAGTCAGAATATCCTTGTGCCATTCTTTTAGAAGAGCATTAAGCTAAACTACATAAAAATCCCAAACGCAAATAAATGTTTCTGTGTTTATGCAGACTGCCTGAAAAATAGCAAATGAATCTAAAATTAATGTCCTAACTTGTTTCACAAAAAGCTTTTCTATGCACATGTGCGCCCAGACTGGACTCCTAGCAAGTTATGGTCATACTACAGAGATAAGACTTCAGCTCTCTCCACAGGATGTCAAATTAGAGCTGTTTAAGGGTACCCAGTGCTTTAAATGTCTTCCAGAATGTCCTGTAACAAAAAGGCTTCTAACTTTGCAGAGTTCATATTTGTAGAGTTCATACACATCATTCCAGGATTAAATGTAGGTAGTTTGCCAGTACTCCTAATATCTCCTCTAGTGTAAAGTCTGAAAAAGAAATGTGTGAAGAATCCTTCATTATTCTAATGGGAATTCACAGATTCTAGTTGGAATCAAGTTGCTAGTAAAAGCAGGAATAAATGATAACGGTAACATTTTGAACAGCTGTGAGAGACTAAGTAAGGCAGAGACAGTGGAATATCAAGCTTCTGTTGCCTGTCAAGTTATGTTGTACAGACGCAGAATAGCTCTTCTGTGCAACGGGTGTTGCAGCAAATCCCTTTTCCGCCCTGCACAGCTATTTCTTATCTAAGATTTTCACTGAGAATGTCATGGGAGGCTCATTTCCCTTAAATAAATGAGTTCTATATTTACAGAGTAATTTCTACCCTAATGTACTTTCAAAGCACTTCATAAAGTTGGGAAATTCCCTATACTAGCATACCTCCAACAATCTGCATTGCTCTCTTTCATGCTAGAAATGGCTACTCAGAACAACAAAGGACAAATTCCAACCTGCTGCTCCTCGTGCCATTGCTATTGTACTACTTTTATGTCTAGTGCCTCCATTTTGAGTATTGTATTTTCATCCTCTTTTATGCCACAGTGTTTGTTTCCAACTCAAACCCCTCTGCTCAGTAACCTGTGTGAAGACTTGGACTAACCAACCTCAGTTGGTAAGTTCAGTATTCAGCATGGTCCTGAGGAGTTCTGATAAGGGAGATTCTTCTGCGAAATGATAATAACCAGCTCTAGGAAAACTCATGCAAATGCATCAGGCAAATCACTGCTTTAAGAACAGGCAAAATCGCCACCTGCTGCTAGCATCAATATTGCACCCACGCGTCCCTACCACCTATATAGACCCTCTGTGTCACTGAGTTCACAGTCCAAGCTAATGGCAAGTGGCAAAAGCTTTTATTAAAGCTATAGGCTTAGGCTTCCCTCAGAGCGGGCAACTCTATGTGAAGAGTGAGATACTTGAGATCTCCTGGCAAGTAAACTGTACAGCTGAAACACAGCGGATGGCCAAGTGAAAACTAGAGGCTCTGCTCATGCTGGTCAGCAGCGTAGAGCTACGCTATGTATCACTTACTGCTGAGAATAGGAGTGCTATGGCAAATGGAAACTGCAGAAAGAATTTAAGTAGATGAAACGCAGTTATTCATACTGGAATTTAATTAGGAGAGCAAGGTTCACATCAGCAGCTTTCTGTGCTGGAAAAAAATATAGGAAAGGGAATGTCATTATCCCAAGCATACATATGAAGACTCTCATTGACAGATAAAATAAAAATGAGTACTATCCAGTATCTCCTCTGCCATCCAGTGCATTAAATTCACACTGAAGTCAATGAGAATTTGGTTGCAGATGGGTACATAATAAACTGTCTAGTTATGTATAAATTACTGTACCAGAACTGCTCTCCTGAGGAAGATGTTATCCAGCTTTGGTCAATTTGGGAAGAAAAAAGGTATTTTCAGAAGAGATGTTTAAATAAACAAACAGATACTAAATTCCTTGTGCTTCATTTCAACACAAAGGATGAACAGGTATTTTGGCAAACTTCATCAATGGAAACCCCAGCCAGGGCGCTGCAGGCTCCTCTGCACATGTGCTGAAGCTACAGACCTTATGCTGAGGTAGTCAAGCTCGTGCTGCACAGCAGTTGGTTCCAGATTCTTTCCTCTAATTCAAATATATGTTGGGAAAATTGATTAAAAACATCTTTAGCCTATGAGTTTTTCTGAAGCGCTTTATTTCCTATCATCAGATTAACATGTTTTGATAAGGTCCCTTTCTATCTCCAAGAGTTTGGTCAGAGAAGGTATCAATACTTTGCAGAAAATAATTCTTCTCTACTTAGGTTGTCAATAGAATAAATCTTGTGAGACATATAGAAGTTATGGAAATCGAGCTCCTCTTTATAAAATGTATATGCTAATAGTCATTTACACAAAGTTATAAAGTCATAAATGAATATTCATAAATGAATATTCATAAACCATTCATAAGTGAGAACTGAGACAATATTTTGTTAAAATATGCTGACTGGTAGATTGATATGATTGTTACATAATCATTTATAATCTCAATTAAAAATAATTAATGGATACACTGTTGTTTTTCCTTAGTGCCTCATAGGCAATTTATGTTAATAATTTTACTGGAAATAGGCAACAGATTACATGTTCATATCTAAATCACCCTTAACAAATAGTTACATTACCTCAAGTAGGAAAGAGAGTTATTTTTTATTTTTAAAAAGATCATTCAATTACATCTTTTTATTATGCTTTGCCTTATCCCCCATTTTTCCTTTTAGATTTTAGCACAGTAGTTACTTTCACAGTTGTTTCTAAGACAATTTTCTGATACAAACTATGCTGACATCTGCTGTATTTGGGGTTACTGGTTCAGAAATTATAATGTTGTTTAAGGGCTTTTCACTCATGATTGCAAAAAAAGACAGATAGTGGAATGCACTTTTATACTGGCTTTTCTTTATATTTTGCTTTTAAGGTAGGACATACCATGTTTTGTTTTAGCATGCAGTCCTCTCAAAGTAACACTATTGTTATAACTTTACAGTATGTGTTACTTGGTTTCTATGGCAAAACTTAATTGCTTGAGCACTGAAAACATTCTTAGCATCAATGTTATAGAAGGGTACTTTTTCTCAACACATCGTTGGACAAACCTTTATTTTAGAATAATGGAAAAATGTGAGTTGGAAGGTACCTCTGGAGGTCATGTAGAGCAATCCTTTGCTCAGGAGTTTTCAAATCAGGTTGTATGCTGAACTTTTCCAAGGATGGAGAGCCTACCGCCTCTCTGGGCACCTGTTTCAGTGCTCAACCACCTTGGAAAATGTATTCCAGGTTATTTCTAATAAAAACAACAAAGCTACATAATAATAATGATGTTTTATCTTTTTGCTTACTATCAATAACTTCAATATCAATATCTTCAGAATACATTAATTTTCAATATTGTTCGTTGTTCCAGATTCAAACATTATCATGATTTTAATGTTTCTGGACACGAAGTGTAAGCATACCTATGCATTTAAATTATATACAAGTACTGTATTTGCTGTAAAATGCCTGCTACACATCAGGTCTGAATGCCGTCCACTTTCACTTTATGAACCTAACCTTTTCCCAATCTTTGATTACCTTTAAGAGATATTTTAGTAGCAAAAGCTGAATTTCCTCTATCTGCCTTCTGGTTTTGAGTCTGTAGAGTTACTGAAGTCATATCTTCAGGGTTTTTTTAGTAACAGTGAAGTCTCAAGTAATTAAAAACTAGATTTGTTCTCATCTTAAGGCTGTACAATCATAAAATCTTTTAATTCAAGCAGCTGGATGATCAAGAAATAGAGCAAAACCCATGAAACTTCAAAGCCTGGCAGCAACATCAAATCTATGACTCATAAAACATCGGACAATTTTCAAGCACGTAAGATTGACTGGAAATGTAAAGACAGATAACAGAGACATGAAGCTATGTATCTGATCACAGAATCACAGAGTGATTGAGGTTGGAAGGGACCTCTAGAGATCATCTAGTCCAACCCCCCTGCTCCAGCAGGGCACCCAGAGCACGTGGCACAGGGTGACATCCAGGCGGGTTTGGAAGATCTCCAGAGAAGGAGACTCCACAGCCTCTCTGGGCAGCCTGTTCCAGGGCTCTGTCACTCTCAGGAGAACTCTCTTTCTTCACACGGAGTTGGAACTTCTTGTGTTTCAACTTGTACCCATTACCCCTTGTCCTGTCACTGGCCACCATCCTCCCTACATTCTTCCCTCAGGTACTTGTACATGTTGATCAGATGCCCTCTCAATCTTCTCTAGGCTAAACAGGCCCAGCTCACTTAGTCTTTCCTCATACGATAGATGCTCTAGTCCTTTAATCTTCACTGTCACTCTACGTTGGACCCTGATGCAAACACTTTTAAGTAATGCCTAAGTTCTTGTTTTGACCACACTTTACATTCTCTTGTCAGTAAAATCAGACTGTCTTAGTTACCTGGGGCAGATTCAACACACAAATTCCACACTACACCCTTCTCTGGAAGCTGCCAAGAAATGCACAGCAGCTCCAGAAAACAGCTCTGTCAAGTTCAGCCCTCTCTTTCTCAGGAAGGATACAGCTAAGATATTTTAATAAACTGTTTTAAAATAACACTTTCCCTCCTTAAAAATATGACAATAATAATTTGACATTCGATATGCTGCAATGTCTGAAATGGCAGAAGTACCACTTCTCTTTGAATAGTCAGGAAACTTTATTTTGCTAAGAAGCAGGTAATCTGTTTATAGTTCTCCAGCACTGTGGAACACTGGACCTTAAACAAATTTCTGGCAGAGCATTGAATAAATGTGACTCATTCAGGATGAATGTATATGAGAAAATTTCTGGGAAAGGTGGAAAACCCAAATGTAATGCAGATAGTACAAAACTGGATGATTATCAGAAATACTTACAGGTTTTAAATGATACGACTATAAATTATTAGATTAATTTGAGGATAGAATATGAAAGAAATAGTTGAAATTGCGATAACTACTTTTTTTCAAGCAGTAATTTTTACATGTATAGAAAAAAAAACAGTATTTCTATGCAAAATCCATATTACAAAAAGCAAAACATTTTCTAACAAACCAGAAAAAAAAGTAGGAAATTACAGCATATTACTCGCCTGCATTGACATGGCATGTGAGTGCCTAAAAATCTCTCATTTGGATCCAAATGAAAGGGTTGGAATGAGGTCACTCTGGCTCTTTCCGTTCGGGCTCGGCATATTTCTCCCACGGTTCCGAGCAGCTCCTGAGAAGGGCGCACCGCGATGCCGGCAGACCTTGCTGCGGAGCTAAACGGCTCTCTGAACACTGCAAATCGCAATTTCTGTGTAATGCTCATATTTCAGTAGAGCTCTAATAAGGATTATGTTTCCAATGTTATTATTTATATAGCACTAAGATCACATAATCTTCATTGAGTCAGTTTAGCAGAACACTGAGAACGCTGTCCAAAGGCGAATACATGAAATTGAGTCCATGATCTTTTCAGTTGTATTGTTCACATGTTTAAAGATAAATATGTCTAGAAACATCTTGCTCAGAGACAGAAAATTCAGCATTTTTAGGCGATTCAAGCAATACGTGAGTAAGACAAATATTTGGGGTACTGAATTTAAAGGACTTATTGTTGGTAAGAGTAGGAATGCTTCTAATTAAAACATTGCTTTCTGACTCCATACACTAGCTTCGACACCACTGAAATATTATGAAATATTAAAAATGACAACAAAACAAGACAAAACAAAACAACACAAAACCATAGCAATCCTTCTTCTAAAAAAATATTATTAAAGGAATTAAACAGTAAACTCTCAGTACCTTATCAAAGCTTCACTAGAAGAGAACAGTGGTAAAAAAATGGACACTAAGAGGGCTGCTGAGATAAAATCTGAAGGGATTCATCTTTTATAGCGGATTAAGTCTGTGAAATACCAAGTAAAATTGACTGTAGATGTGTGTTGTGTTGTAATCAAAGTGTTGGATAAGTGTAAATACTACTATCATAATCATTCTCATAGCAAAAGTTGATTTCCTGATGTCATCAATTACTGTGCTATAATGTCACATTTGGCGGTCCTTGTTATGGAATTATTCTTAGTTTTGTTTTTCATAAACAGGCACGGAATGACAAATCATAATGTATTCTTCATAGAGCTCAGAAATTATGACTGACTTGACTGACTTCTTACAATACATTTCCATGAATAGCTGATGTTTAGGATTTTGCAACCCTTATTTAAATGTTTAAATAAAAGTTAACACTTACTTAGATTCTCAGAGGGTCTCGGTTATTTGGGGAATCGCATCATCACGTTACAGAGGCAGAGCCTTGAGACGCCAGACTAAACTTAATATAAGCATATATTTTTTGTCCTCTACAATACATTCCAGTGCTTCTTTATGTATTGTGTAGTATCTTTAAAATCTACATTGACAATCTTTAAGCATAATGGGAATCCAGAAGGATGACTTACTTTATGCCAGTGTTCTGTGCTTACACTGTTTTAACATAATTTCCTAGAACACCAATAATTTTTCTGAAGTCCTTTCTATAAAGGAAGCATTGAAATAGAGCTCTTGAATTGAGGATGAGCAGTAGTGGTACACAATCACAGTGGATAAATACTAATCATTAAGGAAGAGATGCACCTTCTTGGAGGCACTTGCCACGTTACAAATGCATGTTTTTGCAAAAGGTGTATATAGCTGGTCATGTCACAAAAGACTTTTAAAAAATTATTGATGAAGCAGAACTTTTGTTCAGTTTGGTATTTTTTTTTGCCTAGAAACACTAATATTTAGGAAGCTAATGGATAGCACTTGAAGGAAATTAATTAGATCTTTACCATAATAAAACTTAATTTATTACATGGGCACGGCTTTTTTTTCCTATATAAGTGGGAGATAGAAAGATTAATTGATATTCCCCTTAATGATGCATTTTGATAGTGGTATAAATATTCATATAAGAGGCATTTTAGTACTTCTTTTTTTCTAAGTGTGTTAATGCTTCATGTTTTATTCCCACAATGACAAAGAAGAGAATTTAAGATGGCATGAAATGGCATGAAGTCTGAACTCACTGTCTATCACCACAACTAAACTGAGCACTGATAATTGCAATATGTCACATGAAATAGTTCTGTGACATAATTTAGAGTTGTAAAGAAGTGATAAAATTTCTATTATCGGAATTTTCCCTCAGTGCAGCAACAATGCTTTTCCCAAAGGGAGTTTTGCTTAATTTGTTTTTAATTTCATTGGCTGATCTGTAAGTCCCCAGTGAATTTTATAGAGAGACAGTATGTGAGTAGTGCTCATGATAGCACTTTCATGTGAAACTTGTTATGGAATTACAGTGTTAAATCACACAGGACATTGTTTTTTTTTTTTTTTTTTTTCTTGGAAATATTTGATGACAAGATGACAATTCTGCAAGCCATTTTGTCTTTTACTAGCACTACTACTGGCCTTTAAAATGTTAAAGGAACATACAGATGTGCTAAATGAAAAGACAAGTCCTTATGCAAACAGGAAGTAAACTACCTATAGTGCCAAAATCCCACTGACTTGTCTTGAAAGAGGCCAAACAGAAGAGCTGTGCTTTTGATTCATGGTAAAATAGCAGGAAATGTTTCAATGCATTTAAAGGCAGAGAAGAAAAAATTTTTTTTGCAAATAATTAACTGACAAAATCATCTGAGAAAAGATTATGTCTTCTATATACTTGCAAGTTTAAAACACTTATTTCACCAATGCTTTATTTTTTGAGGGATTTCAATATGGTGGACATTGAGCTCTCCACTCAGCCCTCAGTTGGATCTGTACTTGACTTTCTCACCAGGCAGACATGCTCCAGAATCAGTGAAACATTGATTTTTCCGGGCTTCTTTGCCACTCTGTGGTGTGATACCACTTGATACCATTGCTTTACCCAAGAAGACATAGGTAGGACAGATTGAGGGGCTAAGCAGTGTTTTACCTTTACATATTAATCTTCATCTTCCTTTCAAGATGGTACTACAATGTAAAGATGCTAATTTGATAAAGTCTCCTAAAGTTTTGGCTAAACCTAAGCCAAGGCTCTTAAATTGCACTGAGTTAAACGATAAATTGAAAAGAAAAAAACTTTATGGAAGATACTTTTCTTTTCACTGTCCTATTTCTTAAACAATAGTTGCAGTTAATATATATGTGTAATTTTCTTCACTTTGTTCAGACTGTCTTCATCTCTGTGTACATAATAAATAATTTTTGTTTTCTGGATTGAGGATTTCTTTGTTTTTAGATGTAGCATTATGTTAGTTATTCCAACATATCCAGACATTCATAATATATAATGGCACTTCTGTTCAGACAAACACTTCAAATAAAGGCATAATGAAATTTTATTACTCTGGTAGAACATGTTTAAGAAAGTCATATTTCTGATATTGCTTCAGAACAGATACAACCTGGAAAACTCAAAACCTTGTTTTATATTTAAATTGTTAACAATGGAATAGATAGACCAGCACATTGCTTTGTGTAGAATGTCATACATACTCTCAGGGCTGCGCAGAGAGAAAAAGATGACTTTCCTATATACAGAAACTACCAACATAAGATTTTAAAAGACTTATTTTTAATGCAAATACATTTTTTTCACGCTTGGAAAGCTGAATGTTGAACTCTATTTATTTTTAAAAAGTTAGTCCATACTAAAGTATGAAAGAATTAAGTTAAATTACAATTCTAAAGTAGTAATGCCAGTTTACAAATGATTTGGAAGCAGAAATTTCTATCTGCATTCTCTTTAGTTTCAGAAACTGGTCAATATAAAGATCAAACCAATAGATAGCATATTACACAGCACTCAATGCTATTTAGTTTCTACTAATGCACAAAGTAACAAATGCCAAAAATCTTTAATATCTCTCTGAAAGCATTTTCTTGGCCCTCTGTTTCTTGGCTTACATTGTTATTACCAAATATTTGCACTATAATTCTGCCAATATGATTCTAGATCACACTGTATTTGGATGTACTGAATGTTGTATTAGATGTATTGGATGTTGTACAGATGCAAATCCAAAAGGTGTTATCTTCCATGAAGAGTTTCCAGCAGAGTAAAGATAGACAGATACCAGGAATCAGTACTGGTAAACCTGACCGGTAAATGCTTTGAGCAGCACAGCAACCTAGCCGCAATTTTCTTCTAGACGATATAGAAAGATGTTTTACATGAGGTCTCCTTTCTTGAAAGGAGAGCAATGAAGTAGCTTTACTAATATTTATGGTGAGCTCCTGGTAGCTTCAGTGTATAATGCACCATGCAAAAAAAAAAGAGTAAGGTTCTTATTAACCATGTTTGAGGAGACAGAGAGGGGGAGGCAGTGATGAAGTCACGGGCTAAAATGACAGCTCTGTAGCATCATTCCTGTTTAATAATAATTTTACTGTCTTAGTTCAAGGGAGAACACAGTAAAACATATGAGGTCTTTTTGTGTTTTCTAAAATTATACTATAGAAATATCCACACTGTTCATTTCCTGATGGAAAACACTGAGATGATTCACATCTTTTATGACTGAATTTTAGTTACTAGCGCATATGTTCTGAATATATGCAACAAGTGTGTGATTTAATCTTAACTCATTATCTCCTCAAGTTATATCTCTTAAATACTTGCTTAGGTACAGATATGAATTCTTAGATTTTGTACTTTTCTGGACAAAAGTCCACAGTCACAGATTCAGACATATTTTGCAGCAGAGTATACATTTCTCCTTTATTATTGATTGAATTACTATCGATTACATATTGATTTCTATTACCAAGGAAATTTTGATATCCTTATTCCCTGCTTAAGAAGGCCAAATTCACAGTGGGTGCACTGAACAAAACTGGAGTTTTGTTTCATTATGAAGCAATGACAGATTCAAGATTTACTTTATGCCTCAGAATTAAAGGGATAACTGTTTTAGACCTAACCTTTGGTCTGATATAATGTGGAAGGTAAGTTGTGTAACATGAATGGTTCACAGTATTGCATTAAGCTTTAGCGAAGTTAAAATCTTATCGTGTGGTTTGTTTTCACTGTGGTGGTCCAGGTTTGACCACAGTCCTTCATCTCTTGGGGATCCTTTCAACCTTCAATTACATTTAAGTTCCAAACTCACAGTATTTCAAGTTTGTCTCCCTTAATAGCAAGGGACAGTTAAATGGCACTGCTGAAAACAGAAGTGAGCCTGGATCTTGGGAAAGCTCCTTGTCGAAAGGGTAGAACTAAAAAATGCCAGCCTTCTCCGTAACTGCACAAAATTTACTTAAGTAAATTAAAAGGGAGGATCTTACTCATGAGGCTAATTACTGATTCTTGCTGTAATCTCAAAAGCATCCACCTTCATAATTAATTCACTACAGTGCTTTACTGGGCGTTAGTAATATCAGTACTGACTATTAACACTTGGGATATTGGTCTTGGCTTTGACTAACTCTCTAGGGACTTGCAGACGACTGAAATTTGAAGAGTCCCTGGGCCTTATTCTCTTCTTTCTTTTCTACTATAAATCAGGAGTAAAACTCTTAAATCGATGGACTCCTACCACTCTAAAAACGGTGCAAGCAGGGAAGAGGGCTGGCACTCTCTCTAAAAATGCACTAATAGCATTTTCCAAGAATCCTGGCAGCACGTGTGAGAGGCAAAGCCATATGTCATCTGTTTGCAAGACGTGCCTCCCAGCTGTCTGGCGCTAGCATGGGCAGCTCTTGTTGTACATAATCCACAGCCATCTCCCACAGATCGCGCTGCCCACACTTTTTAAATCATGGTTGTCATATTTTTGTAAGTATAGCTCACAGCTCATGTGTAAAAATAATAAAATCCTGTATTTCAATAACAGCGTGGGTTGTGTGCACTTATAGCAAATTCAAGTGAAAGTCTATCCCAGAGATCCTTCTTATCTGGTAGCACTCCAGTAAGGAATCCCCCAGCTGGCTTTCTCTATGTCCAAAATATTTTGACCTTGATTGTCAAATGCTAGGATCTTATTGTGTGATTTATGCACTCAAACAGTGCATAAGTCGTCAGAGACCACCTTTTAAATGCCAGCACTTCCAAAGAGACACAGGCTACCCGAGAAACATCTTACAGCGTGACAACATGGATGAAAAGAAGATGCTGGGCAGAAAGCAAACATCAGTGGCCTGCACAGATCATGTTCCTTGAGGTGTGGTGCACATAAGGATTGCAGCTTTCCAGAGAGAGGGCAAAGAGCAGTGGTGAAACTGGCCGTGGTCCACACCATGCCCTCCGCCCCCATTCCATGTCCCACTGGCTGCTCAGTACGACGGAGATACCACATGTCTTTCAAGGTGACATTTTCTACAAATTCTAGAGAAAACTCCTTAATTCTTATTTCAGAGATTTTGACTATGACAAGGTTTTGGTGGGAATGTCTATCATCTTTTCCTTGACCTGCACTGTGAAGCACAGCTCTATTTTACGTTCTCCGAGGACCCTAAGTGCCCACCTGCCTTCAGCTTAGCCTTTCCCTAGCTAGAGTCCAATAGAGTTACGTGACGGATGGATCGAACTACAAATCTAGTAATGTCTGAATGAACAGACTCAAATCTTCCACTTGAAAGTGATTCTGTGCTCCTTGAAAGAAAACGTGCTCTACAGCTGGAAGTGCCATGTTCAAACTTCTGAAGAATATTACTTTTGCTGTTCACTACCCAGGGTTGCTGGCAAGTACATCTTGTTATCAGGAAAAAAAATAGGTGATGCCTGAGGATATATTTAATGGAGCAGTCACTGCAGCCATCAGGCAGGAATACAATTGTTAAAATGCACTCCCTGACACCTGACACACGGAAGAACCTGCCAGTACTTGGGATTTGAAGCTCCTTGAAAGAGGGATGGAAACTTCTAAGTCACTGCAATCCTGATAAATGGCAGTCTTGGTTCCTGTCTCACAGAGAGTACCATCTCCTTGAGATAAATTCAGGCATGCAAATGCCAATTTCACTGGGATTTTTGTTCTGTCCTTTTTGGCAATATATTGAGTAAAACGTTGATAAGCAGTATAAAAGGCAATAGCAACTCTGAAGTCTATTTATTTTTTTTTTAAGGAAAAGAGAAAAAGGAAATGAAAACACTTTCCAGCAAAAAACTTGCTTCTGATCTGCCATTCAGCTTTTATGTTTTAGAGTTCCATTTTCTCTACCATTTTTTCCCCATCACCTTTGTGGTGGTCAGTGAGGAGAGACATTTAACTAAATGACACCAGAAGAGGCTGGGTGATTCTCAGTGAAATATTTCCTGATTTTTTTTTTTCTTGGTTCGTTAAAAACACAAAGCAAATCAAGAGTGCTAGAGAGGCAGGACAGATCATTCGCGCTCTTCACTTCCACAGTGATCCTGACTGCTCCCAATGTGTGCAACAACGGCGGATAACATAAGCCATGGCACAGGTGCGTGCTCCCTTTTATTATTATTATTATTAGTAGTATTAGTATTAGTATTAGTATTGTTATTTATTTTCTCGGATGGAGACATGCCCGCGGTGGCGCTCCGCCGCAGCCAGGGCTCCGCTGCCGTCCCGAGCCCCGCGGGAGGGCGCGACCGAACTCCCAGCCGAACCACGACCGGCCCAGATGGCCCCGGGAAGCCGCCCCCGG
>VWPW01011949.1:0-14223 GCA_013389825.1 Crypturellus undulatus
CCGCCCCGAGCTGCCCCCGCCGGAGCCAGCGCCACGGGTCGCGCTTGGCACCCGTCCCGCTGGGCACCCGCCCTCCGCCCCGCGCACCCAGGTCTGCCAAGGGTGCGGGGCAGCTCCTTGGGCACCCTCACGGACCCACTGATCCCCTGACAGGTAGCCCAGCAGGGATGGGGACGCCTCACTAGGACGCGCTCACCCGTGTCTCCTGAAAGTCCTTCCCGCTCCCTGCCCTGTGCCAGGAACTGCAGGTGTCAGGAGTCATTCCCAGGTCCCCAGCAGGCACCTCCAGGGTGTTCTGAGCCCCCACACCTGGTAGGACACATCACTAGAGCGGGTGGCAAGGGGTGGCAGGGTCCTGTGGTGCTTCCCAGCAGCTCCCTTAGGAAGCAGGGACCTCCTGTCCCATGCCATGCCTCCAGTGGGTTTGGAGCAGAGGGAGTCTGATGGCCAAGGCTCTTTTGAGACTTCAGCAGGGAGGACCATGCAGGTCTGCATGGGCCAGGAGCGGGGGCAGAGAAGAAGAAATAGGAGAAAAAGAAAGTCTCCGGGATGGCAGAAATGCTTGGAGTCAGCAAGCAATTTTGTACCTGGAAACTGTTTGTCCAAGATCCAAAAAAGGGGCACAGGTAGAGCATGCACATACAGAGCCAGGGTGGCAGAGGGTGTGCAGGGTAGTCCTTAATCACCAGCAGTGTGCAGGGGACTTGTATAAGCAAGAAGAAGAGGAAATTTCCACAGAGGGAAAGAAATGTGACCTAACTGATGTGCTCAATGGGAGCATCTCCCTAGCAGTGAGGACCTGGATTAGGAGCACGTGTTGGAACATGCGGATGGAGGACAGCTTTCCATTCCTGGAGCTGCTGCAGCCATCCCAAGGTCTGGAGCTCCTTCTCCAAGACAGAGTGAATTGACTGTGGGAGGGAAGCTGGCCTTTGTGGGCTGATCTGCGATCACCACCAGGCAAGGATCCTTCTGAGCCCGCCAGCCAGATCCCTCTTCCCTTGGAGGAAAAGCCAGCTGGAAATAAAGGTCGGGAGCTGCTCAAGAAGAGCTGGCTGAGGATCCAAGAAGCCACCATGACTACCCGAGGAAAAGAGAAGACAGTTTTGAAAGCTCGCTGCGGGCAAGAGGGGAAGTGAAGGCAGCAGGAGGAAGTTTATACATAGGAATGACAAACTGATTGACGGAAGCGTTTGCAGAAAGCAGCAGTCAGGGGACAGCCGAGGGTCTGAAGTGCACGCCATTGATAAGGGGAGATAAAAGGGGTCAAAATCCATCTGGCAAGACAAAAATACCCAAACCAACAGGAGGACAGCAGAGATCCTGCTGGGGTAGCAGCAGTAGCAGGCGATGTTGACGGGCCTGTTAATGCAGCCAAATAAAAGGCAGAAGTGCTCAGTAAACATTTCTGGTCCATATTTGGCAAGAAGGAGGAAGATGCATTTGTATCACATGAGAATGAAGTACTTTCCACTCCATTAGTAACCAAGCAAGGCACAAGGCAATGTCTACTACAGATAAACAGCTGTAAAAGCGCCGAAGGAGATCTCGGGCCAGCACGGTTAATTTTTTATAAATCTGACAGTCCTGGGGAGAATCCAGAGGCGCGTTAGAAATCTGCCAGTAGGCCAAGCCTTGGTCCTACCAGCTGAGGTGACTCGGGCAGTGGGTGGCATTAGTAGAGCAAGCAGACGTGGGATGGGAGGAATGCAGTGAGCGTGTCCCACTGGGCTGCGCAGTCGGAGAGGTCTGGGTTTGCTCCTGCTGTGCCACGCAGGAGCAGCTCTGTCACAGCACTGGAGAGTCCTCAAATGTCTATGCAGAATCTGCCTGTATTCCTTTTCCAAGAATGGGAAGACATGGGGCAGGGTTTGGGGTCTGTTAAGTGCTCAAACTGCATAGGTGGACCTTCAGGATGGCCTAGAGGAACCTGGTGGGGAAGGAGCACATTGAGAGAGGTCGGATGATTCCAAGGAAGTGCCTCCCAGCCGCACTCCACAGAGAGCAGTTTTGGACGTGGGGCTATTCAGCATTTTCCTCCTCAGCTTCCATGGAAGCATAAAAATTTAGAGCTGATAAGCCAGTGGATGATAAAAGAAGCAGGGTGGTGACACGGTGTGGCTTGGGTCCCTTGGTGACCAAGCGCTGTGTGGGTGTGTTGCAGCCAGGTGAAGTGTTGAGGAGCAAAACACACAGGTCTGGGCTGAGAGAGAAGGCTCTGGGCTCTTAGGTAGAATTGGGACCCTGGGCTGAGGTGGAAACCAGGTGGATTCCTGCAGGAAGGGTGATACATGCAGTCAGGGACAGCTCCAGGAGTCCCCTCTTTGTATGGCCTTGGTGAATGCTGGGGACCCCTTTGGAGATGTTTCTTCAGCCCTTGTGGTTCTGCTGAGGCTCACGGGGCGGGAGGGAAGGGAGGACTCTGAGCGTTGCAGATCCGCCCGGCGCAGGGAGCTCATCACAGTCTCTCCTTCTTTTCACACCCGCCACCGTGCAGCGCGTTGAGTGGGATGTGCCAGGAGCATTGGTACAGCTTGTCACTGCGGCTGCGCTGCACTTGGCAAGATGGTTCCTGGTTGATCTTGCCCCAGAAGTGTGACCACAGCAAGTGCCAGGAGATCCCGAGGAGCAGGAGGGCACTGGGGTCCCTTCTCTTCCATCACTATGGGTACAGGACGGGCTCCGGGGGTTGGAGAAGCAGTATGAGCAAGGCACAGCGTGGTATTCCGGGGATTTATTGCCCCAGACAGAGCTGTGCCCCACACCTGGCTGCGTCTAGGGCAGGGATGGGGGGGTAGGAGCTGCAGGAAGCTGCTGCCATCCCGTGGGCACCGCGGGTAGGACATCCTACACCCCGGGGCTGGCACCCTTTGGGCCCTTTTGTCTTGCCCAGGGTGGTCTCCTGCGCTGTGTCCCACGGAGGCCCTGAGCTGGTGCCCGTCATGGAAGGTGGGTGTCCTGCCCAAGGGCCAGTGCAGCTGCCAGCCTGGGCATGGGTGCAGCACCCGGCACCTCCCAGAGACGCCTATGGCCACGGTTCATTTGCGTGGCCCCGTTCCAGCAGCCTTTCTCGGCCTGCTCCAAGCTCGCCTCTGTTTTCAGAGCTTCTCCACTGGAACCAGCCCCAAGCCCAGCTCCTGTGCTGCTGTCATGCTTCACCACTGGTTTTGCAAAACCAATGGGTTCCTTCGGATGCCGGCTCCAGTTGAACCAGCCCCATGGGAGCATGTAGGGAGCTATGTAGCTGTGCCCCCTTGCTGCTCTCTTCCCCACTGATGCCTTGGTGGCAACCAGCTTATGCAGCCGGAGCCATCTGCTGCGTCCTGGCCATGCTGAGAGGCAGAGCCCCTTCGCGCCTCCACGGGGTGCTAAGAATAACCAGCGCCGTCAGCAGCCGTGATATTTCCAGGCTCCTGCCAGTGCCACCCCCTCTACAGCCTGCTGGGCACAGGCTGCATCTGCTGCTTGACGTCAGGCGCCAGCCACGCAGGAGGAGGGCACGGGTGGGCAGTCGAGGAGGGGAATGTGCATGGGTGGCAAGAAAAGGGCTCGTGTCCCCCCTTGCCTGGGACAGGGTATGATAGTGATGGAGAGGCATGGGGCAATTGCTTTCCCTGCACCCAATATGTGGACTCAAGGAGCTGCTGGCCTACATCTTGTCCTGCCTTTCCTGGTGGCCCCCATGTCCCCATGGCCTTTTCCTGAGCTTTACAGGACCCCTGAGAGATGAAGGAGGCCTCCAGGGGTGGATGCTCATAGCTTTGTGTTCCTGCCTGGGCCACAGTGAGGAGCCTCTGGGGTGCTCTGCCTTCCCCTGTGAAGGAGGAGAGAGGGGCCTGTCCCCCATAGCTCTGTCCTGCAGCTCCCTGGTTATTTCCAGGACAGAGCCAAGGATGTGTAGGCAAAGACCACTTCATGTCTGTGACCCTGTGTTGGCATGGTCTGGCCCAGCTGCACCAAGTGAAGAGACGTGGCCAGAGGAGTCCTCTTGCCTGCTCCTGTTAAGGCAGCAACACAGATAGTTGGAAATCAGGACTTTCTAGGGAAAAAATCTCCCGTTCCCACTGCTGCCAAGCTTTTCTGGAGCTTTCCCACACCTAGTCTTTCCTAAGAACTGCTCATCCATCTCTTTTGCCACCACTCCACAAATCTCTCCCCAGTGACCTCTTAGGTACCCCGATGCTTCATCCTCTTCCATGTCTGGGTCTGGCTGTCAGCAAGGGGAGCACCTTCCCCTGCACCCAGTTTGGCTGCAACCATGGCACAGCCCTGATGGCCACCAAGATCATCACTGCAGCAGGACCAGAGCTGCTCGTCTCCCTGGGGACCTGCAAACGGTATTTCTCCAGGACCTGCACCAGGTCTCAAGGGATGGGTTTTGTAGAGAAACAGAGATGTCACTGGGAGCCAGGCAAGGGGGAAATCCTTTGCAGCGATCTAGTGCTGTGCCACTAAAGCAGCCCACAGCAGCTGCCGGCACTTACATAACCTACAAACAGAGCCCTTCTCTCCAGGAGCTGGTGAGTCATGCAGCCTGCCACGAGCCTCGGATGTTTTCCTCTTTGTGTAACATTTGAGCATTAAAAATGCCCCGACAGGCCCTGACCAAGGAACTTGCTGGCACGCAGTTTCCACGGGCTGCTTTCCCCCAGCACAGGGCTGCGCGCACCTCCAGGGAGAGACTTCCTGGCCTCGGAGCGAGCAGTCAGGAGGGCACCAGTACAAAACGCGTGGTGAGCGACTGCCTCAGTGCAAGACATTTCAAGCTGATTTGGAAGGAGTTAAAGAATATCTACCAGAAATTCCCATGGGGCTCATGTGAGCATGGAAATGAAGCCTTTAACAAGGGCGTAAAACTACAGGACAGCAACTTCACACTGCTTGCACGAGTGTCACCACTTCATTGGTGTCATTAAACTGCCCCCAATCAATAAAAGGTCCCCAATCAATATAAGATATGCAGCAAAAAGACTTGTGTGGTGATACAAACTTCAGAAATATGCTTCCTCCCTCTTGGCTTCTGTCTTCATCATGTTTTAGGAGAGTCACCATGTTCCCCTTTGGCCTGATCTAGATTAAACAGGTGTTGTGTAGCATGGAGGAGATGTCGGCCCTTGCCCAGATGGTGATGGAAGAGAGGGGGCACAGAGGATCTCTGAGGCACATTAGAGAGGGTGGCTGTATCCAGAGAGGGGCTACAGGTGACATTAGATCATGCTGGAGAGGAGGAGACATGGGGGAAATAGGGTTTTATGGGACATGCATGTCATGGTGGGACCATGATCATGATGGAGACAGAGAGGATACCAAGGGAACAGGGGTATCTTCACTTGGACAAGGAATGCAGGAGAGCTAACGATATTGAAGTGAGGGCAAAGGAGTCAAAATGGAGTCAAATTTCAAGGTATTAGAGGTCAACCAACTTTGAGCAGCCCGTGGTGAAGTGTTTCATCTTCATATCTAGGAATATACCCACATTACTGGAGACTTCCCATCTCCTCTTCCCATCACGACAATACTAAGGAGCCTGGAAGAAAATATGGACACACCAAGTTTGCCCCACACACATGTGTACATGCACATATACACACATGCATATATGCACATACACGCACACATGCCTGTGTGCATGTGCACTTCCCCTCTTAGCCTTCTCCTCTTTGCAAGGCTTCAGTACTCTGCAATCTCTTTTGGCAGTTGTGATGAATGCCAGAAACATCTTATTTTTGGTGGCATTTGAAAGAATGTACAAATATTCAACAAGACATTTATGTTTTTCCCTTAGGATTTGCTGTCTGTTTCCCCATGACAATAAATTCCATTTTTGAGCATTATGAATTATGAATTTTGGCTGTAAATCCATCTTTCCAGCCCTTTCAGAGGGAAAGTTTGTGTCTAGATAGAAAGGCCTGGATGGAAAGAGGCTTGTACACATGGAGAAACAGCTTTGAAAAAAACCTAAGGGACAGCCTGGTTAATGTTGTCCTTTCTCCTTTTATCTAACGGAAGAGGATAAATCAACCTCACTTAGCAATTTAACCCCACGTGTTCCTGAAAGGTTGGAGATTGCCTAAGAGTCACATCATGGATATTTTTTCTTCATTATATACCCCTGCCTTGAAAGTACCCACTCATTTACATGGTAGCAACCAGCAAGTCCCACCAGCCCCACATGGGTCCTACAGAACCTACAGGAGAGATGGAGGTATGGAGTGTGCTTGCACATCTTCTTCCATCTCCACGGCTGATGTGAGCTTGCTGTCCAGAAGTCTGCCCCTTGGGAGCCCTGGGAAAGCCAAGGTCTTGCAGGACACAACTGAGTGAAGCAGACATGTGACCTTATCCCGGCTCCTAAGGACAGGACACGCTTCTTGGCTTCTTGTTCACAGGGAAATCATTTCATAAAAGCAACTGGGGCTGGAGGAAGACCAGCGAACGTAAGTTAACTGCTCCTTGGGAAGGGGGAGCAGGGAATGTAGGTGCCATCCCAGGGGATGCCAGCCACCCACCCTGCCAGCTTCCTCCGGAGCGCAAAACTGCAGAAGTGTCATTAACCTGACATGCATTGCCTAGCAACTGCTCATGTTGCAAGNAGACATGTGCCCTTATCCCAGCTCCTAAGGACAGGACATGCTAGGTCGTGGCTTCTTGTTCACAGGGAAATCATTTCATAAAAGCAACTGGGGCTGGAGGAAGACCAGCGAACGTAAGTTAACTGCTCCTTGGGAAGGGGGAGCAGGGAATGTAGGTGCCATCCCAGGGGATGCCAGCCACCCACCCTGCCAGCTTCCTCCGGAGCGCAAAACTGCAGAAGTGTCATTAACTTGACATGCATTGCCTAGCAACTGCTCATGTTGCAAGCAAATCCCTTCACTAGTGTCACCGCAAACCTAGTGTAGATGTCCCAGGCCTCTGCAAGGACCTCTGTGCTCATACTGGGTGAGAAGGAGGGGAGTGACAGCCCTCCAGGCTCATCTACAGGGCTTGAGTGACCAATGTGGGGGCCATGGGTATGATATATTTACATGGATGACCTCACTTAGAGAGAAGGAGAATCTCATCTCTGGGTTCTTCTGTCTCTTCATGGCTGGGAGATAAGCAGGTCCTCACTTGGAGTAGGGCAACTTTTGGTGGGGGCATGCTGCCCCATGCAGACACCTTCCCCATTGCTCTACACCTGCCTTGAAATCCCTGGCATGGGCAGGCAGCAGGAGGAGAGATGCCCTGGTTTGGTCTTCGCCCATGGGCAAGGGCAGTCGACAGAGAGTGAATGGTCCTGACTCAGTGGGAGAGTCCAGCTGACCCTGCAGCAGCCAACCTGGACACATGTGGAGAGGCGCCGTGTGCTTGCCCCAGGTTCCCCATGCGTCAGCCCATGTGAAAGGGGAGAGCCTGACACAAGGTTCCTGTGGGGAGAGGAGGGAGGCTTTTTTTAACCCCTTTTAGCCTTGCTAGTCCAGAGCTCTGACACCCCAGATCAGGCTGCGCATCACAGGACTGTCTAGAGGAGATCGCACAGCTCTTCTTCACGTGGGTACAGAGATCTTCCTGCTCACTTTATAAAGCCAATACCAGTGCGAGGAGCAGTGATAAGTGCCCAAATGCTCTAGCCCCGTCTTTAGGGTCCTCCCAGTGGGAGAGGGATAGGACGAGATGGTCCCCATCTCCACAGCTTGTTAAGCCTCTGTGATGAAGCGCACAAGCTCCCAGCCAGAGCAGCGACTGGCTGCTTCACAAGGCTAATCCTCACCAGGGAGACATGATTTTGCACAGCTGGGAAGTAGGAGCTGCTTGGCCCTGCTGGGATTGCACATTAGCGAAGGGCTCTGCATGCTGGTACACGCAAGGACGCTAATCGTCCTGCATGAAGCCCTGCCCAGCCCATGGCAGGGCCACATTTTACAGCAAATTCATAAGCAGGCAGCTTGCAGCTGCCCCATCCTGATCCACGTGGAGAGGGTGACCGTGGCTTGGGCCACCTTCCTTTGCCCTAGGTGCTGCAGAGAGGCAGAAGGACAGGGATGAGTCATGGTACCTGGGTGCTGATGGGGAAACCCTGCTGGGAGGGGACAGGGATGGTGACAGAGATGGTCCAGGGAGGAACAGCTCGGAGGATGCAGAGAGTAAGTTCTCCCCACACAAACTCTGCTTTGTGACCTAGCAGCAAATTTCAGGTGTGCCTGTGGAAAATAAGTAAGATGTTTCTTGACGCAGCACTGGCTCATGGAGCAGAGAGTGCTTGAGTGAGTGGAGTATAGATAGGCTGTCACTTCTGCCTTCTGGTTGTGTCACAGCACTGCCCAGGGGTCACATCACTGAGGCTAATGCATCTTTTCAGAGCAGGTAGGACAGGATAAAGATCTCCAACCCTTGGAGAAATAATTGCTGGTGAAGGAGCTGTGATAGAGCAGTAATGTTTCTGAAAACATGAAACTCAAGATATTAAAAATGATCATCTCTGCAAAAAGAAACTTACTTCCCCGGGAAGTCCCTAAAGTTACAGGATCATATCTTCCCCCCCCTACTAATTTATGGGAGATATTATAATTTATCAAAATGACAGAAGCAGCTCAGGCCTAGTTAACATTTTTAATTCTATCTTTAATTAGTACTGGCAATGGGCTGCCCAGCTGTGGCACTGCCAGGAGCAGCCACATAGTAAATCCGCACCTAAAGCACTCACTTGAGTGACCATGGAGATTAAGGCTTTATTAATATGAATGAAATTGCATTATGCTCAGCTGAGTGCAGAAACTAATTTAATCGTGCTGCATGCCTGTCCAGTCCGTGCCAAAACCGATGGACAAAGTCTTATTTTGCCAAGGTTTCCTATGGTAAGAGAATGAAATACAGGCTGGAAACAGGGCTTTTCCTTCAGATTTGTTACAGTAAGTGGTATGTGATGGAGGGGGTCTGGATGATAGAGGCCACCCAGCACAGTAGCAGCTTGCAGGCAAGGCCAGAAGAGCTGTCAAGAGTTAGCACCTTGGGTCAGTGCTAAAAGGAGCCAGGAGAAGGGTTCAGGAGGAGACATCCCCTGTCCCACATATTCCACACATCTGCAACAGGGAAGAAAAAGTGTGTTGCTGAGCTGAAATGGCTTTAAATAGAGTTCAACTCTGTCATCAATCACCTAAAGCAAGGAGGAAGCAAGACTTAACCAGCGCCAGCAAACCGCTCACCACGTCTCCTCCCCAGTGCTGAGGCACCTGCTGCACGTGCTCACGTGCACAGTGTCCCAGGGTGGTGTGTGGCCATGCCCATGGAGGGACACAGACCCTGTCTCCCTTGCCCACACCACCTGCATGAGCCACTTGCTTGGCCTGCGCGGATGGGGACCTGTCCCTGCTCTCACAGCTGCGTGCCAGCACACGCGTGTTCAGGCAGCGCCCACATTCCTCGGGCACACACGGGCGAGCGCACGCGTTTGCAGGCACCCATCCGGGCGCAATCAGTGACGCAAGTGTGGTGGGGACACACAGCGACATGACCCTGTGTGCCTTTTGGTGGGAGGAACCTGGGAGCCAAGAGCAGGGCTGGCACCCAGGGGCTGGGCGAAGCCGAGCTCCATCACTGTCTGCGGCAGCCACTGGATGGCAGCAAGTCCTCAGTGCTGAGACACCAGGGCCACCGGGAGAGGGAAGCCGGGCTGGCTTGTGGGGAGCAGGAATCTGTACGATCTTGAGGGACACACAGCCCGAGGGCATCAGACTAAGGCACGTGCACTCTGGAGCATCTGGGGAGCCGAGGGACGTGGATGGGGTCTCGTTGTGCTGCAGGGTGGCTGAAGCCAGGCTGCTCTTTTCTCAGCCTAACAAGATCTGGACATGGGGGATCACCACTTGCAGATGAAATAAAACGACAGATGGCAGCCCCTGAAGAGCAGACCACCACAGGACAGGGCAGTTCCTGCTGCAAACAGTGTGGCACTGCCCAAAACTTCCCCGGGAGCTGGCACCAGCCAACAAAAACACAAGCGACAAAGCAGGAGATAAAGATACCATGGAGTAAATGATTCTCCAGTATGGCCCATAAAGCGGCCTGATGGGTCTTTGATTCTAATTGATGTAGACTTGATAAAAGCACACCTGCTGCAGCCTCCACGGGAGCCATGTGTACAGGCATAGTAGAGATACCTTTGGAATGTCAGGGGTTTCTGTAGTTTCTGGTATAAAGATACACCTTTGTAGCTGGCATAAGTGTGCACTTGGTCACAGGAGCAAGCATGACACCTTGTCCTCATCATCTCAGGTGTTTCACAGCTCTCTGGCACATTTAGCTTTGTGAGGAAAAGGCAGATTTCAGCCTGTTGGCTGCAGAAACTCGCATGAACACAAAATTTCCACCGTAGGGAGGATGCTGGAGGGGGCAAAACACAGCAAACATCTTTGCATCTTCACATTTAACAACACCCTTTGAGGCTGTTGTATGTGCATGGCCTTCTTTATGGCTAGAAGTCATGTGCTGGACTCTGATCTTTTGGTCTTATGTTCCTGATCAAGGCTTCCCTTGCTCATCTTCTCCAACTTCAAGCAGCCAGTCTGTATCACAGGGTCTCTTTGCCTGCTTCTCGTGTAAGGAATAGTCTTCAATAAAAAGCAAGAAAGCAAGACAGAACACTTTACTGTCAAAGCCTTATTATTTAAATTCAGGCTCTTCTTCCCTCTCTGGAAAATAATATGTCAAGAAATAGCAAGACTCCAGCATCAGTGCTCTCCTGGGAGAAATGTTAACAGTAATGTCTTAAGCATCAAGTTTATGTAATACAGGAAAGCCTTGCGGTGTTCTGAGCTTTGACAAGAGTGCTCAGGTAGACAGCAAAGCTCTTCTCTCCTAGTCCAGGTCTATTCACCCAGTGTAGGACTTCTTCTAAGGGGCAAATCCCAACTGGTAAAAAGAACATTTTGGAAGTCAAGGAGCTGTCAGACCTCGCAGCGGGTGCTGTCGTTGGGAGGTTTAGCTCAAGGATGGGCTCGACTGTCTTTGCAGGCAGACAGTCCTCTCCTCAGGATCATGAAGTCTTCGGTCACACGATTGTTACAGGGCTCAGGTTATCTGGAGACTGGTCTGGGCCTAGCACTGTTATCACCAAAAGGAACAAATTGAACAAGAAGCTCCCTGACCCCAAGGGCTGTGAGGTCACAGTGAAGACAGAGATCTAGTTAGGCCAGAAAGAGGGTTTTTCCACTCACACTTCAGAGCTGCTGGGTTTTAAGGCCTGTCAGTTCTCCAGCGGAATGAAATTCTTTAGTACCCCAGGCCTTAGTACATCTTTTAGTTTGGAGTTTTATAGAGGGTGCCTGGGGATATGTGAGCTTGACTTTGAAGAAGAGAGGTTTTCCTACTGCTCCTAGAGATGATGATGCTCCTCCTGTGCTCTAATTCACCAAGGACCTAGGGGCTGAAGTGCTGGAGATGGGCAGAAGACAATTCTTTATTCAGAAAGGGCTGTTCCTTGGATACACTGCTAAGCAACCTCAGGGCTCTTCAGAGATGGAAATAACTTCTTCCCCTTCCTTCTCCAGTCCTCCTTCCTCACAGCACCATTCTTGAGTGTCTAGCATGTTGTGATCATGAACATAAAGTCATTGCAATCTGGGATGCTGCCGGGATGCAGAAGCCCCATGGACAGGGTCAAGGAAGCAAGTACAGCAACACTGGGAGGAAGGCTCATCAGAGTCATCATCATGGAGCAGTCGCTGCTGGACACATTGGCTGTCTGGCAGCTTGGCACAGCCAAGGACTTGCTGCCAGCTCCAGCCCCACGCCTATCCCATCCTCTCCGGCTCATCTCCAGCTATTGCTTACAGTATAACTTCCAGGCTTTTAATTAAATCTCCATGAAACTCCTATTTGAGAAGCTTAATTTAAAGTGAGAGCTAATTAATTTTATGGGCCTTTCCTGCGTCTGTTTTATTTCTGAACTGAAGCCCAGGATGTGATGGCAGGGGCTGCAGTGTGCAAGGAATCTCCTGACTGTTGGATACTGTCTAGATAGCCATGGCTCATAACTGTCACTGAAAAATGTGTGTGAGGTTGGTAGGTCACCTCATTTCCTGCCCAGGCTCTCTCATTTGTGCAGAGAAATGTCAATTGGGGAGCACGGGTGGCGATGACAGCTTGGACCCTTGTCTTGGCAGGTCTCGCTGTGGAGGAGCCTGTTGCATGGATGGGTCCTCTGCAGAGAAACCCGATGGGTTGGTTTGCAAGGGCCTGGCAGACCTACGGACTACTGTTTTACTGCTGCCTGTAAAGGTCCTTGTATTGAATTGTGATTTAAAGCATGAATCATCTCTCTAATTAAACTGAGTTGCTCTGTGCCAGGAAATCACTCTCTCTGTCAGGATCTTGGTTTTTAAAGGGGCATAAATCTCTGGCAAGACTAAAGATTGTCTCCATGAGCCTTTATCACAGAGTGGCTGTGATTTATCCTGTGCACCCTGGCACCAAAGAAGGAATAAAATTAATAATAAATAATTGTTTATAAGCCGAGTCTGAATGTGTCTAAATAGCCACAACAGCATTTTCATTCTGAAAACTGAGCTTGCTTTGGCTCTGAGGACATTTTGTCGGGCTTGACCAGCAGGAGGTGGCCACCAGGGCACTTTGAGGACTCGCTGACATTGAGTACAAACTTGCAGTGGGGTTCATTGGTTTCCCCATTATGCCAGCGGGATGGGATGGGATAAGAT
Source organism: Crypturellus undulatus (assembly GCA_013389825.1). NCBI lineage: Eukaryota > Metazoa > Chordata > Aves > Tinamiformes > Tinamidae > Crypturellus > Crypturellus undulatus. Next base: position 12,693 of record VWPW01011949.1, read on the forward strand.
GTAGTGGGATGGGATGGGTGAGAAGAAAGCACTCCTGTGAGTGTCTTGTGAGCTTCTCCAATGCTTGCCAGGTGGGGATGAGGTTCCCATGGCCAGTCCTGCCAGAGGTCCAGCAGTGGATGTTTGCCTTGCTGAGAGCACAGATTGCTCAGCCCAGCTCCCAGGAGCACCATCACTCCTGATATTTGTGCTGTTTGCTTTTAACACCTACCCGGTATTTACAGACAGTTCCCAGAGAGGTGCCTCACAACTACCTACCCTCGGGTCAACACTGACAGAGCCTGTGAGGAAAGAGGGAGAAATCATTGGCAATTAGAGCAATGGATGTAACCAGGAAAATATTGTGAGCTGACATCAGCAACTGAGCAATGCAAGGAGTAAATGTGCAGTAGCTCAGAGTAGTAGGTACTGCAGCTGGTGTAAGCCAGATGTTAGTTATCTTAAAAGGAGAAGCAAGGAGAAAACCCTGCCCTGGATCCCCCTGCCCCTCAGGCTCCTCTCAGAATGGATTTATTTGCATCCATGTGTTCAGGATAGCTCAGTAGAGCATCACCTTGGCAATGTTTGTTCCCCAGAGAGGTTCCTGCAGGTCACACTAGTAGGGTACAGCTCCTCTCTCCTCTCATTAACATCAGCACAGAGAGAAGAGCATCAGGGCTGGCTGCAAGAGTTATTCTGGCATCTTTTCTAGTTCTTCAGGCACTGTCTCTATCTCTTACACTCCAAAGTGTCCATCTATTCTCTGAACAGCTTCTTCTAGGCCCAGTCTTTGAGCTGGTTTGCACAGGGATTTCAGTTTAGGCTGGAGCTCTTATTTCCTCCAAGAAAAACACTTGCAAAATGGGTGGACATTACCTTCTGCCGATACTGGACCATAAGCATCTGAAAGGAGTGGACAGTCAGGGCTGTCATCTCTGAAATGCCATTAAATTGCCTGCCTGACCTTTCCGCCAAGACAGAAGTCATTTCGGTCCTGTTGGCATTTGTGGGGAGTGCTAGGAAATGTCACACGATCCTTCCTGCAATCTGTATCCCAGAAGAGAGAAGGGGAGCGCATGTCTCTTGCACCTGCCCTGGGTGAGACTGGGGACTTTGTGGGCTAATACTGGGATAGGAGTCACTGTCTCCCTGAGTGACTTTAAGATGTCTTAAGAACAAGTTGTGAAGGAAACAACTTTAATGATAGCAGAAAAAAAAGGAAAAATCTCCTCTGCACTTCTGACACAGACTGCACCGTGTCCATGAAGAGCAAGATGTGGAACAAAAACTATCATGAGATGGAGCTGCCACCCACTCCTGCTCCTGCAGCTAAGAGACGGTGCTAGATGTTATATTCACTCATGTCTCTACCAGGATGTAACTTTTGGAAACAGCAAAAATTTCTCCAGATTGTGTTTCTCATGTACAGCCTTATGTTTAATGCAGTGCTTGGAGTAGCTGAACGCTGCTGCTGCACGAGGGCAAAGCACTGGAGCCCTGGCCTGTGGTGTAAGGCGATGTGGAGATAAGGAATGCTGATGAGTTCTGATTT
>VWPW01011951.1:0-28251 GCA_013389825.1 Crypturellus undulatus
GCAGGTGAGAGCCGCCACCGGGCACCGGGCCGGGCGGGGGGGACACCGGGACGCGACACCGCTCTGCGGCGCTGCCCCCCCGCTCCGTTGCACCCCCGCTAACCTGGGGCACAGAGCGAAGTTTGGCTGTGGGGCAGCCCCCAGCAAGGGGCTCGGCGCCCCCCCGCCCCGGCCTGGCGTGGGGTTGGGAGGTGCCAAAACAACCCCCTCTCCTCCCCCCGCCAAAAAAAAACCAAAAACCCGCCTCGTGACGTTTGCACCGCGGGGGGGTCTGTCCCGACCGTCCTCGATGCCGCCTCGTCCCCAGGGAGGCGCTTCCCGCTTGCGGCAGGTTGGTCTCCACGTCCTGGACGCGGGAGTGACAGGGAAGGGCACGGGGGGACGGCGGGCGGGCGGCCGCGCGCCCTGCAGAGACAGGGCTCGAGGAGCCTCCGCGGGACCCCCGCGCTGCCCCCCGGCTCCGCCAGCGGTGGCAGCATTGGGAGAAGGTGGCTGTGTCCTTCCGAGCGGGAAAACGGAGCCCCGATTCCCCAATAACCCCTGTGGCATTGCCCGCCTGGAGCGGCTCCTGCTCTCGCCGCGTGCGGCACTGGGCGTCCCGCGGGGGGACCAGTGCTGCGGGAGCCCCAAGAGAGCGCAGGGAGGGAGAGTGGTTTGCCAGGCCGCGTAGCACTTCCCGGTGGGAATTCCTGCCCTGGGAGCTCATGCGCTGAAATAAGCGTCGCGCACGCACCGCTCCGGCCCTCCGAGTGCTGATTTCCCGGCTCCCCCGGGATGGCTTTGCCTCAGTACCTCTCCCTGGAGGCTCCTACATCCCCGCCGTCGTCCTGGTGGCTTTTGAGCTGTCCCAGGGCCAGGATTTGGGCAGGAAGGGGCAGGCGAGGCCAGGCTTTTCCGTGTGGCTTTTGCTCCCGGGGGGAGTTTCTGCGATGCCGACCGAGTCTCGGGGTTCCCAGAGCTCTCGGCTTGTTTAAACAAGTGAGGAGTCTTTTTGAGGGGGAACAGAGAGCTCAAAGGATCCCGGCGAAAAGCTCCCGTGACACCTCCCCAAGGAATATTTCAAAGCAGATCCCACCTTTCTTTCAGGCCCCGGCTAATGAATTTTTAGGATAACGGCGTGTGGTGGAGCAGGGGGAAGCTCCTGTGGAGGGAGCCGAGATTAGCCCGTGCTTTACGCGAGGGAGGCCTATTTTTAGCCCAAAAAATGCATGCGGAGTGTCACAGCGCGCGTCGTGTGTCACAGCTATGTGCGCCCGCAGATTAGGTGACACGGGATGGTCCTGCGGGGGGCTCTGCTCCGTGGCCGGTCCCGCATCTGCTTGGGGAAGCTGGGGATAGGCTGGATACGCACCCAGCATTGCCGGCCTCCATCGGGGACACCCGTGCCTATCTCGGTGCCATGAGAGCCACCCCAGTGCCAGCGAAAGGGGCAGCTCGGCACGGAGCGGGGCCATCTGCTCGTCCCCGCCGGTGGCTGCGGCGCAGCCTGGACTCCAGCCCTCGCATGTGCCCTCTCCGGAGCCGCTTTCCTGGGATGCGCTGTGCTCCGCGTGGGGCTTTTCCCGGCCGCTTCACCCTCCACCAGCCCTGAGACAACCCGGGGAGGCGGCGAGGCGCCTGCAACGGTGCTCGGGCTTCGCCCCGGCAGCCGCTTCCCGCCCGCGGAGCAGGTGGGACGGGCAGCGCCGCGCAGACGCGGGCGCTGGTGGCGCCGCTCTGTCACGCGCCGTTATCCTCACGGCGCCGAAGGCGGGCGGGAGCACCCGCTCTCCCTAAGCGCCCGCTGTCAGCTCCATTTGGGCACCGGCGCTGACTCCATTCAGAGCCGGCGCCCGCGGGTGCATGCAGGAGCAGCCCCGCTATTGTGGCCGTGGAGCCAAGCGGAAGAGGCCGCGGCAGGGATCACAGAACCACACGGAATCACAGAGCAGTTGAGCTTCGAAGGGGCCTCTAGGGATAACCCAGTCCATCCCCTGCTCCAGCAGGGACACCCAGAGCACGGGTTACCCGGCTGCATCCAAGCGGGTTGGGAGATATCCAGGGAAGGAGCCTGCACAGCCTCTCTGGGCAGCCTGTTCCATTGCTCCGTCACCCTCACAGGAAAGTCCTTCCTCATATAGACTTGGAGACAGGGCACAATTCGGGCACCCAGCCCCCTCTTGGGTGAAACATACAGTGGGGTCGTCCTGGGAAGGGGGAATTTAGGATTTTCCCTGTTTATTTTCTATTATTATTATTTTCTTTCCCTTCTCCATTGCTTTTTGCAGCCGCTGCCCCGGTGGGTAGCGCAGGCGAGGGCCCAGAGCTGCCTGCACCCCGCAGATTAGGGCGTCTTGGAAGCCAAGCCCAGCCCTGCCGCCCCCCGATAAGGCCTGTCCCACTCCTATGGGTGCTTAGACACCCAGCGCAGCCTCGGGCGCTGCCCTGCGGACACCCTGCGCCACTGCATCCTGGTTTCAGGGCGCCCCGCGTTCCCCCAAATCCTGCTTCTCGCAGCACCACGTAGCCGCATCCGATGCGGAGGATGCAGGAGCCGCGTGGCTACTCTGGGGGGCCCCGATGCCGACAGCTGCGCGACGGCATTTTTAGATCCTTGTCCTATCTATATCCCAAATGCCGCCGCGGGCGGCTCCAGCAGCTGCTGCCCGGATGCTTTCGGGCACGCAGGAGGCTCTGCATGGGCCCAGGTGCCCACGAACACCGTGGCCCCGCTAAATCCCACTGAGCGGATTAACGGGCAGGTCTTAGCGGCAAATCCCATGTGCTGGGGAGCGCGCACGATGCCCCTATCCGCACTGGGAAAACCCATCTCCTGTACGCTGTCCCGCCAGGGACCTGTTCCCGCTAGCCCAAGGACACCCGGCCGGGGGACGCCAGGACCATGACCTCGGAGAATGACTACGACCACCTGGAGATCCAGCAGCAGTACAGCCGCGTCAACGTGCGCTGGGATGCCTCCGACGATGAGCTCGACAATGACAACAGCTCCGCACGCCTCTTCGAGCGCTCACGCATCAAGGCGCTCGCAGGTCTGGGGCTCTGCACAGCCTGTTAGCCCTCCCAAAACGCCCCCAGGGGCTCAGTAATGTCCTCCAGCAGATCCCGTGTCTGCTTTGCCATTGACCATCCCGCAACGCGTTCATCCCTCTGTTGTCTCGGGTCCCCTCCGCATCCCTTCTGTCCCCCATGGTCCCTCCTGGTGTGGGGTGTCCCCAGCACCTCTTCTTGCCACAGATGAGCGGGAGGCCGTGCAGAAGAAGACCTTCACTAAGTGGGTGAACTCGCACTTGGCCCGTGTGACGTGCCGCATCTCGGACCTCTACATGGACCTCCGAGATGGCCGGGTGCTCATTAAGCTGCTGGAGGTGCTTTCGGGAGAGCTCCTGGTATGATTCCCCTCCAGCCAGAAACCCTTGGGACAGATCCCAAGGAGAGTCGAACGGGTATGGGGGGTTAGGACAGTTTGGGGACATTCTGGTACCAAAGAGGTGGCCCCTGCTCCTGCAGGGTGCCACGAGTGGCCAGTGAGCAGGGATGGTGACACTTTGTTATTGAGGGGAGGGCGCCATTGAGTGCTGCCGCCCCCTAGCCCAAGCCCACCAAGGGCCGCATGAGGATCCACTGCCTGGAGAACGTGGACAAGGCGCTGCAGTTCCTCAAGGAGCAGCGCGTGCACCTGGAGAACGTGGGCTCGCACGACATCGTGGACGGCAACCACCGCCTCGTCCTCGGCCTCATCTGGACCATCATCCTGCGCTTCCAGGTGGGATGGTGCCAGGGGGCCAGGCCTAGCTGGACTGCGCTGTGTCCCCTCAGGGTGCCTGTGCCCGCCATGAAGAACTGCCGTGGGGGTCACAGTGCTTCCGTCCCCTGTGGAGCTCCAGCCCTGGGCCCGTCCTTCTATCTCCCCAGATCCAGGACATCATCGTGCAGACACAGGAGGGCCGGGAGACGCGCTCTGCCAGGGACGCGCTGCTGCTCTGGTGCCAGATGAAGACGGCAGGGTAGGTGACAGGGAACCCGCGTGCATCTGGACCAGCTGGTGGGGGTCTGGGGAGGGCGCTGCCCATCGTGATATGTGTCCCTCCCGCAGGTACCCCCATGTGAATGTCACCAACTTCACGTCGAGCTGGAAGGATGGGCTGGCGTTCAATGCCCTCATCCACAGACACAGGTAAGCGGAGCGGCATCCTCATGCCTGGTGCCACCCCCGGGAGATGCCAAGGCAGCTCGGAGAAGAGATGCTGGCTGCTACAACGGCTGGTCCAGCAGGGTCACATCCCCTTGGTGGATGTGTCACCACTGTCTTACACCTTCTGTGCCCAGGCCTGAGCTGGTCAACTTCCACAACCTGACCAAATCCAACGCCCGGCACAACCTGGAGCACGCGTTCAGCGTGGCCGAGAGGCACCTGGGCATCACTCCGCTCCTGGATCCCGAAGGTAAGGCTGGCCTGGGCCTGGCACGGGACAACGCACAGGCTGGGTGTGCGAGGCTGAGCCCTGTCCCTTGCTCCGGGCAGATGTGTTCACCGAGAACCCTGATGAGAAGTCCATCATCACCTACGTGGTGGCCTTCTACCACTACTTCTCCAAAATGAAGGTGCTGGAGGTGGAGGGAAGACGTCTGGGCAAGGTAGGGGATGGCATCAGGGCGATCGTGGGGACGTGCGCCAGTGCCCGGGCATGGGGAGAGGGCACTCAGTGCCAGCCGTCACTGCAGGTGATCGAGCACGCCAAGGAGACGGAGCGCATGATTGAGGGCTACAGCGGGCTGGCATCTGAGCTGCTCACGTGGATCGAGCAGACCATCGCCTCCCTCAACAGCCGCAGCTTCGCCAACTCGCTGGCCGGTGTGCAGCAGCAGCTCCAGGCCTTCAGCACCTACCGCACCGTGGAGAAACCCCCCAAGTGCGTGCCCTGAGCCCCTCCTGCCCCACGGGGAGGCCGGAGTCGGGCCCTTTGCTGGGTGCCCCACGCGCCCTGGTTCTGAGCCCTCTCTGGGACAGGTTTCAGGAGAAGGGCAACCTGGAGGTGCTCCTCTTCACCATCCAGTCGCGGATGCGGGCCAACAACCAGCGCGTGTACACACCGCATGAGGGCCGCCTGGTCTCCGACATCAACAGGGTAAGTGGCCCGTCAAGCCCTCCCGGGCACGTTGGGGTGGGCTAGCACAGTGAAATGCTGCGGGGAAGCCTCGCAGGGTACTTTGGGGCCGGGGGACAGCTCACGCTGTTGGGTCCAGGCTTGGGAGCAGCTGGAGAAAGCGGAGCACGAGCGGGAGCTGGCGCTGCGCAACGAGCTCATCCGGCAGGAGAAGCTGGAGCAGCTGGCGCGGCGCTTCGACCGCAAGGCGGCCATGCGAGAGGCCTGGCTGAGCGAGAACCAGCGCCTGGTGGCGCAGGTAAGAGGGACGTGAGCAGGGACATGCGCCCGGCCTGGACACCCGGAGCCGGCAGCACCAGAGACTTCTCTTTGGGCAGGATAATTTCGGCCAAGACCTGCCGGCAGTGGAGGCGGCCAAGAAGAAGCACGAGGCCATCGAGACGGACACGGCCGCCTACAAGGAGCGCGTGCAGGCCATTGAGGCCGTGGCAAAGGAGCTGGAGGCAGAGAACTACCATGACATCAAGCGCATCAAGGGGCGCAAGGACAACATCCTGCGGCTCTGGGAGTACCTCCTGGAGCTGCTACGCGCCCGACGCCAGCGCCTCGAGATGAACCTCAGCCTGCAGCACCTTTTCCAGGAGATGCTGCACAGCATCGACTGGATGGATGAGATCAAGGTGAGCTGCGGCAACGGCGGCACCAGTCTCGTGGTTGACAGCAGCTGCATTGCGGGCACGGAGGCAGCTGGAGAAGCGGCACGAGGGCACATGGCAGCAGGGCAGCAGCCTGATGCTCACCCAAAGGGTCTCCGTGGCTCGAGGGTGGGATGTCCCCAAGCAGAGTCGTGACAGCTTGTGCCCTGGCACAGGCGCAGTTGGCGTCGCCGGAATTTGGGAAGCACCTGCTGGAAGTTGAAGACCTCCTGCAGAAACACCGGCTGCTGGAGGGTGACATGGCTGTGCAGGCGGACAAGGTCCGGGCTGTGAGCAGTGCTGCCCTCCACTTCGCCGACGCTGAGGGTGGGTGTCCTGCTGTCCCCAGGATTGCCACGCGGCATGGGGGACGGGGCGCCGTGCTCATGCCCACGCTCTGCCCTGCCAGGGTACCGGCCCTGCGAGCCCAAAGTCATCCGGGACCGCGTGAGGCACCTGGAGATGTGCCGACAGGAGCTGCAGGAGCTGGCAGCCCAGAGGAAGGCTCGCCTGGAGCAGTCCAAGTGCCTCTGGAAGTGCTTTTGGGAGCTCGACGAGGCGGAGGGCTGGATCAAGGAGAAGGAGCAGATCTACTCCTCCATGGACTATGGCAAGGACCTCACGGGCGTCCTCCTCCTGCAGCGCAAGCACGCGGCCTTTGAGGCTGAGCTGCGGGCGCGGGGCAGCCAGCTGGAGCAGGCACTGGTGGCTGGCGAGCGCCTGGTGGCTGCGGGGCACGCCGAGGCGGCCCGGCTGCGCGGCCGCATGGCCGAGGTGCGGGCGCTCTGGGCCCAGCTGCAGGAGCTGGCTGCTTTCCGCCGCAGGAGCCTGCGGGACGCCGAGAGCTTCTTCCAGTTCCAGGTGGACGCGGACGAGCTCAAGGCCTGGCTGGAGGACGCGTGGCGCCTGGCGGGCAGCGAGGAGTTGGGCAATGACGAGTCCTCCACGCGGGCGCTGGTGAAGAAGCACCAAGAGCTGCTGGAGGAGCTGGCGAGCGCCGAGCAGCTCCTCGTCAGCCTGGGGCAGCAAGCCGAGGAGTTTCCCAGCGCGCTGCGCGCCGACCCGGCCACCCAGAGCCGCCTGGCAGCCCTGCGGCCGCTCTACGGCGAGGTGGCGAGCCTGGCCGAGCTGCGGCGGCGGAAGCTGCAGGACAGCCTGGACCTCTACACCATCTTCAGCGAGAGTGACGCTTGCCAGCTCTGGATGGGCTCAAAGGAGACATGGCTGGAGCAGATGGAGGTCCCCAGCACGCTGGAGGACCTCGATGTGGTCCAGCACAGGTAGGGGCTCTGAGGGGGAGGACAGGCTCCTGTCACTTGGACGACAAGACCTGTGGCTCGTGGTGGGGCCCGTTCTTAGCCCTGGTGCTTGGCAGACTGGACAACCTGGAGCAGGAGATGAGCACCTTGACCTCTCAAATCGATGGTATCAACCGGGCGGCCGACGGGTTGATTGAGGGTGGGCACCCGCGCAGCGCCCAGGTCCGGCAGTGCCAGGAGCAGCTCAACACCAGGTACCCACAGACAAAGGGGATCGAACCATTTTGGCTATGGTATTTGGGCGCTTTGAGCACTGTGGTGGGCGTTTGGGGGAGGTTGGCAAATGGGTTTGGACGCTTGGGACTTTGTTGCCTCATTCCCGTGCCCCTGGGAGTCCGGGAGGGTATGAGTGTCCCCATGTGGCCACCACCTGGCACATGGGGGCAGAGTGACGCTGACTCTCTCTGCTGCGCAGATGGGGCAGGTTTCGGGAGCTGGTGGCCCGGCGTCGCAAAGCCGTGGAGTCGGCGCTGAGTCTGCTCAACTACCGCGTGGACTGCGAGGAGACCCGCAAGTGGATTCTGAGCAAGACGCGCGTGGTGGAATCCACGCGGGACATGGGCCGGGACCTGGCCGGCGTGCTGGCCATCCAGCGCAAGCTGTACGGCATCGAGCGGGAGCTGGCTGCCGTCGAGGGCCGTCTGGGCGCCCTGCGGCCCCAAGCGCAGCGCCTGGCCGAGGACCACCCAGACCTGGCGGCGGACGTCTGGGAGCGCCTCGGGGCCACGACAGCCGCTTGGGAAGAGCTGCAGGGCGCCCTGCAGAGCCAGGCGGCCTCACTGGGAGAAGCCGGCAAGCTGCAGCGCTTCCTGCAAGACCTCGACGACTTCCAGGCCTGGCTCTTCGGGGCGCAGAAAGCCGTCGCCTCGGACGAGGTGCCAGCGTCGCTGGCTGAAGCGGAGCAGCTCCTCCGGCAGCATGCGGCCGCCTGGGAGGACATTGAGCAGCACGAGGCCGCTTACAGCAACGTGAAGGACGTGGGCGAGCGGGTGACGCGGGGCCAGGAGGACCCCGAGTACGAGCAGCTGCGGCAGCGCCTGGAGGGCATGGACACGGGCTGGGGCGCCCTGCGCAAGATGTGGGACTCCCGGCACCGCTTCCTCACACAGTGCCTCGGCTTCCAGGAGTTTCTCCGCGATGCCAAGCAGGCTGAAGTCCTCCTCAGCAACCAGGTAGGTGTCAGGGGCCACGGTGCTCACAAGAGGTCTGCGCTGTGGCATGATGTGGCTCTTGATGGCACAAGCCATGTCTGTCAGCTGTCCTGGGTGGAGGCATCCCAAGTGCAGTCCTTTAAGGAGATATCACCATGCCAGGCATGGCCAGCTCTTGGTCCTAAGTGGGCTTTAGGGCTCCTAAACCTTGGCACAGACCTGGATCGGAGCAGGCAATGAAGCCCTCTCCTGGGTCCATGCTGCGGAGGCCGCACTGAGGTGCCACACGCATCCCCAGGGGGCTCTGTAGCACGCGAGGGCTGGTGCCACCCCCAAGAGGGTGGCAGTGGTCACATCGGGGGCTGCATGGGGGACTGCAGGAGTACACGCTGGCTCACCTGGAGCTGCCCGGCACGCTGGAGGGCTCGGCTGCTGCCCTGCGGAGGTTTGAGGACTTCCGTGCCACCATGGAGAGCAGCGAGGAGAAGATCCCCGGCACAGTGGTGAGCGGTGCCAAGCTGGTGGCCGATGGCAACATCTTCTCTGAGAAGATCACGGAGAAGTGCCAGAGCCTGCAGGAAAGGTGATTGCAGCCTCAGTGTGGGATCGGCAAGGTCTGTCCCAGGGCAAACGAGTGGATTTTGCCCTTTCCTGTCGCACTCAGGCACAGGGCAAATGTGGCCAAGGCGCAGGAGGCGGCAGGTTTGCTGCAAGACAACCACGAGTTGCAGACCTTTCTGCAGAACTGGCAGGAGGTAGGGGAGCAGCGGGCATGGGTGGGCATGGTGCAGCCTCAGGTCCTGAAGGACCGGGTCATATTTGCATCTCCTGGGCTCTGCTGCCTCCTCTAGCCCTGGAATTTGGGCGAGGAGCTCCACAACCCCGTGCACCAGGGTCTGTGGGCTCCTCAGCGCTAGGAGGGTGTCCAAGCTTTAACGCCAGTTCTGTCCTGCTCCCAGCTCACCCTGTGGATCAATGAGAAGATGCTGACAGCGCAGGACAAGTCCTATGGCACAGCCCGGAGCCTCCACAGCAAGTGGTTGAAGCACCAGGCATTCATGGCCGAGCTGGCTGCCAACCAGAGCTGGCTGGAGAAGGTTGACAAGGTAAATCCCAGCATCTGGCTTCAGCAGGGCTCTGGGAGCCACCACCAAGGCAGGAAACAGCCACCAGGGATGCTCTGGGGTGAGGCAGGAGCATTCCTCGAAATGCCAGGGTGGATATTCCCTCCTGGAGCACACGTGTCCCTGGGCTTGAGCTGCCCAATGCAGGGACTCACTGTGCACCAACTCCCTCTGTGCGCCGGCAGGAAGGGAAGGAGCTGGTGAGCCGCAAGCCGCAGTACGGGGCGCTGGTGTCGCAGCGCCTGGGGGAGCTGCATGCACTCTGGGAGCGGCTACGGGCGGCCGCCGAGGAGAAAGCCCAGCAGCTCTTCGAGGTCAACCGCGCGGAGCTCTACGCACAGAGTTACGGCGACTTGGACCGCTGGCTTGGCGAGATGGAGGAGGAACTGCGAGCCGCTGAGCAGGCCAAAGACCTCACCAGCACCAACCTGCTGCTGAAGAGGCTGACGGTGAGTGGGACGGCACCCCAAGGGACTAGATCTTCAACCCCTTTTGGGATGTGTTTCATTTTTGTGGCGAGTTTGGTGCTTTGTTTGTGTGCTTTGTGTCAATTTGTCCGTTTTTTTGTGGTTTTGCGGGGTTTTGGTGATGTTGGTCTTTTTTTTCGTTTTTCGTGTTTTTCATGCTTTTGGGATGTTTCTCTTTTTTGGCGATTCGGGTTAGGGTTAGGATTAGGGGTTAGGATTACGGTTAGGGTTAGCAGGCTGAGAACTGCCCTGGGGTGTCCTGCAAGCTGGAGTGGGCTCAGCCCCTCTCTGCATTAGCACCCAGCAGACCCAGAGCCTCTGTGGTCGCTCCGTGGGAAGGTTCTCCTGGGAAAACCCTGGGAAAAGGAGTGAAAATGCAGGCACAGCCTGAGGCTTAGTGGGATCTTCTTCAGCCACAACCTTATGGAAAGCAGGAAGCCTCATCCAGTACAATCATAATACAGCAAATTGCTGTCATAGCTGTTGGTGCCTTGAATCAAAGGCTCTCGTGGAGGGTAAATGGGGCTGTTCCTCCTTCTGCTTCAAGAAAAAGGTGTCACCTCGAGGTTTCCTTCAGGTATAGGTACAAAATACCCAATTGGGTCATCTGGGTCCCAAGCCCATGTTGGGATTGCAGGTTGGAGTCACCAGGAATGAGCGAGGCTGAGGCTGAGCCCAAGTTGGTTCTGCTGAGGCTGAGCCCAAGTTGGTTCTGCTGGGGTCTGGGGTTAAGTAGCTTTCCAGCCAGGGTTTGCCCACACCGTTCCTCTTCCCTTCCAGAGACTAGAAGAGCAAGTAGGAGCACGAAAGAAAGAGATGGAAGAGTTGTTGGCGCAGGGGGCCCCGCTTGCAGGGACCACGCAGGAGGCGGACAGCCAAGAGCAGAAACTCCAGCAGCGATTCCTCGAGCTGCTGGAGCCCTTGGAGAGGAGGAGGAAGGAGCTGGAGTCGTACAAGGCCATGTACCAGCTCGGTCGGGATCTGCAGGATGAGGCGGTGAGCTCCCTCCCATGACAGGATCCTTTCTTTGCATCCCCTGTGCTCCTCAGGCCTGCATTCCTGCCCAGCATCCCAGCTCCGCTTGCTCCCAGCTCTGCTCCCTTGAGCCCCATGGGAGGCCAGCAGAGACCCCATGCCCGCAGCACCCGCCGTGGGGAGCCCTGTGGGTGCCAGCGCCGTGGGGCAGGCTCTCAGTCAGGCTCTCTCGCCCAACAGCTCTGGGTGCAGGAGAGGCTGCCGCGTGCGAGGTCCACGGACCACGGCACCGACCTCCAGACCGTGCAGCGCCTCATGAAGAAGAACGAGGTGAGTCTGCGCGGAACACCACGACCGGGCTCAGGATCAGGGTTTTTGCCCTGGTCCCTTTTGCCTTCATTGAGGATTCTGGGGGTTCCCTCTCTCCTCTACCTCCTCCTGCACTACCCCATCCCCAAGTTTTGAGTCCAGGCAGGCACCTGAACCACCCCACAGGTGGGTCCCTGTGGGGACACAGAGGGCCCTGGGTGCTGGGGCGGGGACCATAGCAGACTGTTCAGCCTCGGGACATGGTGACCCGCTCCCGGCAGAGCCTGCAGAAGGAGCTGGCTGGCCATGCCCCGCGGGTGGCCGAGGTGCTGAGCCGGGGTGACGCGGCGGTGGCTGAGGCTGGCGGGCAGTGCCCGGAGCTGGAGGAGCAGCTGCAGGAGCTGCGGGGGCTCTGGGACACGCTACAAACGGAGACCGGTGAGCGCCTTCGGCGCCTGCACGAGGCCAGCGAGGCCCAGCAGTACTACCTGGACGCCAGCGAGGCCGAGGCGTGGATCAGCGAGCAGGAGCTCTACATGGCGGCCGATGAGAAGCCCAAGGTAGGAGGCAGTGCCGAGGCCCATTTGATTCCCAAGAGTCTCTCAGGGATCCTCTACCCATCCCCTACCATGTCATGCCAGCAGCAGGGATTGAGCTCACCATGGCTTGGGATGAAGGCAGGAAGCGTCTCCAAAGGGCAGGCGCTGGGTCCCTGTCCCCACAATCGTGTTTGTGCTGCTGCAGGATGAGGAGAGCGGCTTGGTGATGCTCAAGAGACACGTGCGGCAGCAGCGATCCATTGAGGACTACGGCCAGAGCATCAAGGAGTTGGCAGGGAGGGCCCAGCAGCTGCTCTCCGCTGGCCACCCCGAGGGGTAGGTGCCACCCGTGTCCCTTGGCTGTCCACACGGTGTCCTCAGCACCTCGGCAGGCCCACAGTTAAGTGAAGTGCAGGCGCTGAGGAAGTGCTGGTGCTGTTTGGTGCCATGGTTGGGCTGGTGGCACAGCTCCGCCGGTCACGCCAGATTCTGAGATGCCAACATGGGGGTCTAGGTAGCCCCAAACCCACTTTGGTGGGTTTTCTTCCCCTAAAACTCACTCGGTGCCTTAAACGTCTCGTGAGGGTGGCAAGGAGCGGGCACCGCGGGCATCCTGGGGCCAAGCCGGGTGAGAACTGGGGTGTCTGTGTGCCCGGGGCCGTGCAGGGAGCAGATCATCCGGCTGCAGGGCCAGATGGACAAGCACTACGCGGGGCTGAAGGAGGCGGCCGAGGAGCGGCGGCGGCGCCTGGAGAACATGTGCCACCTCTTCCAGCTGAAGCGAGAGGTGGAGGACCTGGAGCAGTGGATCGCCGAGCGCGACGTGGTGGCCTCCTCCCAGGAGATGGGGCAGGACTTTGACCACGCCACGGTAAGTCTCATGAGGGCTCCCGGGGTTGGCGTGCAGTTGGAGCGGGAGGTGCAAGCCATGGCATTGTGCCGGGTGACATGTGCCCTTGGGTGACACGTGGGACCGTCCCTATCTCCAGCTGCTGCGGGAGAAGTTTCGTGAGTTTGCGTGGGAGACCGGCAGCGTTGGGCAGGAGCGCGTGGATCGGGTGAACTTGGCCATCGAGGACCTCATCGACGCGGGGCACACAGAGGCCGCGACCATGGCCGAGTGGAAGGACGGGCTGAACGAGAGCTGGGCCGACCTCCTGGAGCTCATCGACACGCGCAGGCAGCTCCTCAGCGCCTCCCACGAGCTGCACAAATACTTCTACGATGCTTCTGAGATCCTCGCCCTCATCGCTGAGAAGCGGAAGGAGCTGCCCCAGGAGCTGGGCTGCGACACCAGCACGGCCAAGGCATTCCACCGCATGCACACCGCCTTCGAGCGGGACATCCAGCTGCTAGAGACGCAGGTACGCCCGAGCCAGCGGGTCCCTGGGCAAGCAGGACGTGGGGAGGACGCGATGCAGCCCGCTGACCCTCTCCATCCTTGCGGGGCAGGTGCAGCAGTTCCGGGAGGTGGCTGCGCGCCTGCAGACGGCCTACGCCGGAGACAAGGCCGCCAGCATCCAGCAGCAGGAGCAGGAGGTGGTGAAGGCGCTGAGGGCGCTGCTGGAGGCCTGCAGCGGGCGGCGTGCCCAGCTCCTGGACACAGCGGAGAAATTCCGCTTCTTCAGCATGGTGCGGGACCTACTCTCCTGGATCGAGAGCGTCATCCGGCAGATCGAGACGCAGGAGAAGCCCAGGTAACGCCACTCGCAGCCAGCGCGTAGCCCCACGGCTCTCCGTGCTGCTGCGTGGTCTCAGCGAGGACACCTCTCCTTCCCAAGGGACGTCTCCTCCGTGGAGCTGCTCATGAAGTACCACCAGGGCATCAAGGCAGAGATTGACATGAGGGACAAGAACTTCGCTGCTTGCATCGACTTGGGCAAGAAGCTGCTGCAGCGCAAGCACCGCGAGGCCCCTGAGGTGAGCCCCATTGCAGCTTGGGGCAACCCCCGTGCCGGGTGCTGAGGTGCCAGGGGCAAACACAGCCCCGGGACAGACCCGGCAGGTCCTCTTGGGCTCATGCAGATGGATGCCAGTGGTTTCTGGGGTACCCATGGGGTACGTGGGTCACACGTGGGCCCGACCAACCTTCCTGTACCTCCTTGGCAGCCCCGCGTCCAGCCTGGCTTGCAGAGGTCTTGTTGGGAGACAGGATAGGGGGTTAAAACCAATTGCCTGGAGGATCCCCTGTTTCCTGACCCCTCTCCTCCCCGAGGCCACCTGCCTTGAGGTGCCCTCTCGAGACTATGCCACTCTCGTCCCCCGCAGATCAAGGCGAAGCTGGTGGAGCTGGTGGAGAGGAGGAGAACCATGATGGAGACGTGGGACAGGCGCTCAGACTGGCTGCGCCTGCGTGAGTGCACGGAGAGGGGTCGCACTTCAGTGGGCGGCGAAGGGGGTGCCGACGGGCGCTGGCACATGGGTTGGCTCCCCCAGGGCCAGCGGAGGGCTGAGCTGGCCCTTGTCCCCTCTGCAGTGCTGGAGGTGTGCCAGTTCTCCCGGGACGCCTCGGTGGCCGAGGCCTGGCTCATTGCGCAGGAGCCCTACCTGGCCAGTGGTGACTACGGGCACACGGTGGACAGCGTGGAGAAGCTGCTGAAGAGGCATGAGGCCTTCGAGAAGTCCACAGCCACCTGGGAGGAGCGTTTCGCTGCCCTCAGGAAGCTGACCACGGTGAGCACCAGAATCTGCCCAGCGTCACCACACATGGGCGCAGCCAGCCCCAGATGCCCCGGAGAATGGCTGTTGCCTCAGTTTCCCCATCCCCTTCCTATGGCCAGAGCCTTTTTCCTCACATCATCACCCCCTTCCCTGGCAGCTCGAGCTTCTGGGCAAGAGGAAGCTGCAGGAGGAGCCGGAGCAGGGCAAGGCGCCGCGGAGGGCGGCTCCCGACTACGACTTGGATCTGGACGTTGAGCTGGACGTGGGGTAAGAGGTGCCTTCATGGTCCTCAGCACGGGGGGCAGCCAGCATGACCAAATGGCAGGTTGCATCTCTAGCAGGGATTAGCCCCTGCAGCAGCTGAGAGGTCCCAGCTCACCCGTGAAGGCTCAAGGTGATTTTCAATGTCTCAACATTGTTTTTCTTTTCCTTCCTAAAGTGAAACATGAAAGATTTTTTTTAGTGATTTACCTTTTCTGAGCAAGACCACCCATACGTAAATGAATGCCAGCAAAACAGGGGAGACTCAACCACAACCCTTGGTCTTGCTTCAGCGCCGTCTTTCAGGGGCTTTTATTTTTTTGTGGAAAAAGAACGTGACAGATATTCCCCAAACCTGGTCTTGTCCTTGTTTTCTGCCCTTGGACAAGCTTCTCCTTGGGACTCATGACCGTTTTGCTGCAGGATGTTGAACACCCATCGTGCTCCAGCCCCGGCTGGTGGTGGGAATGGTGGGATTTGCATCCACACTGGCAGGCCTGGGCTGTCGGGAGCTCGAGGCGCAAAATCCCCATTCGGAAACAGTCCGGCTGTCACTCCTGCATCCATGCAGGGACGCCTTGTGCGCTTGTGTCCCTGCAAAAGCTGCTTCCGTGCCACAGGTCTGAGGAGGATGAGGAGAAGAAGAAGGGCTCAATAGTGCAGGATGCCTCTCTGCCTGCCCACCCTGGACCCGAGCCGGTCAGTTGAGTTTCTTTCTCCTTTCCCAGCATGACAAAAGTGTCCCCGTGTTTTCCACAGGCACTTGGCAGATTTTTCCCTGTGACCCCCTCCATGGCATGCTGATGGCTCCCTGGTCCCTATTCCATGTTTGCTCTCCCTCCCTTCCTCGTGCTGGCTGTGCCTGTGAACTGCATGTCAAGTTGCTCCTCGAGTTGAATAAATGTTGGCGTCACCCCAAAATGCCAGGCACCGCGGGCCAAACCTTCCCTCGCGCCTTGGTTTGTCCCCCGTGGCCATGCCCGGGGTTAGGAGATCCGATGGGATGCGCCCTGCATTTTCCGCCCCTGGAGCGTGCCAGGTCGGGAATAGCACGACCGTGGGGCTACGAGCCCAAAGATGCTGCTGTCGGTGGGGCAGGAGGGTCTGGCTGGCCAGAAGGTCCATCTGGTGCCGAGGAAGAGTCACGGGCAGGAAGTGCCACGCCAGGAGCAAACGGGGAGCTCGCTGCATCCCTGCCCGCACTGGGCCACCTGGCATGAGGTCTGGGCAAGCTGGTAGGCCCTGCGGCTGACCGGCACCTCTGCAGGAGTGTGGCAGCAGCCGGGAGCTTGGGAAGCCTCTGCTGATGATGAAGCCCCAGGAGAAGCTGCAGGACCTGCACAGGCTCGGAGGGAACAGCGGGCAGAGCTGCCCACGAGCATGCAGCGATGGTGGCCGTGCCCACGCCGGAGCACATGTCCCCGGAGGCATCATCCCTGTTATCGCGTGGGGCATCGTCACACCGTGTGCCAACTCACCACTCTGCTCCTGCTGTCTGCTCGGGCATGGGATCCTCCTCTGCTTGCTTCGCCTGCTTGGGGACGTGGACATCTTCCTGCTTGGGGACAGGATCCCCCTCCTGCTTTCTCTGCCTTCTTGGGGGACAGGACTCTGCTCTCCCTGATGGGGACAGGATCTGCTCGTGCTTGCGCTGCCTGCTTGGGCCACTGTCACCTTCTGGCTGCTTGGGGACAGGATCCCTCCTCCTCTCCTCCACGACGCGCATTGTACAACTGCTCCCTGCTCTTGGCGTGTGGCCGTCACCCAGTTGATACCCAGATGGATGCCTGGGGCCATGCCCTAAGCCTCATATCACCGGGGACCTTCCTGGGACTCCTCGGTGGCTCCAGGCACAGGCAAAGTAGGAGAGGTCTATGCACCCCTCCCTCATATGGGTATCTCATCCATCCACCTGCAAGAGATGCTGCGGAATGCCCAAACCGTGCCCGCTCACAGTCCAACATCCCCTTCCCAGCATCCCAGGCACCGCGATCATCTCCTCTCCGAAACTGGAGCCAGACCTGGGCTGCCCAGCCTGTGCCCGTGGGGGCCGTGGCCCAGCTCCGCTTCCTGGATGTTTCTTTCCCTTTGCCTCAACGTTCGTGCCCAAGGATTTGCTCGTGGCTCCATGGCCAAGACTCTGCCCGTGCCCTGGATGGGAGACGATAGCTCCAGACTCATCAGTTCTCCCCCTTTGGTCATGGTTTCTGCTGCCCCATCCCTTTTGGGGCAGCTCGTTGATGCCAGTGCAGTCAGGGTCTGCCCCACTTGCCTCCTCCCTCCCCATCCCACATCCACAGCTCTCTTTGCCAGGGGGATGGGGGCCCAGCACCCAGCCGCATGGGTGCCCAAATCCCTGGAGAGCTCTCTTGGCACCAGGAGTGAAACTCCCTCACAGGGCCAGGGTACCAAGGCTGGGTGATGCCAATGCCACGAGTGCCACCAGCCCTATGGCTGGGCACTGATGTCGTCATGGAAGGCAGTTGGTTGGCCAAGGCAGCGGGAAGGATCTCTGCCCCATGGCACCATCATCAGGGGCTGGTCTGGGAGCAGAGGGGACTACTGTGGCATGGGCAAGATGGCACGTGTATTTTCCTGGCCACTCCAAGGTGACTCCCATACGGCCAGGGGACGAGGCGATGCCACGTGACATCCCTTGGGGCGCGGGGCATGCGGCCCCACTGGGTGCCCTGCCGTGTAACACCCGCGTGTCCCTTTGTGGCAGCCGGTGCAGAGGGAGGTGCCAGGCCCGGAGGAGAAGGAAGTGAAGCCGCGCGCCGAGGACGAGCCGGTGGCGCCGGGCACGCGGGAGCCACGGAGCGAGACCGAGGAGCCGGCCACGCTGCCCGCCCAGCTGGAGCGCGTGAGCGTCCAGCTCGAGGGCTACCTGGGCCGCAAGCACGACCTCGAGGCAGCCACCAAGAGGGCTTCCAACAGGTTGGCGCAGCCCCCCTGGGGTCCCCCTGCTGCGGGTGCCGCAGGCGCCACGGTGACGGGGCTGTCGCGGCGCAGGTCGTGGAGCACGCTGTACTGCGTACTGCGCGGCGGCGAGCTCGCCTTCTACAAGGACGCCAAGAGCCGCGCGCTGGGGGTGCCCTACCACGGCGAGGAGCCCTTCGGGCTGCGCAACGCCCTCTGTGAGGTGGCCGCCGGCTACAAGAAGAAGAAGCATGTCTTCAAATTGAGGTAGGAGCCCCACCGTGCACCCCAGCGGGTCCGGGGGCACTGTGGCTGCTTGCGGGCCATGCAGCAGGACCTCTGCTCTTCCCCAGGCTCGGCAATGGCAGCGAGTGGCTCTTCCACGGCAAGGATGAGGTGAGGGGTGACACGGGGTGGCCAGGAGGGGCTGGAGGGAGGTGGGTTGGCTGGCAGCACCCAGCACGGTGGAAGGTGCCAGCAGTGCCCATGGGGTTGCTGGTGGTGCCCAGGGAAAGACAAGGTGACTAATGGTGCCCGGGAAGGACATGAGGTGGCCAGGGGTACTTAGGGAGTGGCTAGTGGTGTCCAGGAGAAGCCAAGGTAGCAAACAGTGCCTGGGAGGACATGGGGTGGCCAGTGATGCCCACAGCGACATGGAGCAACTGGCTGTGCCCTGGCCAACGGACGGCCGTGTCCAGGAGGGTGGTGGTTTCTAGCAAGGACAAGGGGGAGCCAGTGGCACCCAGGGGACATGGGGGAGCCAGCAGTACCCTGCATGCCACGAGGTGGTAGGAGGTGCCTGGAGGGGTGGCCACGGGGTACAAATGGGGGGCAAGGGGGTGCCCAGGCTAGACACAGCCACCCCTGAGCCCTGCGCTGTGCCCGCAGGAGGATATGCACACATGGCTGCAGAGCCTCAGCACAGCAATAATTGAATCCCAAAGCATCAAGACGAAAGCCCAGAGCCTGCCCCTGCCCCTCATCACCGCCGTGGAGCCCGGCCTGGCCAAGAAGGACAAAGAGAAACGGTTCAGCTTCTTCCCCAAGAAAAAGTAGCCGCGTGGGTGAGCCGCCCCCCTCGCCACCCTCCTGCCCCAGTCTGGCGCCACCAGCATGCACCTAGCCTGCAGGTCGCAGGTGCCCGCGGGATGCTGGGGACAGCAGGGTGACAACGGCACAGCCTCCAAGCCGGAGGCGGGGGGGACGCTCGCGCGTGCACATGCCCCTGCTCCTTCCACCTGTGTATCCGTGTCCTTTGACGTGTGTCAGTGTGAGCCTGCGCGCACGCGCGCGTACAACGGTTGTGCATGCAAGGGGGATATGCACTGCCTGCACACAGCTGGACGCCTCCGCGCAAACGCACACGTATCCACCCTGCGTGTGAGCACACGCGTGTACCTCTGCGTGCACACATGCCTGGGTCCAATATGCCTGTGCATGTGCACGGACACGGATGTGCACCTCCATGCTTAGGCACATGCACATGCCTACGCGTAGGTGAGTGTGCCCTCAGTGTGCACATATATGTAGGGGCACATGTGTGCCCACACATGTATGAATACATACGGGCACACAAAACGTGCACCCCTCGGTGCGTGTACCAAGACACACCTGTGTGCACACGTATGTATAGGTACAGCCACGTGTATATGCATACGTGCATACGTGTGCATATAGACCCCTCTATGCATATACCCGTGCATGCATGCCTGTGCCGTGTATACACCCGTGCAGCTCCAGGCGCACGTGTCCACCTGCCCACCGCTGCTCCCCTCCGTGCCTGGCTATGCCCACCCCTCCGCGTGCACGCCTGCGTGCATGCCCCAGCGCTGTACGTGGGCACTGCTGGTGCACGGTGGCGGCAGCGGACGGGCCCCCCCGTGCCCCCTGCACGCGCAACCCACCACGTCCACCGAAAGCACGAGTGGGCGCCCACCCCGATGCGCGCATGCACCCGCCCTCCCACCTTCCTGGGTCTCCCCACTCCCCTCATCCCCTTTGGAAGCCATAAGCACCAGCCGGCGTGCGTGCGAAGGGACACGGCAGCCCCGTGCGGCACCCCCCAACACCCCGGGCACCAACCAAAGAGCTTTCGCCCGCGCGGGCCAGCCAGGCGGCGCGGGCCCGGCCCTGGCTCCCGCGGGGCTGGCACCACTTGCCGCAGCCCCTCGCCACAGCCCGACCTAGCACCCCGCAAGCGCCCCTCCGAAAAGCGCTTGGGAAACCAGAGAGTAACTTTTGGTTCGTTTCTGTTTTTCTAATAAAGAAATGAAAGCAATGCCCTCGCCGGCGCCATGTGCCCAGCGCCCCTGGCGCTGTCCCAGCCTGGAGCTGATGCCGGGGTGGGCACAGTCCGGTGCCGCGCACCTCTGTCCAGGACCACCGCGGAGAGCAAGGAGATGCCCAGCGGTTGTGCCTGCTGCTGTCCTGCCCCTGCTGTCGCATTGGACAGCGCATGCGCCGCGTCCCATCCACCTAGCTGGCGGCATTGAGCGTCTGAAATTTCTCCCGCAGGTTCCTGACGAGGCCGGGGCGGGTGGCATCGGGGGGCTCCCAGGGCCGCGGCGGTGGCGGCTCGGCCTGGCGCCGCCGATATGCCTCGGAGGCCTGGTAGGCCTTGCAGCGCTCCACCACGGCCTTGAGGCAGATTTTTTCACGTGTCGTGGGCGAGCGGATCTGCACGTAGCTCTCGGTGTCGGGCGCCGCCTCGCCGCCTGCGGCCACCCGCTCCAACACGATGACCCGCTGGCCAGGACCCAGCGCGGCCTGCGCCGTGACGCACAGCGCCCCGTCGCTGTTGTTGCGCTGGTGCTTGGGGGCGCCGCCGTCGGTGCCCGCCTCGGCGCTGCGGCTCCGTCCGGTGCCGGGTGACGCTTTGACGGCCGCTCGCCCGCTCCGTGCCGCCGCTGCTGCTGCTGTCACCTCCTCGGGTGCTGAGCGGCTGCGGTTCACAGGGGGCGGCCGCCGCGAGCCGGCGCTGTCGAAGGCCGCGTACTTGGAGCGCAGCTCGCGCACATCGGGCCAGGTGAAGGGCTCGGCGGTGCCGGGGCTGAGCGGGCTGCGGGGGGCCAGGCTGCCCGGTGAGGGCGGGCAGGGGCTGCCGCCGCCGCATGGGCTGGGTGAGAAGCGCCACGGCGACTTGTCCCGTGGCAAGGCAGCCGCCGAGAGCGACGCCAGCGGCCGTTGCTCCTGGATCACCACCTGCTCGTAGCTGGGCAGCGCCAGGGCGTGTTGGGGCAGACCTAGGAGAGCAGCATGAGGGAGGCGGCGTGAGGGAGCAGCCCTCCCATCGCCACCACCCCGACCGCACTCGCCTTTGCCGTCCCCTCTCCGCATCCCACCTGTGCCCGCGGCCGGGGGCTGCTCCTGCGCTGCGGCCGCCCTCACCCGCATGTCCTCGTGCAGCTGAGCCAGGCCCCGCTGGCCCCCGGCGCGTCGGTTCTTGATGCGCAGGCTGTACTGGCGTGCCAGCTGGTACACCTTGGTGCCGGGGCGCTCGCCCGCCTCACCGGCGCCGCTCAGCTGCAGGAGCCGTGGGTGTGGAGCCAGCGGCTCCTCCGGGCGGTCCGTGGACTGGGCGCTCTCGGTGGCACCCGCGTCATCCTCCTCAAGGATGAGCAGGGGCTCGTGCAGCTCCAGCCCGTTCTCCTGCGGCGGCCTCGCTGCCTCCTGCCACGCCGCGGAGGGCGGGCAGAAATCCTCATCGGGCAGCAGCGCCGGCTGCGCCAATGGGGCGGCTTCGGGGCTGGCGGACAGCACCCAGGCAGCGGTGCGGGCGCCTGTGTCATGGTCCGGCTGGGGCAGGCTGTTGAGGCGAAACACAGAGTTCCTCACCAAGCCCTTGGGGATGTAGGAGAGGCTCTCGCGGCGCTTGACGCTGAAGCTGGCGTCCTGGTGCTCGGCGTGGTCGTAGTAGCTCTTGATCTTATCCAGCAGCAAGCGGTCCTGCGTGGACAGCAGCGACTCCTTGCGCAGGCAGGCAGGCGGCTCCGGCGAGGCAGTGCCGCTCGCAGGAGCCCCGCAGGAGCCCTCGACGCTGCCCAGTGGCGCGGGGCCGCCGGGGCCGCTGCCCTCGAGGCTGAGTGCGCTGCTGCTGCAGCTGGGCAGCTGCAGTGCAGTGGCACCCAGTGAGGCCCGGCCCTCCTCGGGCGCCAGGCTGCTGCGGCGCGAGAAGCTGCTGCCGAAGCGCTCCGCGATCACGCTGGCCTGGTCCAGCACAGAGGGCGGCAGGATGCTGCCGGGGCCGTGCAGGGCCCCCTCTTCCTCCTCTTCCTCCTCCTCCTCCTCGCTGCTCAGGGTCCGCAGATCCTCCGCCGGCTCCGTCACATGCTCGTCCAAGCAGGGCTCTGGCTCCGGCTCATGCCGGCCCGCGAGCGTCGCCTCCGAGATCCCCACAGACTCCACGTCCGACGATGAGGGCTCTTCGGGGCGCTCGGCCACCCCCACGGGCATCTCCAGCTCCTCATCACTGCCGGGCTGCAGGGGGGCAGCGCGGTGGATGCCGGGCCCTGCCGGGCCCTCCTGCATGGGCTCCGCGCTCACCTCCCAGCCAGCCCCGGAACCGTCCACGCCATGGCACTTCCCACAGCTCCCCGGGCCTTGGCCGCTTGGCCTCTTGCAGCCTTTAGGCCCATCGGGCACCTGCGGATGCCCCAGGGCCTTGGCAGGGAAAAGCCAAGCGCGGGGCGTTATGGAGGCCACGGCACAGGGCACCCGCGGGCAGGGAGGAGGGCAGAGCTGCTACCTGCTCCTCCTGGGCGCCCACAGCCTCGGCACCGGGCACCTCCTCCTGGCAGTCTGTGCCGAAAGCCTCTTCCTCCTCCTCCTCCTCTTCCTCCACAACTCCCTGTGCCGTAGCCCAGGGCCTAGGGCGCTGCGAGGGCTCCGCTGCCTCCAGGAGGGCTCCCTCGCTGCCCGTGTGCTGCTCCGGGGAAAGCAAGGGCTGTTTTGGGGCTCAGCACAGCAGGGCCAGGCTGTGGGCACAGCCCCAAGGGACACTCCAGGGCCACCCGCAAGCCCAGCCCGTGTCCCTCTGCTTACCTGGAGACCTGCCAGCCACACATGGAAGAGAAAAGAGCAAATATTAGCAGAGGGGTCAAAAGCGCCCCTGACTTGTGCCCCAGCCCTTAGCTGGGCAGTGGGGCTGAGTTGTGCCACCCCAGGGGTCTCTCCAGCCCTCCCCTGCCCATGAGATACCCATGGGGATGCTCACCTCGCTCCCCCAGCTGCTGCAGGATCTGCTTGGCGGGCTCTGTGGGGAGAAGCAGTGGGTCAAGCCCAGCCTCAGCGGTGGCTATGGGACCCCACAGAGCACCACTGCCCTGGGCACCAAGCCCCGCCTCTAAGGAGGCTCCTTAGGGCCGGCCTTGCCATGTCCGCCTTCTTGAGGAAGGCACCAGCCCTGGCGCAGCCCACCAGGGTCCCCGGGCACAGGGGGACGTTGGCCCCACGCTGCTGTCACCGCCACCGCCCCCCGGGCACATCCGCACCCGACTGCCTGCGCCCTCTGTGCCCGTGTGGCCTGTCTGGCAGCGTCTCCATGCGGTCCCGGTGCTGGAAGGGCTCTGGGGACAGGAGAGACACCCGTTAGCCCGGGCGAGGAGCACCCGTGTTCCCCGGCGAGCCCAGATCCGGCTGCCCGCACAGGGGCAGCGATGGGGAGCCCTGTCCAAGCCGTCCCCCTCCCCACCCGGAGCGCTGGCATGGGAAGACCCTCCTGGCAGGGGCTTTGGGACACCAGTGCTGTCCCAAATGGTGCCCGCACCGGGGGCAGGGCTCTCGGCTGGTGTCAGTCCAACACTGGACTTTGCCCCAGGGACATTTGCAGGGGAGGGACGAGCGGTGAGGCCGGAGAGAGACAACAGGGGCCCCCAATGCCACCTGAGACGAGCACAGGCGTCGTGGCTATTGCTACAAGGCCCGTGGGACGCAGGGGCCATCGCGCTCACCCGACTGGCGGCGGCCATGGCGCGGCTCCATGGGTGACTCCTCCAGGGGCTGGCACGACCAGCTCTTCTTCAGGCGCTCGGGGCTGCAGCGGGGCAGGCGCGGAGGGTCTGTGGGGCACACAGGGTGACACTGAGGAGCCACGGCGGGCAGCGAGGGGCGCGCGGCGCACGGACGGTACTTACGGAACAAGTCCATGTCTAGGATGGCCTCCTTGGCCTGGTGAGGAGAAGGAGGGAAGGAGAGAGGTCAGTGGATGAAGCTCAGGGTAGCCCTGTCCGCGGCCACCTGTGATGGCTGCGCTCCGGAGCGGGGACCCTGGCGTGCCCCGTCGCACAGGGCCCAGCGCGTTCTCACCTTTTGAGGAATGATGGCATGGTGGTTCTCCAGGATGAGCCGCTTGATGTGGTGGGTCCACATGCGCTTCTCCTCCACGTTCTTGGCCTGGGGGGCAGGGTGGGCCGTGGGTCAGTGCAGTGGGGCCACTGGTCCCCTCTGCGGCTCCCGTGGTGGGGGCCCGGCCTACCTGCAGGCTGTACTGCTGCTTGATGTGCTTGTAGTGAGCCACGCTGAAGCACAGTGAGTCCCGCGTGCTCTCGATGAGCATCAGAGAGGAGCACTGCAGGGAGACGCCGTCAGCCCCACGGCCACCCCACAGCTGCCCTTGCACCAAGACCTCCCTGCATGGGGCAGCCCCAGCGCGATTAGGGGATGGGCTTGTCTTCCCCATGGGCAGCCATGGTTGGACATAAGGCCACAGCAGGCGCTGGGTCCCGGCTGCCACAGTCCTGTGGGCGCGCAGCACCCACCGGGATGTGGTTCTTGTAGACGTAGTGGTCCCCGCGCCGCTTGGTGATGAGCAGGGCCTTGTCAAAGAGGAAGAAGGCGCGCTCGTTGCGCACCCGATGCACCCGGAAAGTGCCCTCCAGCACCAGTTCCCCGTACGTAGTCAGGTCCGGCCCTTTCCAGTTGAGCAGCAGCGACTGGATTTCCTAGAGGACCCCAAGAGAGAAACACGGTGGTGCTGTGCAGCCAGAACAGCCCCGTGGGGACCTCGGGGTCCCCCTGGCCCTCACCTGCTGGCGGATGGCGTGTTCGTGCTTGCGCTTCATGTCGTTGATGTACCAGGCCACGCAGGTCATGGTGTCGATGGCCTCCACCACGACATCGTAGTCGTCCCCTGACTTGTGTTCAAAGTGCTTAGCGATCTCCTGCGGGAAGGAGCCCGGCACCGCTCAGGCCGATGCTGGGGTAACGCAGGGGAAATACCCCATGCGAAAAACGTGCTGGCGAATACAGGCTCCAACTGCGATGGGGACAACATGGGGGGGACATGCGTGCCCAGTGACCGAGCTGCCGGGTGAACGTGCCACACCAAGGTAACAGACCATGCCACATGCTCACGCTGTGTTGAGGGAATATGTTTGGAGCATGCACCCACGCGGCCAGCAGTGCCCACGTCTCTCTCCTCGGGTGCCCGCTCACCTGGAGCAGCAGGTGGTACTTGAGGATCCTCTGGACGGGCTTGAGCAGGTAGGCGCCGAGGGGCAGCGCGTGCCGCATCTGCTCCTGGCACTCGCGGAAGAACTTGGCCTGCTGCTTGCTCCTCATGCACTCAGTCAGAGCCGCCACCGAGCTGACAGGGGACACGCATGGCACGCACGGGCTCGGACCCCAGAGTTGGAACCAGCCCTGCCTGCTCGCGCACCCGCACGCATGCACTCACTTGGGGTAGTTGTTGCAGTACTGGGTGTAAATATCGAACTCCTGGCTCTGTGCAAAGGGAGGGAGCAAGGTGAGCACCCGGCACTGCCCGCAGATCCTCCCCACTCGCCGTGCCCGCAGGATCCCCACGCTGCGTGCGCCGGGGATGCATGCACCTTACCCGCGTCACGAAGCAGACGGCCACGGCGACGGGGTCGTTGTTGCAGCTGTCCAGGTTTTGCAGCAGGTTGCTGTTGGAGGGAGCATGATCTCAACATGGGGGAAGAGGGTGATAGTGCCAGGCACCACCAGGGGCAGGACACTAAGTGAGGCAGGAGGGGTACGTGCACTCCATGACCCTCGCCCACCTGCAGGCCTCCTAGAAAGGAGCCACCTCACGGTGCCATGCGGCGGGAGCGCCAGTCCCAAGGTCACCCACACAGCACACGGGGGCACCGCGGCCGCTCACCTGCTCAGCTCGTAGATGTCCTCAATGTTGCCAAAGAGCGCGCTGACCTGCTCCGGCCGCAGTAGCGGCTCCTCCGCGTCGATGATCTTGCCCAAGTAACCCTGCCGAGCACCCGCAATGGGAGGTGACACCCGTGGTGTCCTGACCACAGAGACCTCCTCAACGGCCCACGGGGAGCCGGGGGCTGCGCTCCGAGGCGCTCACCTCCACGATGCTGCGCAGGTCCCGCGCGTACGTGCGCTCCGACTCCACGAGCTCCAGCACGACGCGCTCCACGTAGCTGGGCTCGCCTCCGGGCGGTCGGGCACCGAAAGGCGAGAAGGGGCGGCCGTTGCGGGGGCCCAGCCGGCCCGCGGGCGACGCATTGTTGTTCCTGTTGTGCAGCCCGCCAACCCACGGCGTGGGGCCGTCTCCAGGCAACTCTTCCCCTGCTTCCTCCATGGCACAGCCCACGCTGAGCATGGGGCTCAGAGCAGGGCGCTGCAGGCAGGCGGGCACCGGCATGCCGGCATCTCCGGGCAGTGGCAGAGCCCGTGAGCAGTCTGTGGGGAGAAGTGGGGCGGTCAGGGAGATGCAGAACCTGAGTTTGCTCTCATATATGGGCAGATGTTTGGGGGATGAAGAGGATCTGTGCATCTAGGGCAGGGGAAGCAGCGCCCAGGGTTGACCTGATGGGTAGATACCCCTTCTCGAGACCACCAGGTTCCAGGTTGACCTCCTGACAGGCCTCCCCACACCCTTACAGCCTTCAGGGCTGACCTGATAGCCAGAGAAACACCCCAGATACCCCAAGCCCCATGGGTTGACCTGATGGCCACACACCACTCCGTCCCTTGCCGTGGGACCTCCAGCAAATTGGGCTCCAAGCTGGCCAACCTGGACACGAGGACATGGCACTGCAGGCCACCTGGCTCATCATGCCCAGCCACAAGGTTGCCCCACCAGCAAAGAAACCTCGGATGCCCTTGGGGCCCTTGGGGCACCCACACTCTGCCCCACAGCGCTATGGGGCCTGGCTCCATGAGGCTGCCACGTTTTGCCCCCCGTGCCCATCCCGCACGTATAGGACTGCCTCCCTCTTATGCCAGAACTGGGAGAGGAGGCAGGAGCTGGCGCTCCCGGAGGAACACACGGCTGGGAGAGCACCGACGCTGCCGGGAAGAGCCCTCCGCGGCACCTGGCCTCCCGGGAGCCTCCACCCACTGGCACCCGCCGCGTCACCGCCGCACCCGCGGGCCACCTTCCCGTTCGCTCCGTGCCGGCCCGGATGCCCTTTCCGGCCGCACCGCGCTGGGAAAGGCACCCAGGAGCCACCCGCCTTCCCGTCCTGCCCTGTCCCGCACAGTGTGGGGTGCTCCGGGTGCCCCAGGTGTCCCCTGGGGCCAGGAATCCTGCAGCGCCGTCTGGAGTGCGGGAGCAGGCGAGGACTTGCCGCGCTGCTTTCCGGGAACAGGGCCGTACGGAGGGGTGGCCACAGCCGTCCGCGTTTCCGGAGCAGGAGCCTGGAGTGGCCGGTGCCCCCACGGCACCGCTCAGAGCCCGGTCCCGCCGAGGGGGCCTCGAGCCAGTGATCCCCGTTCAGCCCCGAGGGTGCTGGAGCCGCCGACCGGTCGGGCCGGTTCCCGACGGCTCCTCCCTGGCGCGGGCCCGCCGGGATAACAGCGCCGGGGGGCGGGGGGGGGCCGGGAGACGGTAGCTCCCCGTTGGGACGCGCCGGGGGGGACTGGCGGGCTCCTGGCCGGCCTAATCCGCTCAGCGCGCCGGCCCGGGGATTAGGGAGCTGGGCCGACGTCACGGGCTCAGCAGCCTCCCCGCCGCACGGCGCCCGGGCCGCCCGCGCACCCCGTCAGCCCCCGTGGAGGGGGGCGTTATCCTCTTACCCCCCAGCAGCACCGCAGAGGGGAGGCCAGAGCCTCCGCGCCTCTCCTGGCCACTTCCTCGGGAACGGGATTAGCCCTGACCTTAACCCCCCGCCACGACAAGCCCGAAGCCGGCTGGAGCGGGACGGGGGGAGGCAGGGCCCATCGCAGCCCCCGTCCGGGGACAGTGGCCAGAGCCATATATGGGAAGGCGCTTCACCATTTCCAGGCATTTTGGATGCCAGCGGGAGGGGACGGCCGGTGGCAGCTGCCACGGCGCGGGCAGGGCTCAGCAGACGCTGGTGGTGCCAGCGCCGCCGTCCCCGGCGCGGGCGCCCGGCTGGCACCGCGGGGCACCCACACGAGCCCCGCGGCTTCGCTGGGGCGGGCAGGACACACGATGCCCCCGGACGGGGCAGCGCAGGGAGGCGGCGCGGGGGTCCCGCGACGCCCGGCCCCGTGGGGGGAAGGTGCGGGGCGCCCAGGCGCGTGGCCGGTGTCCGCGGGGGACAAGGACAGAGGAGGGAGCGACCCACCCACCGCGCGGGGGCTGCCAAAGCCTCTTAGCGCCCGCAGCCGGCGGCGTCCCGCGAGCGCCTAATCCCGCCGCGGAGGGGGAACGGGGGACGCGGGCCCCGCGGGCGCAGCCGTGGGGACAGAACGGGGTCCCCGTGCCACCCCTCGGGGGCCGCTGCGGCCCCCCGTGGGGAGGCTCGGGCGGCGCCGTCCGTCCCGGGGGCGCCCTGAG
>VWPW01011959.1:0-44244 GCA_013389825.1 Crypturellus undulatus
CATCTTCTTGTCCTCCACGTGCCTGGAAAATATTTTAAATAAAACATTTGAAACTCTTTAAAAATAGTAGAAAGGAGCGAGCATAAGGTAGATGCTTTCTTACTTTCTTGCTTTTTTCATACACCAAAGTCCCCTCTAACATTCCTCCCTTACATAAAAGTTATCCTACCAAAACCCCCAGAATAGTGACTATGTTTATCAATACAGCAAAAGAAAGGAAGATGACACTCACCATAAGAGAATTCATTAATTCTTCAGACTTTTAAAATATTAATAAGACTTTCAAACAAGATTGCTCATTTATGCACTGCCCATTCAGTTCATTGTGAAGTGGAGAAGATAAGTTGAAATACTTAGGTTGCTGTATATCCTTCTTCCCACAGAACAGTCTGTGCTTCTTTGTTTTCCCAGACTGAATGATAAATATGCTCAGAAATTATTGAACATAAAAGAATAACATGATAAAGGGGCTGAGAGCTATAAACAAAGCAGTTGCCTGAGGAACCTTTTAGAGTCTGTAGCACCTCATGGAAAATTTTGGCCTATCTGAAATCCATTTGAAGCAACTTGGCTCCTACAGCATCTCTTTTCCACAGCCAAAAACTGCATTTAAAATGTTAAACCTCAGTAATAAAGGGATCTTATATTCAATAACATTTTAAAATGCATTTTGTTCTCCATCCATAAAACTTGGATCACAGATTGCTTTAAAATGTAGTCATAAAGAAGCCAATACTAAATTTCTTTTTAATTGGAAGAAACACTTTAATCCATTTTAGCATTCCTTATGCTTACCATAGAATGGTAATGATTATTTTTTTCAGGTTATAAAACTATCTTTCTATCAGCCTATCTTCACCTATGCTGTAATATTATGTCCAATTAATGAAAATTTACATTTGTCTTAGTTAGAAAAAGAAAAAAAAGTATAAAAAATATTTTTAAAGGTTTGGAGACTAGTAGACATTCTAATGGATTCCTTTTGGTCAAAAGCAGACATTCTTACAAAGGTAATGTGTGTTAATAAGAGGGAAACATCAGCTCAAATATGAGATATTGAAAGAAAAGAAACAATGGAACGTAACTTATGTAATAACACCTATGAATTATAATGATCACTAGGACACATTGTGTCAAAAGAAAAAGTAATGTGGAGGTGACAGGAGGCAGAAGAAGGAAAGAAAAAATCCTAAAAATTCCTATTTCTAAAATATTGAAAAAAAAAACTAAGAAATTGAGAAGTGTCTGTGAAGAGGATTCCTATGAAAAGCACCTGTAGATTTAAAGGTTAGTTTCTAAAAATAGATGTAAACAGATTGTATAGCATTGCTGACTTCTTACTTAGGATAATAATAATAAATGCTTAGCATTAAAGGTGATCGAAGATGTCATGTTTACTGTAACCATTATTTTTTTCTATGAATTAATAGTAATAATAACCTGGTCCACATAAACTAAGACAGTGGCTCAACAAGACAGGTTTAAAGATAAAATTGTGTGATCCTTTAAACCATTTCTTTTAGAACTGAGTCCTAAAAGCGCACAAGAGGAGACTTTTTTGATGAAATTTTAAGTGGTAATATACAGGAATTGTTTCAAGACATTGAGGCCACTAAGCAGAAATGACCACAATATAAGTTATTTGACAATTGATGTTATAAGACACAGTCCAAAAACAAGCACTGTGACATCAAATGACAGAAAGGATTCTGCCTTCGATTTCTATTGTTTCTTTTAATAGCATAACTAGTCAAAATGACCCTAAAATAAAACAGGCTAAAAATTAGATTTTGACTTAGGATGGACATATTTTGACTATGCTGTAACCTAATTATGAAGAGCATAACCTACTCCAGTAGAAAATATAAGATAAAAGTCAGGAGAAGTAAATGGCAAAATCTTCAAGACAACTCGAGCCAAGCTGGAAATCCTATCTTTGTGAATCCAGTAGAAGCAATAATAAATTGCACTAGAGAAAGTTTTTAAAACAGTAAGAGAGCCAAGAAAGACTATTAAATTCATATACCCAGCAACTTGACAACAAATAATATATTAAGTATGAAAGAAATAGGAGGTGTTTCTTTCAGGAGGTGAATAGTTGTGGGACTTCAGGATTCCCAGAGATTTGCAGAACAGATTGAATAACAAGGCATGGCAGTTCTTCTCTTCCCACCAGGATTCACATTGGATCATATCGTATAAAGGGGAGAGTTTCTTCAAGGCTACAATTATCTTCAAACACTTTGTTTTAATATATCTTCATTATAATTTGCCTTATTAAAAATAAATAAGCAAACTGAGGTAGGTGACCAGTTGCTAATATACTAAATGAAGAAACCTAAATTAAAAGCTCATCATGGAAAAAAAAAAGTATCAAGAAAGACCAGTCAGACCAAACTAGACTCCTTTATTAACTGACTGATTTAATTCTGTATGTGTGATACCAATAACACAAGGAGAAAAGGGAAATATAATGGAGGCAGTACAAAAGGAAAAGCTGTGCTTCTGTGCCACCAAATATATTAATACCAAAGTACACTAAAGTATTTTGCAACAGAATGTGAATACTACAACTTAGATTCAAACAAAATATAAGGCTAGCAAACTTGTAGTAGAGGTATCATGCAGTGGTTTAACACAGAATGTAACTAACTGGAACAGTGTAAAAGGATGTGGAATTTGGATCTTATTAGACTTCTACGCAGACCATTCATATAATATCTTCCAAAAAACAGTGAATAAAATGTTCCCTCAATCCAGGGCACTAATTCTTATATCTGATAGAAAATTAATCGGGGGATTATTGTTGTGAGAAAATTGAAAAGAAGAAAGAATTAAAGGAAAGATTTGATATTATGTATGTTCATGGGAATGCCCAGAGCCTCATCTTATGAAATTTGCCTAGTAGTAAAATAACCTGAATGATCTTCCACACAGTAAAATGTTTCTACGGGTGTCAGTGCATTAGAAGATCCTTGCTGCATCAAATACTTTGTGCATTTCTGTAGGACATTTGAAAGGTGGGACATCATGAATTAACTGCCCAACACAACATGGTTAGCTTGTACTTCATGGACTCTGTGAAAAATAAATAAATAATTCACGTGACTAGTATATATTCCCTGGTAACAGGAAGTAAGATATTATCTAAACCAAGATAATGTATGTAACAAAGAACAGATTGCCTGGGTAGCAGAAATCTTTATCTCAGCAGAGGAAAGAAAGTCCTAGCACCTCATATGAGACTTTAGCGTCAGCCAGAGCAAATCAGGCAACAAGATTTGCTAAAGGTTACAAAAGTCAAACCTCATGTTTGCAAGTCTGGTTAATAATGGCATATGAGTTTGTTTTTCCAGAGATGTCAGTGCAGGACAGGGACAAGAGATAGATATTACTACAAGTTATGAATAAAGACATTCACTTTTGCTTGATTTTCAGCTTCTAATCAGTTCAGATTCTTTGGATCTTTGTGTATAGAAAAAAGCATGAAATCTTCCTAAATATACTTAGCTTTCATTGAGCTAATTCCTCATTTGTAGCAACTCATTTGTAACTATCCATTAAATTAACATAGCACCTATTACCCTTGAAATTTTGAAGCTTACTACCTTAGACAAACTAAAGCTTCAGGAAGTGTTAATTAGGAGTTATGGGATTTAATTAAGAAGGAGGAGGAGGAGGAGAAGTTCTCTAACACCACATTGCACTGTAACATGTATTTCCATTTAGAATAATAATAAATTCTTTATTAAGACATTTTAAGGTTTGAGAATCTACGTATCAAACAGGATGGAAAAAGTTAGTTCACTTGCATAGACTTTTCCAAATGCATTACATTATGAACAAAGCTAACTCTGTTTCAGCATGAGAAAAATAGAACGGCTAATTTTGTTACAAAAAGAATGATTGATTTACTTAGGCAGGAGTGTTGAACCTTTCTTTTGTACCTAAGACTCTCATCAGCAAGGGATTGTCTTAAATCATGAAGGAAAACCTACATCATGTCCTGAAATCCAAATAATGTTCCATAAAACAAACAAACAAATCCCTAAAACAGCTGTCTGAGATATTAAGCGTACAGGAACTTCAATGTCTATAGGTCTTGTTTTTCAGTACATGGGTATTCAGAAAGATACCAGAAATGAGGTTTCATCAAGGCCTTTTGAACTGTCATCTGAAAATAGTACCCTGAAAATCACCAGATACTTTTGAAATTGTAAAATATTCTTCAGTCATCTTTCAGACAATGAAATTATGGTCCCCTATTATGAAATGTGTCTGTACCATCTCAAATTCCTATCTTTAAAGTTATACAAACCAGGAATAGAAGTGCTGTCAGGAATAATTCATTGGTATGAGAACAACAGAAATAGTGGCAGACAGTTTTTTTCCTTTTTTTTTTTCTGTTTTCAAGATCTGTGAATCTATCATTAAAGCCATACTAGTTCTTGTTTAGCATATCCATGAACAGTTTTCTAGAAATAAGTGTATTGACATTTATTATTTGTAAAGTAGCAAAACTTCAAGCTTCCTATGGGACTCCCAAATGAAGGTAATTTTTTATAAGTATTAAGGGATGACAAGGCAGAATTTAGCTGTACTTCAGTAACCTGCATAATCCACTGGGAAGGAAGATCACCCAAAACTGTGTGTTGACACAAAGGGACAAATGTCCTTCCCTAGATGAAGATTACTCTGCTTCTACCTGGTCACAGACACTCCACAGCAATATAGCTCTTGCACCAGAAATTTAAAAGTATTTACTAAATGAACTAATGAGTAATTGACTTTTTGACAAACATTTGTCAAACAATGTTTTCAGTGCTGAATAATGATCTGGCCACTTTTTAATCTGCCTCAACAAATGAAGAATCATTGCACTTGTCCTTTTACTATCTTTATATGTAATGCTTCTTTAGGCTATTCTTCCAAGAAGCTGTTTTTGATTGTTCCATCACTTCAGGACAAACATATCTAGCTGATAAATCAATGTAGATATAAGTAGCTCTATCAGGTAAATACTTTCTTATTCAGTAGATTTATCAGAACCGCTTTTACTGCATGCTTAAAAATATTGTCTAGTACCACAAGGATGTTCGCCAAAAGGATGTTCACCACTTTTCTGAGTATACTATTTACAATTTTATCCACAAAATCAATTTAAATTCCTAGAACTGTACCACTAACAATATTTTAAAATTTCTAGATCTTTAAACAAACTCAAGAAATGTCTTCTGCTAAATAAAATGCAAACATCTATGTGAAAATTACTGAGGCATCTGATTTAAGGCATGTAAAAGTAAATACATAGTTATTGATGATGTGATAGGGTAGTCCTTTTGTATGATCTTAATTGAGGTACACATGTGTCTTATTTCATATTTATTATGGCTTGAGTATTGAAGTTTACGCATGTTAATATGCCACAGTTGTTCCACCACATTCCTTGTGGTGGAACATATGAGATTCAATATGTAGACACTACAGAAAGTAAGCAAAGAAGATTAAGTGTTCTCAAAAGATAATCTTAAAGAAGGCTTTCCGTATCTTCATTCTAAATTAGTCTAACCTGGTGATTGTAAGAGATAGGTTTAATACTGTCTAACACATAGAGAAACTGTGTCTTGAATTATCCTACCTCGGAATAGTGAGCAGCTTCTACTTTTGAGTGACTTCCATGAAAGTAAATGATACTTTACACTTGCTTCTCTTTTGCTTGAGGTAATTAGAGGAGGAATTGAGAGAGCCTTGGTTCACCTATTTTCTAAATGAGATAACTGTGATAGAAAGGTCAGCAGACAACAGGGTGAAGTTGATAGCCAAGTAGTGGTAAAAGCCAGCCATAGATTAACACACATAAACACACAAGAACAAAGGAACTGAAGAAAAGGAAGAGTTCTGAAGGGCTATTTCTTCTACACCTAAGCAGTGTAAATATGGCATAATCATTTTCTATGTGTCACATTTTTTTTGTTAACCTTTAGATCACAAAGTGCAACAGCATCAATTAAGTATGATTGCAAACTGTCCTTTGATGTATTACTGTATGTTGGTTGTATCAAATCATTTCATCAAATCATCATATTGGAGATAGATGAGGCTACCTAATGATGGGTACATATATAATAATAATGACAAAGATACGGTGGTAACAGTGTGATCCTTCTGTATTTTTATTGAGAAAATTCCTGATATGTGTTTCTTTGGATTTAAAAGAGATTCAAAGAATAAAAATTGAGATAATTATATTGAAAACTTGAAATAGTTTACAATAAAATAGGTACCTTCATTAAACAGAACTAAACTGCATTTTTTATTGTTCATTTTCTCTTCAGCCTCCTAAGTTACAGGAAATGAAGAC
Organism: Crypturellus undulatus; assembly: GCA_013389825.1. Taxonomy (NCBI): domain Eukaryota; kingdom Metazoa; phylum Chordata; class Aves; order Tinamiformes; family Tinamidae; genus Crypturellus; species Crypturellus undulatus. Next base: position 6,362 of record VWPW01011959.1, read on the forward strand.
ATTTTCTTATATCTAACCTTGAAGGTGACACAGTATGTTGATCTGACACATCTTGAGACCTAATAATCAAGTACATGCTCTTATGATTGGCTGATGCTGCCTTGTGTCTAGCTTCCTAAAGGATGTTAAGTTGGCCAAGGTCACTTGTAGCCAATAGATAATCTACGTAACCAATAAAAATGCTAAGTAGGATGTCAATCTGTTTTCCAATCATATCAAACCTCCTAATCCAATTTGTGATTTTCAAGATGAAATTACACTAAAAAATAAAACAAAATATATGTGTTTCCTAGAACAGACCAATATACTACTGGCAAGCATCTAGCTGCGTTTTAACATTTCAGTTTTCTCTTGGTAGTATGATAATGACCATCATAGCCTGGTAAATTTTTAACAAAACTTTATGGAGAGGATGTTGTATTGGTGATTACTATCCAATGTAAAAACATAAATAAATAAATAAACAGCTTTGTCTGAACTACATATATGTGGAGTGCATTACTTTATTACCTTAAAAATACAGTTTATGCTTGTTCATAAGACATTTTGAGTTGCACATTCCTATCTGAGGATAATATGTAGTTCAAAGTACACACTATAAAAGCAATAGTAAGCATTGGTACTGCCTATAGTCAACTTAAGGTATTTTATTTGCTGGTGTGGTAAATTAGTGTGTATTTCAGTTCAGTGGGCACAGAGATAGAAAAAAAGATAGGAATCTTGACCATGATATACTGTATTTTATTGCTATGTTAAAAGCTTTTCCAAATATACATCTAAGAGAATCAAATGTTAACACATATTATGAACTTCAATTTTCACTAAGATAATTTACTAACTTTATTTAATCAATATAATGCCGGATTCATTAATATTTTAAATAAGTTCTTTTTTGGATTAATGAATGAAAATTTGATAACATTAATCAAAATTTTGCACACATTTCTGCTGCTGGACCTTTAAATCTGAATGAATCATATGTGAATGTGACCATTTTCCAGCTTAATATTTGCTGACGTATGTAGCTCCTTTTACTTTTTCTTCTTCAGTTTGCTTTATAAAGATCAGATTCCTCACATAATGTAAACATTTGCTTAGCTTAGAACATTTAATATTAATTCCAAAATGTAATTAATTAAATGATCTAATGGAAGATATTTTAAAATGTAATACATGAAAATTTTACCTTTTAGCCTTAGATTTCGGTAGTACAAATGTACATTTTCCTAAACAGAATAGAGAGCTTAAAAGCTTTAGACCTGAAATTTGTCTAGGCTTCCGGGGAACTGTTGTCCAGATTGAGGGAAAGCTATGTTGGTTTCCATCCAGCCTAATCACCTCATTTTTTTATTTGCCCATGGAAATCAAAGAGGAAAGGAAAAGTCCAAAGCTACTTAAGAATGAATTTGTTTAGCACAGGAATGCCTAAAAGTGATGTACCCTGTTCTAGGAGAGGAGTTTCCAACACTGAGCAAGGCACCCAAGCTCTATACACAGAGAATGAGAAGAGCTTTGTACTCCACAATAGCATGTCCAGTAAAATAAAATGAAATTACTGTGATCTGATTATGCAAGCTTTAAGTAGTATTTCTCTTAACTTCCTATGGCTCCTGTAGGATCCATGTTTATTGTCAGATTTTCAGATTTACAATTCACAGTTGTTAACAGCCACTTTATCTATTGAACCATTCCACACACAATCCCCCAGCATAAGGATCATTTTCATTTGTTTTCTACGTGAGGTAGTTTAATGTTCAATAAAAAAAATCTAAATTGCAACTTAGAAAAGAAATGAAAAATGCTGTGAAAATTTGCCTTAAAATGTATCATAGATAAGTATGTCTACTTCCTACAGTGCAGAAGCAAAACTCCTATCTTCTTTTCTTTCAAGTTTAGCCACCTGGGAACGTATTTGATTTTGGTTTTACCCAGGAAAGAAAGACATTGTCCTCACTCTTTCTGAGAGGATTCGTGGTTAAAAAAAAAAAGGGGCGGGGGGGGCTTACTGTTAGGACAATTGATATATGTTCTTGCCCGTAGCCAGGAATAGTCAGCAAGGTTAAGATATCCTGAAAAAGAAAGAACAAACTTGTTTTCAGTTTGTGCCAAAATAAGAAGAGATAGGAAGAATTTCACTCTACTCTCTGTGCCACCTGATATTACAGCCAGCTCCTAGGCAGCCATTATTGACCTGGTTTCAGTAACTTCAGTTAGTTTTAGCTAGTTTTCAGCAGGTGAGAGAATATAAATAACTTGTCTTTTTTTCTCTTCCTATTCCCCTAATGTGCAGAGTTTCAACCAAAGCCTTTAGATCTGTGACATTCATTTGTTCACATCGGTGCCAAGAATATTTCTTGGCGTCTGTTAGTTTAGCAATAATATTTCTAGTGATCAGACACTGGAGAGAATCAAAGTACTGGCACTGTATTTTGTAATTTTTACAGAAGCATTTTATTTGATTGACTCTAGAATGCTGATTAGAGGAGATAAGACTATGATGCTCTTGAGGATAAGTCACTTAACTTAGAGTCATGATTATTTAACAAGAACGCACAGATTTGTTGTACAGGGCAAGGAATCTGGCTTGGCTGAAATGGACTGTGATGTCCGCCAAGACTCAGTCTTCAGACCATGCTTATTGAATTTATTTGTCAATGATTTATTCTTGATTGTATTAAATCTATTTTACAACTATATAGATGATGCAATGTTACAACATGGTTCTAATTCATTGGCTATGGTAGGGGAGGATTCAGATAATTTATAACTGAGACTTTAAAAAAGAAAGTTTTTTCTAATGAACAAGAAAACTGCTAGCTATTAATTTCCAAACCAGCCCCAAACACTTCTACGCTCCTTACTCAGGCAAAACAAAAGCCCTCCACAGAAATACATATCTAAGTCATGACTTAAGGGTTGGATGAACACATTCTAGTTACTCATGAGCAATTTTATGCAGAAATGTTCATAATTAGAAGCAGGTATCTTTTCTTAAGAGATAGGAACCCTACTTCATATATTGTACTTAAGTAATATTTGAATCAAGAAATAAAAAATCTGCAAAGTAATGTCAGATGAAAAGTTGTTTAAAATTAGAAGCAAGAGAATTAGACTGTAATATCAATAAAGAGCTAAGTAGATTTGTTTTATATTAATGCTATAGATAGATAAAACCCAATTTGCCTTTAGGCAAATTTGCAGATTTGTAGCTTGACAGACTATAAGAACACATCACTACAGCTTTTATTATGAATAAGTCAACTTCCTTCCTTCTCAGTGAGTTTGCAACTATGCAAATGTATTTTGTTTGGAGAGGCCCCTGGTTATGTGAAAAGAATGCTGTTGTTTCTTTTAGATTTTCATTTAATATTCTGAACCTTGGAGGGAAAAGTCATTCTAGAGACTCATTTACCCTACAGTTAGTGTGACATTAGGAGAGTATGCATTCAACATCTTAACAGTAAGCATTTTGAACAGGCATCCAAAGGTGATAAGAACAGAAATCGTCTTTGGCAAATTTAAATATGATTTAATTGCATATTTAAAATCATTCACAAGGTGTAATTGTGAATAAAATATGTAATGATGTGGTAGGAAGGATTTGCTTTATACTTCTTTCTGCTTAAAAGCATCACAGACACTTGGGTATGGGTAGGGCAAGCTTCTTGCTGTGAAAATCATTTGAGATGCACTGTGAAGCAGCAAATATTAGTGAGGTTTTATTGTTTCCTGTTCTGATATTTTTATGAAATAAACTATAAAGGTACTTAGATAACCCTTTAAACAGGTAGTTTAGAGTGCCATTTCGTATTAGACACATCTGTATTCATTTTTGTAATTCTATTTACAATACAGTTGTATTTACAATTTTAATGTCTTTCTCTTTTAATATAGACTTTTTAAAAATTGAAGAATATTCATACAGAGTAAATACATCACATGTGAGGATATGTAATACAAGACCTTTCTTCTGCAAGATGTTTAGATGCCTCCCCTATCTCTTTTCTTTAATGTTTTGGATTTTGACAGAATTCCTACAGAATAAATATCTGTCTTATGATTTTATGAAAACCTGATTATGTTTAGCTTCATATTTTAAAAAGTCAGTAGAATGCCCTAAATCTTTTGTGCAAATATTGCTAATATTTAAGTATCTAAGTTCTCCAAATGCTAGAATATGTGAGTACGAAGGTAGCTACACAAGTTTATTTATTGAAGTTCTGAGTGTTCACCCCATTTAGCAATAAATACACATAGTCATGTCATCAAACTGTCACTTCAGTGAGAACCAGCATGAGTCTTAATTCCAAATTTCAGTGACAGACTTTGATACCTGTCATCAAATAATGGAATTATAAAGGTAGAAAACATGTTTCCATGGACACAGAAAAACAGGAAATGCTTTCTTTGCTCATAATTCCAAGCTTATTTCGGTCAAGGCTTAGTCCAAAGGTTCTCTTTCACAGGTATTTATCAGAGTTACTCTGCTATTCTCTTTGTGCTTTCTGTCCTTCAACTTATCTTTCCAGTATTGCACTCCATCTCCTGCCATAATTATACTAGCAAAATCCACGTAATACATATGACTTTTGCTGAAATACCTTATTTAAGTCAAGGAGCTGTTATACAGGCAGGTGAACTCTTCTGCCACCAGAAGTTAAAATAGCTGAATCCTATCTCGGCAGGATATTGTCACCATTGCTCTTTGAACTTTTCTGTCCTGATCGCACATGTAAGAAGGTCCTTTGTGTAACAAAGGGGGAAAAGCAGTGGATCTAAGCTAGTCTCAAAGACAGGGGTTGTTCTTAAGAAATGAGGGAGTTGTTAAAGTTTTGATGCTGCCAAGGGAAGAAGGAAAATATTTGCTGGCTCCTGAATCTAAATGCTCTAAAATAGAAAATAAAAAAATAGAAGACTTAGTTCTGGGAACCTACGGGTCTCAGGGCTGCAAATACGGTCCCCATTATGGTATGTTTAGTTACCTTAGCCAAGTCCCATATATGCACCTGAACCTGACACAGGGTACTTGGAACAGACTTATTCCCTTTTAATTGCCGGCTGTACAGATAATACATTCAGGAGATAAAAATTAGGGATTCTGAGAAATACAGGTTGGTAAAACTCTGCTCTTCTTAAATACTAAAATTTTCTCATCTGCCCTTCTCATCCAAGACTATGTGCCCCTTGTAAAGGTTCTAATTTGAAGACAGTATCATCAGATGTAAGTGTTCAGTTTGCTTTGATTATATTTGCTTCTATGACATCTTGCTTTCTTGGAACACTGAAAAAAAAAAAAAGAATCAGCCATCCGTTTACTACATTTTTAAATTTTCTTTTTATGTCAGCATTATAGGATTTCCTTCAATTTACTTGGATGCTTGTTAACATTCTTGTCAAGTTTACCAGTTTGTTATTAACTTATTAGCTTGAAGATCATGATTCATGAAGAATGGTTCAGTCTTTGGATGTTAATGAAGATAAAAATACAGTGAGATACTTCGTTTAAGAATTCCAAACTTTGGAAACTATTGCTACTGGAAATAAGCTGGACGCAATTAAGTCTGTCTTAAAATGTAGATGATTTTTTTTTCCTCTGGAATTCACATAATAAAACACTTCTGCACATGTTGATTATTTTCTTTTCTTTTGTGCCAGATGATAGATAAACTTTTGCATGTGCAGAGGAATACACCATCAGAGCTGTTGTATTTTGAGAGAATTTTCTCCTAAATAGAGAGTTTTAAAATACTAATAGAATGACTGTGGGGAATAACCGTAAAGAGGTCACTTACAGATCTGCTTCAACGTATCTTGGGCAAACTATTTTTTCTGCACTGTTTCTGACTTTTTTTAAGGTTTTTGCAAAGAATCACTGAGCTAACCCTACCCATGACTTTTGAAAGTTTGAAATAGACTCCTTCCTATTGAACTGACAAATTGTTTGTATTAATGGACAATTAAATTTAGAAAAAATCTTTTAAAAAGCAAAAAGAGCTCCATTTTTATTTACAACTACAGATTTTGATGAAGATAGATGCATTTACATCTTTATAATATTTGTAAATTTGCATATGCATATTTAAATTGACTGTGTCCCTCTGTTATCCATCAAATGTCACTGGTCCACCAAGGACCTGGCACAAAACTCACTTTCATTGATGGAAAGACTTACAGGCTAAATCTATAGTCCCAAAATTAAACAGAGCCTAGGAACATTCCTGAGCCCTGGAAAACTCCTCCTGCACTGTTAAAGTTTCAACATGTTCCTCAGCATAATTTTGGCCTGCGTCAACTAGCGTTCAGCTGATTAATTCCTGGATATAGTTCAGGACTTAGTGAGCCAGGGACAATTTCTAGAAGATAAGAATTTAGCAGTATGGACAGGAGATGTCCTCTGCCAGTTAGCCTCAGCGTCACCTCCTGAGGAGCTTCGATGAAATATAAACCGGCAAATATTGGAGACCTTCATATATTTCCATAGTCTTGCATAGTATAAATTTCCTTGTGCAGGACTGTATTTGAACAGAACGGATCAGGAGCTTTTTGAGAATTTGTTTTTTGCTCAGAAAATTCCTTAAATTCTTAATGGGAATTTTCCTTGACATTGCCAAAAAGTCTAGAACTCCAAGGTAAAAAGGACTCGGTCCCACTAATCCACCAAAGAATAATAACTATCTCTGGTGCAGGAGATTTGGGTGCTGGTTAAATTAACATCTTAAATTATTTCAATATTTAAGGATTTTTTCTTGAATTTTGTAGAAAAACATTTAAAACTTCAAGAAAGGTAAAGAATCTTGTATGTGTCATATGGATGTTCTTTCAGTGTATATGTGTGTGTGTATAATAAATATTTCAGTAAAGGAAAAAATATTATTTGGTAAGTTATATTTCACAAGTATTTCTAGTATATCAATATTTCTTTCCTCTCTTGTTGACTAGGTGGAGAAGCAAGGGAGAGTTCATAAGGTTCTTTAAAATGGGCTAATATATTTAGTGTGATTGTCAGAATTGTATTTTATGCAGATTTAAGCACAACTTATTTTTATCCATTTTCCATGAATGCCAAAATCAATCATTGTTTACCATTCTTCCACCCCTTAATGCATATTATACTCTTGACCTTACAGTATCATTATAGTCTTACACCTAGGTTCTGGACAAGCTGTAGTTGTATTATGTATTTTTTCAAATAAGCAGAGGCAAATATGTAGGCTGCAAGTTCTGAATGATACATTTATGACTGAAAAAAAAAAAGGTTTGCCCATGAAATACATCTCTGTATGTACTACTGTTACACAGCAATAAGCTTTATCTTTGATTAAATTCATGCAAAAAAACCCCACGTCATATGCTTAATGATGGAGTGAGAAATACAGTCTCAATGCATGAGAAACAATAGATTCTCTGGCATATCCTTGCTAGAATGAGAAAGGACGCATCACCCCTTCAGTAGTGAATCATAGGTCCACTGACCAGCATATTCGCGCATGCATTCCTCAAATGCCAGTAAAAGTGTTCAGCATTCCAGGAAGACAGTGCAGTGCCTGGGAGAATGAGTTCATGGCCAAAATGAAGCACCGCAGGAGCACGTGTTAGGGAACGGGAGCATGTGTTTTATCTTGCCTACCTTGCTGTACACGTTTGTCTAGTGCCTTGTAAGGTTTATGGATGGCCTTGGCCTCTGAAATCATGAGGTGTCCAGACACTGCTGCTTCTGAGCTCCTTTTCCAACACAAAATAAGTCAGAAGAATGTGAAGATTGGGAATATTCAGAGAACTTCTTTAAGCTGATCGATCTTTTTCTTTCTTTTTTATATTTTTTTTTTCAAAAGCTTAAATCCTACCTTTTTCCTCCTAAATAGATTGAAGGAAAACTAATTTTGTTATTCAAACAAAATATATTTTATAGAGTAATATAAACAACCTAAGCCTGCCTAAATGAATACACATTGTAAGACATGCAAGAAATGCTACAGGCTTTTTTTTTTATTTAAGTCTCTTCAATTCCTTCAGTTTCCATTTTGCTTTCATGTCTATTTTTTTCTCCATATTTTACTTAAAATTTTGTTTTCTCTTTTTCTTATCTTGGTTCATTCCGCTATGAGCAATATGTATATTGCACTTTCACTTACACAGCTTTGAAAGAGGTTGAAGGTGAACTAAAAAAGCTCATTTGTTGTTGGCTAAAATGTGACTAATTTCATATCCACTAAACAGATATTAGGTGCGGACCTGTGCGTTTGGTCACTATGTGATGTTATCTTTTGGCTTTCGCTTCCTCCTAGCTCTGACCTTGTGTGAAGAATGTGTACACCACAGCATCACCTGACAGGAGCATTCATAGCAGGAATGAAGCTTCTTGAATAAATGAATATCAGACTCATGTAGCACAGATGAGAATGCAGTTCTCTCATTTAAATACTACATACTAATGAGATGCTCCCTGTGGAAGTAACAAGAACACATAGCTGTGCCTATAAGTTATAAGCTACAGATCATTCTATGTATGATTTATGGAAACAGTAAGGAAGCACAATATTTTTGAGCACTTTTGTCATGGCAAACTGATCTTAAACGCACTAAATAATACTGAAATATTCCTTATAAAGACTCATAGATACAAAATGTTTACATATCACTATGGATAAAAGGAATGTTGAAAAAGAAAAACAAGAAGTTGTCAAAGATCAAAAAGGCACCTCAAATCCTCTCTGTAAATATCACTAACAATCAATTAATGCTATCTGAAATAAATGTGCGTAAGAGAAAGCAATACAGAAATGAAATAAAATACAATTAATGCACCCAAAATTGTAAAATTCTTTTAAGAAGTGCCTTTCTCATTACATCTGAATGTGATTTTCCAGATAGAGGCATTGTAATATGACCCTGTGTGCTGTTCTGTGTGTACAATAAAGCAAGCAAAATTAATCCCTTCCCCTGATGACCTCTAGAAATGAAAACCCATTATAGTAATAATATTTGTACTTAGGCCTTGATGTTTTTGTGCAGAATCTGAATGCCATGAAATGATTGTATACAGTGGCTGATGAGGACACATGTACAGATAATTACATAAATAATCCTCTTTATATAGGTGCAAGGTGACTTTTTAGATCTGGCATGGAAACTAGTTGAAGCCTAATAAAACTTGTAATCATTTTCTTTACTGCTAAGGCCTGAATCTTATTATGCTGAAAGGTCTATTAGGAATGTTTCCCTTTTTAACATGGAATGTATGTAACTAGATCTGGTGCACAATTTTCCTGTTTGTAAAACCTGAATTAAGCACTGAAATTTCTGCCTAAGTTACTGGGTTTGGTGCTTGCCAAAGTATATATGGAATCATATACTATAGTACATCTTTGTTACCAGTCTGCGGTTCGGTTAGCAAACCCCACTTAAAGGGTAAAAGATCTTTTGAAAAACAACATTATTTAGTTTGGAACAAGAATCAATACTCCATATGATATGGTAATGAAACTCAGACTTTGTAACATATTGACGGACATTGAGAAAGTGTGTGCGGTGAGAGGAGTGGGTGTATTTGTGTGCATGTTGGAGGGACCACAATAGTATTAATAGCCTGTAAAGGAGGTTTCTGACATTTGGTAAACACATGAGTATGGCACAGTGCACAATAGGAACTGCAGTTCAAAAACAATGATATGTTCATTACTCTGGAAGGTCATTAAACAAATGAGAGCTTTCTTTTGTGAGCATTTATTCTTACACAGGATGTAATAGCAAAGCATTAGCAGCGTGGAAGAGGAAGAATAAAAAGACACCCACATATTGTTTTACAGTTTTTTGTTTTATGTTTAATACATGTATATCTTTCTGATGTGGGCTCTATATTCAAGCTGGTTGGATTTGGTGCAAACAATCTGGCTTTCTATTTGTCTAAGTGGTAATAAATTTCCATTGATCAGGACTTAGTGGAAATTAGAACACTCTCCACGAAATGCAGCCAGGGAGACTGCCTTTCCAGCAGGCTCTCACTCATGTTAAAAGCCCACTGGAATGTTTCAGGGTTGTTGGTGTGCTTGGGCTTTTTAAACTGCATATTAGTTTGCAATGTCAATACAAGGAGGGCTACTGATTTAGATCACTTTCTTTAAATAAAATAAATGATATAGTATTTGAAAATAGTAAAAACGGCCATCTTGTATTAAAAAATATATATATTAAAAATTATCTTGTCTCCCTTTGTTAGAGTGCCCATCAGCTTGAGAAAGCCTTGCATTATTGCGCCTTGTAATTATTTATTTTGAAAAATTGTAAACTTTGTGTTGTGTTTTCAATATATTGACCATAAGGTTTGTATTTGTAGTCTTCTGGAGAAGACTACAGCTACTGAAGAAAACTTGGATTCATTAATATTGTTCATTCTTTGATTAAGATTAGGGGATTCCTTTAAACTTCAGTCAGTAGCAGGTTTTTTGAAGAGGCTGAACTGAGAAAGATAGATACACATATGTACAAGACTAATACGTCTTTCAGAACAGCACTTCCCGGTGTCTGTGAAGCGCTAGTAGAGGAGGTGTGAAGAGGTCTCTCTCTAATGGTGATTTCCATGAGAGTGCCAGCAGACTGCTAAAAATTGAGAGAGAGAACCTATGAAAGTGAAATAAAAGATATGGGAGGTAACATATGGAGGTAAGAAATGGGAAGTAACATATGTTGTTTTAGCATCTGTATCAATGAAAACACTTGATAATTAGTAAACACCTCAAAGAGATGCTTACATCCATATTATAAGGAACTAAAAGTCAGAGTCCATCTGTATGAAATAAATCTTGCCAACAAAGAGAGTGTGATTTGTGTGTGTGTGTGTGTGTGTGTGTGATTTCTTTTTTTTCACTGCAGGAGCTTAGCAAGACAGTAGAGTATGGTCTGGAATTTAGCCACATATCAAAGCATACCATATGTCAGGAAGGATCTTTCTTTTCTACAGCAGGAGCTTATTATCTAAAGATATTTCCAGTATTATCAGCCAGATTATTCCCCACCCTTCCTTTGGGTGCTGTTTTTTCCTTTCCCTGAACCTACCCTACTTCGTCTCCCCACCTAAAAGCTCTGTCTACATCCCTCATTGAGTAGTTCTTATCTCTGCAAGGTAGGACAACAAGCCCCGTAGATGGGGTGCAGCCTTGGGGCAGGGCTGGTGACATACGTGGCACTTCTGGATGTTGTCCTGCGGTGGCCTTCTATGGCACTACAGCTCAGGGATTGGGTTCAAAATCCTAGTAGGATTTGATAAAAATAATGGAGCTTTCTCTTCTAGCTGCGATTTTGTTTTCTAAGAACAGCATCAATCATGCACAGGCTATTAAATGAACACTTGTATTCAAATAACTTACTGATTATGCAAAACAACTCTGCCTGTTATGGTACACATTCAGTGCAGAAAATTGCTCTGTTAGTTGGACTCCTTTTCCCGTCACAATGAAACATACATCTGCTTACAGCTAAAAGTCCAGGGGCCTGATTTACTAAAAATTAGTGATCCATCAGATTGATGGGCAATCTGTACTCTTGGTGCCTTGAAATTTCTTGCATCAGTCACCAGATCATGATTTACTAATAGGGTTTCAGGGCTTGCAAAATAGCACAACTCTAACCACATATTAATATTTAATCTGGCATTTTAAGTGCACCTAACAAAAGACCCCAGAGCTGCTGACAGGACCCTAAATTGTGAATTTCTTAAAAAGGAATTGAGTATTTCCACAGTGGTTTCATGTGGAAATCTCAAATAAAAAGAAATACATGAATTAAGCCCTTCCATGTACTTACAAGCTTCTGACTATATTTTCTTGAATTTTTTTTATAGGGCTTTTATTTTTTCATATTCTTGCTTCATTAACATATGACAAAGCTTCTTTTGGCAATTTCGCTGTCCATAGCTCTTGATGGTCAAGACATTTTAAAATTCATTTTCATATTACATGTAATTAAACAGCCCACTCCTTACATACTGAGTCCACTTGGCAACTCTAGAAAGGTTGTAAATGAAAGTAAAAACAACATATAAATCACAAAGACTCTCTTTATTACCATGAAATTTAGTAATCGAGTCTGCACAGACTTCTTAGTAAATTGGACCCTCTGTGTTTTGTATATCATTTTTAAGCAACCAAGGTAGGGAAGAAGCTGTATTAGATATTGATAGTGTTTCTACAGTTTCATGGCTTAAACAGAGCAATGGAGTGAGTTAATAAGCAACTTCTGCTGCTGCTGTCAGATGAATATTCTAATTTTACAAAATGTATATAGTGCATGTCTAGAAAAGGGTTTATTTGTTTCTCCCATTTTCATATGCCATAATTTATGAAAGATGTTCCCAACACCACCTGTAATAACAGAATGTTTATTAGTGTGCAAATGAGGGTTATAAATGATGTTGCTTATCTGTGGAACAAAACACAAAAGACAACTTATTAGCAAAAGACAAATTGCTCCGCAAGTTTCAATGAGCTGCTATGTTTGTCATGAAAAAAAACCCTTTTATTTGCACAGATCAATGCTTTTATAATCCATTTAAAATAATATACTTGCCACTAGGTGGCTATTTCTGATCAGATCATTTTACCATTTTAATTACATTTTTAATATCCTGGCTGCATAAACAAAGATAAATTACAAGCCTTGCACAATCTGGCTGCTGGCTGCTGCACAATCTGTAATAATATCAGCTTTTGTTTGTGCCTCGTCTAATTAGATTCTGGAATCTCGGCTTTATCAATCAATAATTTTAATTTCAGAATTGCCTTTTGATCTCGCATTTCGTGTTTGTTTTGCGGAACATGATCAGCAGGACAAAGCTGATAATTTATGCAGAAACAATCTCTTTGCCGCGTTGCAGGCGCGTTCCCAGCCATCAACGCAACCCGGCAGACTAAGCTTGACACAGGTCTAATTAGCATGCAGATACGTGTCGCCTCATTGGCAATTCAAATGGCTTTCTTCTTTTTTTTTTTTCATAATGTACCTCAAATTGTGCTACTCAAACACTGTATTTGATTTCCAGAGCCCCCCGGGCATCACGTAACGCCTCCCTTCGTGCCGCGTAGGGAGCATTTATGGGCGCCAGGTAGCCGCGCACCCCAACGCGGCCGCAGCGGTGGCACCCGTGTCTCGTGGCCGCGAGGCGGCCGCCCGGCAGGCGCCACGCGCGTGGGGTCAGCGGTGACAACGTGCTGCCTCGCGAGCTCCAGCTCCCACCGTGGCTGCTCCTCAGCTCCCGTGCCACTCATGGAGAAAGGGGGAGGACGTCGTCTGCGGAGGCCGCATTAATATGCGGCACATAACCACGTCTCTGAATGCCAGCCTTCCATTCTTCATTAAACAAAATGGCTGGATTGCGGTGATTGTTTTCCCCGCCGCGCGCCCGCGCGCGCGCGCTCGCACCCACCCCTCTACCCTCCGTCTTTCTCTGTGCTCCTCTCTCCCATGCACACACGCACGCACGCACTTTTCCTCATGCAACACAAACACATGCACGCACCCCGCAGTCTCCGTCGCAGCGTCGCGGTGTCAGGGTTGTGAGTTATGTGCGAAAAGTTGTCTGCGGCGCGCGCGGCACACCAGGAGATCCCTGCCAACGTCAGGGCCCTTTTTTTGCCATGCAGCAACAAGTGGCAGAATCAATGGTGTACAGTTATTCAGCAATGTAATTCATTTCACTGGCTTTGGCTCCTCGCCAGACCCGCCATCTGTCTCTTGCTCTCCCTCTCTCTCTCTCTCGCCTGAATTTGTCCTACATTTCGTAATGTTACGTGCTTGCCATCCTTATTCCATGTCAGAGGTACGGCACGAGTCTCACCCCCGTTCCAGCGTGGAGTTCTCCCGAGTTCGGTGGCACTTTGGATATTCCACTTCAGTGCCATGGGAAGAAAAGAAGAAGCAAAACACAGAGAGGTAGCTGCAAAGAGAATGACGGCGTTCTTGCATCCGGGAGCCGGAGCCTCAGCTTTCTCTTTAAAGCATTGCTATGGATCTGTCTCGCATGGGAACTTTTCCTGCTTCGTTAGAGTATCTTCGTTTTCTTTATTGGATGCTGGCACTAGACGCCACTGCACAGCTTCATGGAATGCCTGCTGTTGGATGCTTGCAGATCCCTGCCACCAAGCAACCTCCTGCATTGGAAATCGGGTGACTACTCCAGGATCTTATGCGTGCTTGCTGTTTGAAGCTGCAGAAAAGTGAATAATCAATTAAGTATTGATTTCTTGTAAGATTTGGTAAATTTCAAAGGCAAGACAAAGAGGATGGCTTAAGGAAAGCACTGCAGGGACTTGGCGTAAATTAGACAACTAACAGCAGTGCAGAATAAAATAACACCTCAACTGAATATTTCCTTGGAAGAATTAGCACTAGCTATTGGAAGACGATGGTGGATTTAATCAAGACGGCAGGCACGCTTGAGTTTTAACCGTGAACCTGAAAGAGGAGCTAATTATAACCACCTTTTTATATGGAGCTAATTTGACTGAATGGATGCAAATGTGCTTTATTTATGGATGAAGAAGCAAGCCTTACAGCATTGACTTTGGGATCATCGCGTATGCTAAGCTTTACAGCTTCTCTAAAAGTCAAACCTACAGTACATTTTTATTTACTGAGAAGGTATTTATACGTGAGCGTAAGCTAGCTGTACAAAAGATTCGTCAGAACAATGTACTGTGGCACGGAGGATCTAATTATAATTTTGCAGCATTTCATGTTTTCTCTAATTTGGTGCTTTTCAACCCTTGCTTGTGATGGGCTATAAATGGGGCAATAAATGTGTGATTTAAACTATTGTGATTTTCAATGTGTAGTTTATTAATCGTACTGTAGTTTTCTTAACGTGATTCTGAATTATTCAGCAGTAATTTATAATGAAAGAAGGAGAACTGGTGGTGGCTTTAAATTCATTTATAATCTGCTTACGGATCTAAATGTACAGGTTCTACCAGCCGATGAGCTCTATAATTACAAAAGAATGTTGAAATTTTCTGATAAATGGGGCACTGACTTTACAATGGGCACAATATTGTATAATCAGTAAAAGGAGGATTGTTATGTTTTGACTCTGTGGAGACTGGTCTTGCTTAGTTAACTCCTTCTCTGCTGCTAATGGCTAGTAAATGTACCTTATAAGATAAAATAGGGGGAGAATGTACTGTATTAGCCTGATGTTTTGTCAGTCTGAGATCTTAGCTTTTGATATTATTATTATTAATTTCCATTTCTGCTATTTTTCTTTACTGTATTTCCTTCTTTGCTTTTTGTCAAGCTTTTTTTTTTTTTTCCCTGTCTTGCAATCTACATTCCCTGAGCAACCACAGGAACCAAGTTACATTAAGCTTCAACACAAAGACGATGTAAGAATAATGAATCCTCATTTGCATCGACATTTGTATTCAGATTTGCCAGGCTATAAACTTGGCAGATCAAGCGGAATATTAAGTAGAAGCTTCCATGGTAAATTGTGACTTTTGCAATTGCTGAGTCGTTTTCCCTATTGGCGTGTGCATGCGTTCTCTGTATGTGTGTGTGTGTGTGTACGTGTGTGTATGTGTATATGTGTACCGGTAAATGATCATATCTGTAGTGGTAGTCTCATGCCTACTTCATTTCTGAGAAGCACATTGGACCTCTTTCAGTATATGATGTCAGTCTGAAGCAAAATGTAGCAGGAATCCACCAGCAACAAGAATTTTAGCTGAACGTATAGTGTAATATATGACTAAAGTATTAACTCTTGCATTTAGGGATCTTGTGAAATGCTTCTTTAAGCAAATTGACAAACACTTTTGTAAAAGCAAGCATGTCTCTTGTATCAGCTGGAGGTTTGATTTCACGGCAAGTAGAGTCCAAAGCACAACATGTGAAATAGCACCAAACCTACCTGCTGCATACTATGATAGACCATTTTAATTGTGGTAATGATAACATATGCATGTATGTTTCTGTTAAAAGGCTTGGGCCATATTCCATCAGATAGTCTCCACTGTGACTTGTTTGGACTGTCTCCTGATTTACAGCATTGTGTATGAGAATAAAATTGCCCCTTTTCTTCCAGTATCGGACATCAGACCTTTTGCTTAGCTAGTAGTTGTTTTATAGGAGGTTATCCTAGCTATACATTTCCCTAAGAATTCTTCCATTCTCTCGCTCTAGATAAGCCCTTTTCAGAATTAATAATTGCAAAAGTGAAGGATTTAGCTTACCATCCTTCTTTTGAATTTTGTGTCATTGAAAGTAATCTGCACTTGGGTTTTGGAAACTTCCAGTGAACATGGATTATACTATTTCAGAAGCAGTGGAAAGGTGTTCAGTCAACAGGTGCTAGGGATGCTGCAAGAATCACATTGTTGTCCACAGATGTGGGGTTTGTTTCACTCAAAAACAATCTTACAGAGAGATACAGGATCATTGGAAGTCTTACTTATGGTATGCTACCTTTATGGTGTGCTAGATATCTGATAAAGCAAAGGACTGGAGATTGGAGGTATTTTAAAGTAGTTGTCCTCAGGACTCCAACTAAGTGATTTGGAAAGAACTCAAGAGTGGTATTGAATTAGGGGAGCTTTTCTACATACTGAGGTGATTTTTCCAGTGTCTTCCTTTTGCATTCCCCCACTTTCTGCACATAAGACCAATTTATCAAGTAGTTTGCCGGATATTCTGCAGTCTATAGGATGTGTTTCTATAATTGCTTATAACACTTCTTTATGCCAAATAGTTATTATAATAAAGAAAAATCCTGTGATTCTTTCCTGTCGTTCATAAGAAAATTGAGGAACTGCATTTAAAAATGTAAAGCTATGAGAGTTAATTTAGTTTAATCCACTGAAAAGCAAGTGCAAGGTGATGACTAAGCCCATCCTAAACAATATTATACTGTGTAATTATTAGCTGTGATGTTGGCTGGGTAAGCAGCAGTTCTTTTTTCTGTAAAAATATGCAAAACCTTAATATTGTTTATATTTGCTTTTCTGTTATTTTTTATAGGATAATTGATTATGCAGAGAATGTCTTGTAAGGTGCAGTGTCTACAAGACTAGATGATAGACTTGTGTGGAATGGTAATCTATGTCAGGCAAAGCATATCCTGCACCAGTATTTGTTTGCTAGTCTTGAGAAGTCTTAGAACTTGGTTCCTTTACTCTGGAAGAAAGCAAGGACTGTGATGGCTCCCCTCATTTAAAGAACGTTCTGGGCTATATTTCCAAATGATCCTAGACACAGAAGAGAAAGAGAGTAGTTAATGGTATGTGTCAATACCTCACTTTCGCATGCACATCATCTTGCTGAATTAATATTGAAGGTTTACTATATGTACTTGCCATTAATTGCTTTGGAAATTTACCCTTGGAAAAACTAACATTGTTTTTTTTCCTGAGAAAGGAAAGCATAACAATATCTTACTAGCTTTCTAAAAAAGAAGATCCAATGGAAAAGGACCTTTGAGATTTAAGTTTCAAATGTGGAGAACCAGAGATTAATATACCTTAATGTTTTGGCTGGACAGAGACATACTTTCACAAAAGTCATTCACCAAAGCATATCCATTTAAAAATTAATGCCTGAATATTTTTCTCTCTACAAAATTCTCCAACTTCTTGACTAGCCTCTGATTATAGCACCCAGAGAAAGGGTACTATAGGAAAGTATGAAACAGAAAGGAATGTATGAAGCTAATTTTTCCTGGGAGCAACTCCAGTTCAACTCCAGTCTTTTATGTGTACTGTGTTACTGAATAAAAAAAAATGGATCTGATTTCATAATGAAAATGTTGAGTAAGATGGGTATTCACCATCACTGGACAGGGTGAAGCACTACCAGCCTAGGGACAGCATACAGATGCTTCAGAGGAGGTTCAAGGCCTCTTACAACATTTCAGGCTGGTTCATTGTACTTCTAAAGATTCAGAAATAGAACTCATACATATACAGAACTGTGTATTTTAAGGGTCAGACCCGCTGACCTATGCAATGTAAATGGAAATCATTATCTTTATATTTATTCTTCTGGTAGAAGATTGCTTTGTGACATATTGTACTGATAGGTAAAATGCAAGGGTTATGTTGGAACTTGGTTGGCTTGGTTGCGCCTGGAAGGATTGGTATAGATTTCATCTTGGAGATAAATTGTCAGGTCTCTATAATTGCAGGAATATACTGTCACAAATAAGTTTTTTGATGTTTCTTTCTATTTTTCTGTTTTGTTTTGTTCTTTTTTTTTCTGATTACTTTATGCATATAATAGCAATTTTAGATGAGTTAATTGTTAGCCTAATATAAGCAGTAAATCAGTATTGCCTAATATAAGAAATACTGCCTAATATAAGCAATAAAAGCAATTTCCCTTGCATGTTTATGCTTCCGAGAAGTGATTTTTTTTCTAAGGAAGCAACTAAGATAATATCCAAAAAAACAGGTAGGAACAGAAATAACAGGCTTAGTTTGGGGAATGGCTCCTTATAAATAGTTTTAAAAAATATCCTTTTCAAACAGAAACTTATGTGTTTTCTCCTTCTTCAAAGTTCATTCAGTGCTCTGCATTTTGATACATCATTATCTGCAGATCACCAATTGTGCTGTACCTTAGAATTAATAATTGAAGGTTTTGTACAAGATTTTCCAGTTTTGCAAAAGACTGGGAAAATATAACCTACTGCAATGTGTCATGGGTACTACTTTGGCAGGCCATTCAGAAAGTTAATTTTTTCCTTCATAATACAATTTCAATACCAAGAGATTTTATAGGGCAAAACTTTTAATTTAATTGTTAGGATTGAGGTAGAAGGTTGTTTGGTCACTTTTCTCAGCTTCAAGATATCCTTCAATTCATAAGGATAAAATTGTAAGGAGTATAAATACTGTTAGGCAATAAATAAACCACATATGCACAAAATTTTCTCAGATCTGAGATATCTTTCTGTGATTTGTTACTTATTGCGCCTTCTTTTAAATTACACTGTAATCCTGTAATTTGTGTTTGTACATCATCTAGCATAATAATACTGCCGTTGTGATCAGTATCACAATATAAATAATAATAGAAATGCATTTTAGACAATAGATGAGCTTTCCAGTGTGGCTGTTTTTGCATAATCAACACAGTCTCATTCAGCTAAGTAGTTACTGCCTCTGGCAGAATTCTATGGTCATTAATTGTGCTTTGAACGTCATTCAAAATTTTGGTTAATGAGAACAGATTCTGATGCAAGTCAAGTCTCTGAAAACCATGCTAACCTATGCTTAGTTATCTTTACAGGGAGTCAGCACTCAGCAACACAAAAATCACTTTATTGTGTATTGAACTTGGCCATGTCTGGTGCTGAATTCAACACTTGGGTAACAAAACTCAGCAACATACTGCAGGGCAAGATTGAAGAAAGGAAGATCTATTTTCAAATTTTTAGTTTATTACAGTATGGAGATACAGGAGAAAAGAGTGTCTGTGGCTGGAGGAGGGAATACTGGATAAAATATGTATTAGGAGATGGGAAATCAAACAATACTTTTACTGCTAACCTGATGCCCACAGTTAAAGAAAAGAACAAGAAGCAGAACACCAATTCCAGCCATTGCAAGCTGCAACGTCTAACAACCAGGTTCTCCTGAATCCATAATTTATGTTGGAACCTGCAATGAATCATGGCACACAGAAGTGGTCTGAGGCTGCAGAAGATAAATCTAATGACACATCAGCTATTACTAATTTAGGGCTGCCTGTTTCTGCTCTCTGTAATGTAAGTGGGAGTTGTTCTGTGGACTGCCTTGGAAGCTGTATTTGGTCTGACTCACAACACACTAAAGTTGCCTGCCCTGAACCATGGTGCAGTCATAAACCCTGTATAGGATCCTGTATTTTGCACATTTGAACTATTCTGAGGCATATTTATGGTGCCATATACAATTTAAAGTTTGCTGATCCTACTCAAGTATGACTTTAAAATATGTTTTCTCTTTCCAAAACACTGTACTCTTTTCTAAAGACAGTTGGTTTTTATTTGCGCTCATTCAGTTTCAGTCTTGATAAGGATTTGTAAATCTGTATTTGGCTGTATTTGGTCATATCTCTGTATAATCTTGTCATTGCTACTGTCATTTGGAACAAGATTGTTGATGGCCTCTCATATCCAGAATTCACAACTCTCAAACAAGTCTCACTTCGTGGTCTTTCAAAACAAGGGTGGAAGATCTAATTTCCCACAAAAGTCTCAACTTAGGGAAAAAATGACCAATAATCTCCTAGAATAGGTATCTGCTGCTGAATATATGACTGTATACTGTAGGATGACCTTGATAATATATCCTATAAAATTAAAACTTTAACTAATCTTTCTAAAGAATATATTTAATCAAAGAACATCAGGATTACTTTTTATAGCATCTGTCAAAATTGCTTCTCAAAGTATGTAGCAGATTTTACATAATAAATAAAGCAAATACAGAGAAAAAATGAAGTATAGGTAGGGGGAAAAGATGTGGTACCATGCCAAGCACATTTCTTATTATTGTTAAATGTGATAGATCTTTATTCCTAAAAATTACTTAGCCGAGAGAAAAGGAGGTGAGGAGGAATGAATTGTAGTCCTTACAAACAACTGGAGATATATATAGATATATACATAGATATATTTAAGTAAGAATTATTCACCACATAGGTAAAATCTACAGAGTATTCATTTCATTTCCTATATCTTTGTAGTTTAGCAACTAGCTTTCTGGCTGCTTCCATAGGCATCTGGTAGTATATGACAGTTACTAGGATTGGAGAAGAGCTCAGTGTTAAACAGGAATTGGTCCTGAAAGACAGCATGCCTTTTTGTATTAAAAACAATCTCCTTTTTATCTACACCTGACTGAACCATCAAACTATTTTTCCCTACTTGAATATCCTTTTCTGAAATCCACTTCTAAGTTGAATCAGAAACATGCTAGATATATAAAGGGATGAAAATATCTGACTGCAGCTCCTAGATTCATTTTTCATTTAATGAAACATTCTAAGATTTTTCCATATTTACAATTCTTACTGTGCCAAGAGTACTCTTTCAAAATAAAGATTTTCATTTTCATATTCTAGACATATTAGGAATGTTTAGCATGAGAACTATGATGATGATATTTTCTTAGAAATGCAATTTGTGCAGAAGATACAGTATTGTTTACAAATTACCCATTTTAATCCATTGGGCTAACAAGAGAAAGAAAAGAAAGAGAGGAGAGGAGAGGAGAGGAGAGAACAGATGCAAACATACCACACACATATGAAGGTTTGCAAATCATTGTGTGAAATACTAACCTTTTATCACATTCAACAGATCCTATTATGTGACAGTATGAATCTTCTAATCAAGCTGCTTAAAAACCTCAGGCCATGCCTTGACAATACAGTAAATCTTGCTTCAGTGTTCCTACTATTTAACTGGAAACACAACAACCACATGATACAAAGCACTTCTTTAGTATAAGATCATTCTTATATTTGTATCACTGATTCTTTTGCAGGATCAGGTGTCATTTTTCATCCTATAGTTGAAATGAAGAGTCTAGAAGAGAAGAAAGCTAATGTCAATACTATGTTATGTTGCAGTCAATTCAGCTGTACTGCAATGACATAGTCATGTGTGAGCAAAATCAAATTAGTATCGGATTAGTAAAGTTCTATAGTGTGTGGAATTATGTGGGTGTGATTTTTTCAGATTTTTTTTCAGTTGCTCCTAACCTTTAGCTGAACAGAAATTTGAAAAGGAACACATACTCCTGCAGTGTGTTCCCACTGCTGGAACAGGCTTCAATGCCAAAGTTTTCAAGATTGTTATCAAAATTTATACCAACTATTGTTCCTGGAAATAATGTTTTCAAGAACAAAATGTTCATTCATACTGGTACCAAATTTGTTGAAAATCTCTTGCTGTTGCCTTACGCCCACGTCAGTGCTGTTCCCAAATATTCCAGTCTCGATGTACTTTACTTTATTCTTACTGTTTCTGGCACAACTTGCAAAGCCTAGAGATTCTGAAAAGATTTCAAAGCTAATTGTGCACAGTATAACAGTTGCCTAAAGACTACCTGAATTGTTTCAATTGATATCCAGTATATAATAACATACTGGATGTTTAAGTACTGTGATACTTAAATATTATTTTACTCCCATTCGTAGAATGGAAAAACACAAGTTTAATAGATTATCTAAAAATCATTAGTATCCCAATAATAAGGCTATTTCTTATTTAGTTTCATTTCTTCAGAGAAAATACGTTATGGCATTGGCTAGTTTTAAATTTGAAACTTGGAAGGGTCAGTTTGCAAAGTATAACGTAGCTGTTGACATCACTGACTGTAAGCAGATATTTGAAGTGGGAAGCGTTAATCAAAACCAGCAAATTATATAAAGGTAGGTTAACTGAATGCTCATGAAGTTACAATTTTGCAAAAGCGTTAGGCAGAAAGAAAAATATCCCCTTTAAAAGCAGAAGAAGAGTGAGCAATCAAGCGTAATCAAAATATATAGAGAAAATAGGTATGTAAAAATATCCTTAAAACAATTTTTTGAGATTCTCAGGAGAAAATCACGCTATGTCTACCCTTGTTTTCAGTGCTGATGAAAGTAGGAAAAGAGAAGGAGAGCGAGTGATTAAGGCATTACTGTAATACTTTAAGTAACTTGGATCAATTCCTGGCATCCTAAAGCCCTAAGGGGAAAAAAAAGGCTATATATATACCTGTTTTTCAGCCACAGTCAGTGGTATCATAGTTCTTAATAACAGAAGCTCAAAAGAATTATCATTGTCAAAACCCTTTTCTATTTAGACAATGTTTGTCTTATTAGCTGGAAAACAGCCAAAAAGCCTGTGGTTCAGTTTTATTCTGGTCCCTGAATTAGTTTTTTATACAGGATTCAAATATGCTTGAGCTTTTCCAAATTTGTCACAATTTTTACCTTCAGATCATATCCAATCGGCATTTGAATGTTCTTGACCTTATCCAGCAGCTGGAAGTCCATCAGTCTGGCTATTTCAGAAATATCCAAACAAGCATCCATGGCTATATTCTTCACAGCTATTATGTATGTGCTACGGATTCTTCTGCTTAGTAAACGTAAGGTGATGAGGAATCCTACCTTCTTCATTTTGGAGAGTGCAGGTCCCCTACCAATCTGACTTTTCTCACCACTACCACCAACACAAAAGATGGAAATAACATGCTTGAAATCTTCCTGTATTCTATACTCTTGTCTGCCAAGTCTTTAGTCCACTGATAGAGTTATACTGAAAAAAACAATACGAGGAAAAGTAATTTTCAACTTTTCTGTGAGCGCTTGGCTTACATTTCTTCACTAAAGAACCATCATGCCACTTTAAAACAACACCTAATGTAATTATGCAAGTAGGAATACAGTTTAACTATAATCTGAAATGACATATACAGATCACATATTATTTAATAAAGCGGTTTAATAAGCATAATAAAAATATATCACCACTGTCTTAATCCTAGGCCTTTGCAATTGGTCCTAAATGAAAATCTTTGCACTAAAATAGAAGCTAAATCCTGTTTCAATTTGACTCTGAAAAGTCAAGGCAATCAGAATGTGTATGTGTGCATGTATGCATCTCTATCTTTGTGCATACATATATCAAAACAGATTTTCTGGGTGACTAATGCAAAATATACCAATAAAGGGCTCGGAGATTGGCTGCAGAAGCAATCATATGCCTCATATTGAAAGTACTGAGAATTACTTGGCTGAAGTTGTCTCAAAGAGATTTTTGGCAGCTTTTCATTTATATTTTCTGCCAGTAACAGACATCAAAATAAGCGCAAATATTTTTCCCCAAAACTGCTAAATTAAAACATTTGCTGTCAGTTCCTTCCAGTTCATTGCTCTTTCACAGAAGCATAAAGTAACCAACTATGTGAACACGAAAAAAAGTCTGAGAAATATTTGTATTGGACTCCTTTCAATCAGAACTTCACAGGGATGTTGTGTTTGTAGGGACCTTAAGAGGTCACCTAATCTATCCCGCTGCTCTGTAAGGGATCAATTATACACAGAGTGTTACTAACAGATACTTGTCTAACATGTTCTTAAAAAATATCCATTGCTGAGTTGTCTTTAATTTCACTGAGCAACCTGTTCCCACCACTGTTTTTTTAGTCAGAAATGTTTCCAAATACATAGATATCTACTTGTCTTACTACCGAGGTAAAATGTAATTTTTGAAAATTAACTGATCACTCTTTATAACAACCTTTTATGGATTTGAAGACTTACCAAAACCATTCTACCTCAGTTGTTTGATTTTGATGATTGCATCAGTTGCTATACTGATGTAGAGTTGGACTCACTCATCTTTAATAAGAATGGATCTTCTCCAGTATATCTGATATCACATTATATACATATATAAATACTTATTTATTTGTGTATGTGAGTTTCTGTATGGAAACAGAAACAGATTAAAGTTTCTAAATAAGCAAGTTTAACAAGTGTAAATATTCAGGTAACATATTTCACAATTTCAGAAACTATGAAGCACAGATATCATATATATCTATATAGCTAGTGTCTTCAACTTTCCATTAGCTGTATACAGATAATATTGCAGTTTGTACCAAAAAAAAAGGTAATTTAACCCACGCACAACACAATTAACTGTGGTGGCTTTGGTACTTCACGATTTGTCTATTAAGCATATGCAAGCATCAGACTAATTTCATTGTAAAAAAATTGTCTTCATATCCAAGACAAAAGTGTGCAAAGATAAAAAAAAGATACAAATCATTGGTGTTTCTGAGCTTCTGAAACAAAAACACAGAAAATACCATTAGAAACATGTGCTTCAGTTTAGTTCAGATTTTTTAACCAATGAACTTTGGGCAGGTTCACTTTTATATATATATATATATAAGCAGTTCGCCAACCATCATCAAAATGAGTTGTAATGAAAAGAACTGCAACATCAAAAAAAAAAAAAAAAGCTTTGAAAGACTTTAAGTTCTCAAACTTTTGATCCAACACATGTTGTCCACAGGCCTTTTTCAAGTGATTTCCAAAAGGGGAAATATATCCTTCTAGTTCCAAATACAAATCTGGAAAAGAGGTCAGAAGGGGAGCAAGCACCCTCATAAAAACTGGAACATTTAGGTCATTTTCCCACAATATGATATATTTTCAAAGTCTACTACTTATTTTCTGGCTTCTACTCTTTATGTCCTTTGGTATTTCATGGCAATTTATCTTTCATGTCACATGTTAAAAATAGGACTCCAAGTCTTAACAAATGAAAAAGGTAGAAGATTTCCTCATTGGTATAGTCAGCTCCATAACCATAATTTGTATAGGATTAACACTCTCAGTAGCGCAGATACTGAGCTACAGATTCATCCCCATAAAGGAGGGCACATTTTTATTCTAGAAAGAAATAGTATCAAAGTACTTAATAGTTCTTTGCATGCACTTGTTTAAAGAAATATTTCTTTCTTTTCTTTACTCTCAACTCCTAAAAGAAAACATTACTCTGATTAACTTTGTCTGTAGTATTGTAAGACTTTATTTTGTAGCAAATAGACCCAGATATGGAAAAATTTCTTAGAGTACTCTTTAATGATCCAATCATTATAATATAACAATAGGTCAAAAGTAATTATTTTCTCCCTGGCTTTAAAATTCTGTGAACTAAATTTGCAAATGCAGTACTAATTGGATAGGCATCTGTATAGAAGGAAAAGAATTATGATATTTTAAAATGAGTGCTTTGTTGAAAGCTGTATTCACTCCTCATTTGATCCTCTTCTTTGAAATCACCCTAAAAATGTGACAAAACTTAAAAAAGCTGTCAGGACAAGCCATAGGCAACATTTAATGCCTGGGGATCTGCAATACTGTTATATTAACACATTGGCTTAATGAAAAATTGAATAAATTGCTATTTATTGATTTTTTTTCTCTATTTATAAATTGATAGGAGAGTCTGTAATGAGATCATGCAATTATAATAGCATCATACATGAAACCTGCCCATGAGCTGTCATTAAGGGACTTCCATATTTTCGTTTTGGTTCACTTTTTCCAAATGTACAACTACTAAAATCTCCTTATTGTGAAAATGTCTGAGCCACATTCTGTCTTCATATGGATATATGTTTATGCATATGCATGCGTACACACATATATACATGTATATGTGTATCTATGTGTGTGTATATGTATATATGTGTGTATATAAAGTGTAGACTGTAGAAATAAATATATATTGGTATATATGCTTTCTGTGTATATTATATAGAAACAACTCATACTGGCTGTTGTCTCCAGGCATGCGGAGGACAAGAAGGTGCTCAGGAGTAGTCAGCATGGATTCACCAAAGGGAAATCATGCGTGACTAACCTGATAGCCTTTTATGATGGGATGACCAGCTGGGTAGATGAGGGGAGAGCGGTGGATGTCATCTATCTGGACTTCACCAAGCTTCACCAAGGCTTTTGACACCATCCCTCACAACATCCTCCTGGACAAGTTCCGGAGGTGTGGGATGGATGAGTGGACAGTGAGGTGGATTAGGAATTGGCTGGATGACAGAGCTCAGAGGGTGGCAATCAGTGGAGCAGAGTCTAGTTGGAGGCTTGTGGTGGACTCTGTCCCTGCAGAGGTCAGTCCTTGGTCCAGTCCTGTTCAATTTATTCATCAATGACCTGGATGGAGGGATGGAGTGCTACCTCAGCAAGTTTGCTGATGATACCAAACTGGGAGGAGTAGTTGATACCTCAGAGGGCTGTGCTGCCATCCAGAGGGACCTGGAAAGACTGGGCAGTCAGAAATCTTATGAAATTCAACAAAGACAAGTGCAAGGTCCTGCACATAGGGAGGAATAACTCCAGATACCAGTACAGACTGGGGACCAACCTTCTGGAGAGAGCAGCTCTGCAGAGAAGGACCTGGGCGTCATGGTGGACGACAGGTTGACCATGAGGCAGCAGTGTGCCCTCGTGGCCAAGAAGGCCAATGGGGTCCTGGGTCCTGGGGTGCATTACGAGGAGCGTCTCCAGCAGGTCAAGGGAGGTGATCCTGCCCCTCTACTCAGCCCTGGTGAGGCCACATCTGGAGCACTGTGTCCAGTTCTGGGCCACCCAGTACAAGAGGGATGTGGAGCTGCTGGAGAGAGTCCAGCGCAGGGCGACTAGGATGATCAGGGGCCTGGAACATCTGCCCTATGAGGAGAGGCTGGGGGAGCTGGGCCTGTTCAGCCTGGAGAAGAGAAGGCTGAGAGGGGATCTAATCAGTGTGTATAAGTACCTCAAGGGAGGCAGTGAGGAGGATGGGGCTGGCCTCTTTTCACTGGTGGTCACTGATAGAACTGATAGAGGAAAGGGTCAGAAACGGAAGCATTAAAAGTTCCACAGGAACTTAAGGAAGAATTTCCTGACAGTGAGAGTGACGGAGCACTGAAACAGGTTGCCAAGAGGGCTTGTGGAGTCTCCTCCTTTGGAGATCTTCAAAACCTGCTTGGACGCAGTCCTGCGCCACATGCTGTAGGTGACCTTGCGTGTGCGGGGAGGTTGGATTAGATGATCTCTAGAGGTCCCTTCCAACTTTAAGCATTCTATGATTCTATGATAGAAAGTATATATGCTTTATATGCATATATATATATTTCTACAGCCTATACTTTCTCCAGTTTAAGGTGGTTAATAAAAGAGTAAAATTTGTTAAGAAAGCAGAAATTTCTAGACAATTAGACAACTAGATAACCAGAGATAATTGTGGAGATGTAGGCTTAAGTATAATATGTTGTACGGTAAATACAAAGGACCCAATCTGAACATCTGTCTTTAGAAACAATGCATTAAAATGAAGTAATTTGCCCTAGAAAGGTGATCCACCTCCCTTTACATTTATCAGAGACACTCCGCCTGTGACGGTAAGAAATAAGGCAAAGTATTGGAACATTCTTTCAACTTTGACTATGTATTATATTGCCAGGAACTGTAGAAACAGAGTTATGATGAGATAGTTAAACTTTGGGCTGGTAGGAAAGGGATTTTCTTGGTTCAAGGAGAGCCTCTGATTCTATTTTTTGCCTCTAATTTTACTTAGATATTCTATTCATTGACTAAAGACTGGATATCACTTCATCATTAGAAAGCAGAGCCTATAACTCCCCTCTCCCAAGGAAGTAAATGGAACTTAAACATATAAAGTTTGGATCACTTCCTCAGTCTTTCATAGGAACTGATGGGAAAAGATAGACTTAACAGGAAAAAGTCTGTCTATAGGCAGATGTAGAAGGTTTTTTCTAGGAAGAGAAAAAAAATCAAATTTAAGTTGACTGAATATGCTTCCCAAAGAAAAGAAGCCTAAAGCTGGTGGTAATACCATAGCAGTTAGTCAATTAGTATGACTCAAAGATGAGAAAAAGTAGCTTAGAAGACATACATGGTTATGAACTAGAAAGAAGAATGTCCCTTTTAGCATACTGTCTACAAGATACACTTTAAAGGATCTGAAGCAGGTATGGCTGTAAACTTAAAAATTTTAACTTCCGTGCTCAGTTTTTAGGGCTTTGCACATGATTCTTAGGATTGAAGTCCTCATATATAATCCTAAATGCAACTAGGCAAAATGGGGCTATGACTCACTAGGTTCTATTCATATTTTAAAAAGCAAGAGTTTAAATGAGTTCAAAAGTGGAATAATCTGGGGACTAACACAACTCATACTAAAAGATTAAGATCCAGAATTTGAAAGGACACCGTTTGGTTTAGTGCACTCTATACTATTCTCAAATATTTAAAATATCTAGGTACAAAAAAAATTGCATTTAGAATAGTGCATCATTCTTCACTCACAGGTGCTTCATTTTGGCTAAGTCACATTCAAAGCATAATCGCAATGTAGAATTTGAAGTTTACTATATCTAGGAAATACACTGGATTTTATTGCAACGCTGAATATTCCCAAGATTTGGGTACTTCTCCCACCAGCAGTTAATATCACAGTAGGAAAGAAAATCCAATTTCTGGCAAAACGGGATAATTTTTTACAGAATATAGAATTTTTGTAGGCATAATGGAAATATACATATATATAAAATCATGAGTCAGTGAATGAGTCACAAAAGCTGTGTTTGTATTTGAGAGGAAACAACTTTGACCCAAATTATTGAGTCTTAGGTGGGTCAGTCTTTTCTTTTTATTGTAACTGTTTTTATGACACCGTCTTCCTACTTCTCTGCCTACTCTGTGAATGAAGATCACTGCATTCTCAGCCTTCCTTTTGATCTAAAAACAGTTTGAGACAGCAAAGTGCTTAGGGGACCACTTTCGGCTTCAGGAAAAAACAATTATTTCCTTCAGGATGAAAAAAAATAGTATAAATCAGAAAATGAACTTTTAGAAAAGCATAAAATCAGAAGGAAAGGGTTTGTTACTTAGAAAACGAATGTTTGATGCCTACCTTTTCTAGCTGCTGTATAAGATATTCAGCAATGTGACACTAACTTAGAGGAATAAGGAATAAGGTGACTAAAAATCTAATATGCTATGAAAATTTAGGACTGGAATTTCTGCTTCTATGAAAAGTCTGGGACACTTCTGAGATTAGTCTGACCTTTTTCTCAGGACAAAAACTCAAAGGAGCTTGCTCTTCTCTTACTTTATGTACTATCAGGCATAACTTTTGCAGTATACTGAATTGATAGAAAAATAAATGGATCTAGAAAGAAAAACAGCATTTATGAACGTCACGAGAGAAGAAATTTCTTCCTCACGTAGATTTACATCTTCCATAAAATAGACAATTTCAATTAAAGAAAAAAAGAAGGTAGAAATACCATGATTAAATTGGACTGCTAGTGTGTTGGATCTCATATTTTTTCATGTACCCAAGATGTATACTAAGCTTTGCTTAAAATAGACTTAGTAAATACCAACAACAGGAATTTTATATGACTTCAGTGCATAAGTTATTGTTATAGTGAAAAATCCCTGATTTCTGAAAAATACATGATGTGTAAATACACATGAAAGCTCAGTTAATAAGTCTGAACTTGTTCAAGGACTTGGCACAGCTCAACCAATGGAAGCATTTTTTTATTCAGTAGAGACCTCTTAAATTCATTGCATCACTGCACAGTAAATCTAATCCTTTAGCAGGTTTTTCTTTTATCTGGTAGTCAGTTAAGTATGGATGCGTGTCTTCATGATAAATCTTTGTAGTACAACATATATTCTTACAACACTTCAGTTACCTTCTTTAAATTTCACCATGCAATATTTAAAAGAGGACATCTTAACTGGGTTTACATGTTCCTCAGGTAACATGATTACATTTTTAAGTCTATGAGCATATCCATGTTAATAATACTCTGTCTCTTCACTCTCTTTAGTTCGTATTTTTTAACTAGGGAAGAAATATACACTCTCCTATTGTTTGTTATTCTCATCCTCTACTCTTCATATATCACTCTTCCAGTAAGTCATATATGCATGTTAATTGACAAAGAAACAATCTAAAGTCATCATTTAGAAATTTAGAATAAGTTTTAAACAGAATATTTAAAATGTACTAACATTACATTATTGGTCTTCAATGTTAGAGGAATTTCATAGCCTAAACATCATAAAGGATATAGGTGCACTTAGGATGACAGAGTACAGACAGACTTTTTTCCTAGATTGATCCTTAACTTTTGAGCCTGAGTGATGACTATCCTTGTTGAGAAAAGGATAGCTTATACTTTTATCTTGTATATGCCCTAGAAGCCTAATTTTTAATTAAATTCCCTACAATTTAGTGCTCAGAGAAACCTAATAATTGAAATATTCAATGATTCTGAAATGTAAACCTTATTTCTAATGTGGGCATTAAAATGCTGTTATAAACAGTATTTTGTCTTCTTAACTGATTTTTCTAAAATCTCCATTATTTGAAAAATAATGAATGTACTAATGGTTTTGATAAGATTACTATAACAGAACACTGCTATAAGCTCCAAATACTAGGAACACTGCATAAAATACAGTTGAATTAGCTGTTCTTAAATTAAGGAATATTACAGTCAGTAATGGTATGACATTTTTTTTTATGGCCATGGCTTGGTTTATAATGTGACAGAAAAAAAATGTAATGTTTCCAAAATGACAGTTTTTAGATTTGTGTTGCCTGAGGTAGTTCAGCTGAACAATAAACTATAATTTGATTGATGGAAAATTGAAGTGGTTCATCTAACTTGCCAAGCTGTCTTACCCAAGGCTTTGGTTTTGCATGTATGATGATGTATCACAGTTTTAGAGATAATGTTGTTTGTATTATACATGAGATTTTTTTTACACATAAAAATGAAGACTTCATTACCCAGTAAAGATCAAAATATGCTATGGATTAGAAAGGAATCAGATTTGTTTGAGGATGGATTTGTACATCAAAATGTGCTCTCTTTGTGAAACCAAATGATAAATAACATACAGGACCAGAGTGTCTTTATTTTTATGAGTAAATCAGCCATATCACCGGTTATGAAATTATTAACTTAAAGGAAGGGTGACATCTGCACCCAAGAGAAACAATCAGAGAGTGGTAGCTTTTCTTTTATCCAAAATTAATCCTGTGGAATAACAGACTGGTCAGCAGAAATC
Source organism: Crypturellus undulatus (assembly GCA_013389825.1). Lineage (NCBI taxonomy): Eukaryota > Metazoa > Chordata > Aves > Tinamiformes > Tinamidae > Crypturellus > Crypturellus undulatus. The sequence goes on from VWPW01011959.1 coordinate 38,009, forward strand.
TTTTAGAAAGAGCAATAACATTTTTATAGATGTATTAAGATACACTTTAGGAGAAAAAAAAGATGTGTGAGAAAATAATAAAGAAGTTGTTATTAAATATATATGAGTAATATTTAAGCAGAGGGTTTTTTTAATTACTAATGCAGTGCATGTACAGCAACAGTTTAAGAAAAATTACTCTATAATATATTTTCCTAGCATCTTGGAAGACAGTTTTGAATTGCTCAGCCATTCAGTCAGTATCCATTTTTTTCCCTTAAATATTTTGTATCAAGCAGGATTTTTGTCTTCTGATTTTCTGTCAGCTAGATAGTAAGTCCAGGAGCCTTTAGACAGATAAAAGCAAGGTGTTGTGTCTAGTTTCAGTCACTAGAAGAGGTAAGATTTGAGGAAAGGATCATATAGCTTAGAGTATTTTTTTTCCTTCATTTTCATTAGAAAGAAAACGGAAGACCAGCTGTTGACTTATTTAGAACAAGCCTCTTTCTCGCAGTCCACTCATCCCTAAGTAAATAAAATAGCCAGTAGTGGTTTCCAAGTGAAACAGTAACAGCTGAACTTGAACAAAAAGGAATATTATATCTCTTTCTGCTATTTATTACTCTGACAAACACAAAACAAGGCTATGATCAAACCAGGCTGTAGTAATCCAGTCTTCTGGGAGATTTAATTGGCATACTGCACTCTATTTTTTTTTCTACAAAATAACCTGAATTGCAGAGATTCAAGAGTTAGGGCTTAATCATCAGATAGAGCTTCTTATTATTACACGGAAATGCAGGAGAATTGTATTTGAGACTATCCTTGAAGTAACAGAAGATCTGCCTGTAATGAGATTTCCAAATTTACTATTGGGAATTCTCTATATCAGGAGTGCTTTCTTCTTGGGTCATTACATTGTCATAAGTCTTAATTTTCTAGGCATTTTATCCTTTTCCCTCTTTATCAGGGTTCATACCTGAAAGTCTTGTTGTCTCTTCAAATTTGCAGGTTAAAAATGAGCCATGCAGCCACGGAGACGAATAGAAACAATGCATCAACAGTAGGATTGGTCTTTTCCTGCCAGAAAAACAAAAACAAACAAACAAACGAAAAGAGAGAGATGGAAGGCAACTTTTCTGTATTTTATAAAGTAAATCAAAGACTAAAGGGGAAGGAGATGAAAAATGAAAATTGCTTTTATTACAGGAATAAGGAAAGAAATATAATTACGAAAAGAAAGATGCTAAGATGGGACCAGATAGAAACATATCACGGGAGAAGACATTCTGGGTCTATTCAAGGTCCCGACCATAGACAGCGCATCATATTTTGATCAGCTTCTACAGAGACTTTAAGCTCTATCTTAAAACAATTTAGTATATTTACTCCTGCTACCATGAGAGCCATAATTCAGCCACATCTACCAGTGTCTCCTGGTTTCAGAAAAAAAAATGTAGCAAGTGTAAAGACAATTTATTTCTATTTTCTCAACTAGTGATAATCAAAATAATTTTCCATCTGAAGCACCTCTTCTCGGTGATTTATTGACAGGCAGATCTATCTGGGAAATCATCTGAGGAAATCAAATGTGGACAAGTTGCTAGAAGTATTAGTGGATCATGGTATGACAGTGATCCAGCCACCATGGTGATGGTGCCTTGAAAAGGAAAATTTATATAGGGGTCTTTCCTGGAGTAGGGAGTTAGTCATAACAGAATAGCTTTGTAATGGGTACAGTTTTGTTTGCCTTCATTAACAGATTGAATGAAACTAGAGCAAATATACAAAAGCAAACAAAAATAGATGTGAGGACAATCTACCTTTCCTGAAAATATCAAAAGGGGAAAAGAACTGGTTAGGCTAAAATCAGTTAAAGCTACTGGTCCAAGAAACGGTTGTATAAAATTGGTCCTGAATAACTCTGGTTATGAAAAAAAAAAAAAAAAAGGATTAAAAGAAAATAAAGTTCCACAGTAATCAGTCACAGAGACTGATTATCTGGGAGTAACAGAGACCCTTGAACAAACTTCATCTAGGAGCAAAGGGGCAAAGACTTTTTAAGGTTTTTAAGACTGAGTCCAGGCACTTCATGTCTTCTGGCAAGCTCTATCCAAACTGATTTTAAGACATTAAGACATTATCTTCTTTGCTAATTTCCACATATTTCCATTTTTTGTGATTTTCGAATATTATTAATAGAGTTTTGAGTTATATGTCTAGCACACCCTATCTTGCAAGGTATATTTATCCGGCACAGAGATTGTTAGATTTAATACTTTTGACTTGAAACAGCTTCAGCATTCAAGTATTTGAGCACAAGTTATTCATATTCAAGTTCTTCAGTCCAACTGACTTTATTACTCAATCCTCATTTTAAAATAGTTCCTTCTGAAATCCCAAACTAGTAACACTTGCTATCTCCATGGAATTTCAACAGTCTTCCACAAAGTGACTTTGGCCCCAGAAAATTCCTTTTAATACACACCTATTCTTTCTTTTTTCCTTTGCGTTTTAACATATATAGACGTATTTTCCTATGTTCTTAAATTTTTGGATCAACCCAGACTTATTTTCTGGTCCTGCAAAGTAGGAGCAAAGAGAAAAGTCTGTATCATTAGTTCAGGACTGTATATTTTGTTGACTATGTTTCATTTAAGATCATTAAAAATAGAAAAAAAAATCATAAAGTTATATTCTTTTTTAGTGGGATGTTTGTGGTAATTTGATTGCCATGGTATCTCAGTGTCTTGCAAGCATTTTCTAAGTAAGGAACTGATACCATATGTAATTATCAGAAAAAAAAAATCAAGGGGAATAAATAAAAGTTTTTCCACGTTCTTGGTAGAAGTTTGTGCAGATATATCAAATATTTAATCCAGGTTTCTTATATCTCCAACCACATGATTAATCAGAATACCAACCTGTCTTCAATCTGCCTGCAAAACAATATAAAAACACTGTGGGACTGTTCAAATGACAATGGCAAGAGAAGACCCTCAATATGCAATGACCTGTCAGACTTTGCAACAGTTCACCCTTCACTTTTCCCTGGTAGTTATTGCCACAGCCATCTGTATGCTGATTTTTTTTAAAACATATTTTGTAGAATATGCAACTGAGCATCTGATCCTTAATGTACACATCTAAATTCTTTGAGCTCTTTGAACAGAAAAGCAACCATTTGTGACTTTTTAATTGGTGTCAGTTGGCTGTATCATTGTTACTACATGACATATGTTACAAGGACTGTTCCTGCTGAAGGTAGGTGCAGAGAATGTCACTTCACATTTCAGCAAGTAGCCAGTATCTCATCAGTTTTGCATAGCACATCATTAGCAACATCACACAGTGTGACAGTGTATTGTGCCTAAATATGAAATGCTGATTCTTAGCAAAAAATATATTATGTCTAGATTGGAGAGCAGCTTCTATATCATAATATGGATCTCTGAACTAAAATAAGACTGCGGTCAAAACCATAAGAAACCTTCATAGAAATCCTTTACATTTATTCAGATTCACACACTGAAAATAGTTTCTCTTTCTTTTGTTTTGGTCCGTGGTTCTCTTAATCTTGTATGAGTGCTAGCAGATTATTTCCATGAGGAGAATAAATAAACTATTCTTTGTGTTTTAAAGAATTTCTTTCAGTATTACATTTCTGTGCCTTTATTGAAGAGCATGAGAAGTTATGTTAGTTCCTATTTGTATTTCAGATGTTTTATAAATTTTTAAAAGAAGTACAGCTACAATTCATACTCTTTTGACTTTCCTCTGCCTGCAGACAGTGAGAATATGTGCTTTCCCATTCTTGTTAATTTGCATAATAAGAATAGGTTCTTCAATTTTTAAGACGAGGTGAATCTGTTTATCCTCAGGGAAGAATAAGATATGATGTGAAATCCTGGATTCACTGAAATAACTAACAGTAACTTCTGTAGAGATGGGATCTCTCCCATTATTTTGTTCTCAGAATTTTGACTTTCACTAAGCAGGAGATTCCTGAATACATCTCAGGCTTTGAGTTCAACCAGCCTTGTCTATATCACAGCTTGCTCTCTGGTACTGAATGATTTTGAACCAGGACACATGCTCTCAGTCATGAACAAAAGCCTTTGTGAAATATAGTAAATATATTATGCATAATTTAAAATTCCACTAACTCAACAGAAAAGACAGGCTGAAAGTCTTATTATAAATAAAAATGACAACTATTATCATTTGTATATATCGTAAGAGGGCATGCAGGCATATGGACTAAAATTGTCAGGCTTAAGGAACTTATAAACCAAAATTAATTTACATGTAACTTACTTTAAGTAAAACTCTAAGAGTTCACAGGAAGAGAATCGCATCACCCACATTTTAAGGAAAATATCATCAATGCAACATACTGCTTTCTCTGCATTTGAAAACACAGGTAAGATCTGCACTAAAAAAGAACATGGAATAATAAAATACTGAGGAATATATGAACTGAGTATATGTAAGAATGAAAATTAATTTCTTAAAATAAATGGTGAAATACAGAGTGTGTCTGTAAAAGTAGGATAAATCCTAATCACATCTCACAACTTTAATACACTCTTTAAGCTGTTTTCTTCCTGGTTATGAATGATGAACCTAAGCTAATCAGAATATGAAATATCTAACAAACAACAAATATCTTTTATTACTTTCAAGTGCAAAACTTAAACAATGTGTTTTTGTCTCTGACATGGAGGAAAGTTTGAAAACAGTCAACATGTTGTGATTCTCTGTCCTATTGGGGAACTAAAGAACAAAGGATAGCATTTATATGAAATCTATTCCTTCTTTTGAGGCCAAAGCAGATTTGTAAAAGTGCATTCAGAAAACATGGGAAAGACTAGTCAAGCACACTGTATTGAGAGGCCAGAGCTGCAAAATACCGTTCCCTCTTATTGCAGCCATCTGGAATGCCTCAAAATGTACTCAAAACAAATGCTCACAGTAGTCTTCTTCACTGTAACTTGCCTGGGCAGGTTACACAGGAAAAATAGCATAAAAATCTTAAAAATCTGCTTGTCTGGTGCTTAAAGGTAACTAGGTAACTTAAAGGGGTAACTTAAAGGTAGCTAGGTAACTTAAAGGTAACTTTGCCTTTACAAATAAAAAATACACAACAACAACAACAACAACAAACACACTTTAAAAAAGCCCACAGCAACAGAAAAAGAGAAAGGTCCTAGTCCTCTTACCTTTCTATGTTTCCTCACAATTGCTTGGTATTTCACTTTCTCTCTCCCAGATCTACTCCTCCTGAGTCAATTGCCTCAGGACAGTATTCCCTACAGATTTTATAAGGTCTGTCTTTCATCCATCAGCACATTTGCCTAGCTAACATCTCCAGCAAGGTTACCTGGTGATCTGGAGATGTTAAGGATCAGTCCTTGCTCCACAAAGCTCTCACATTCCCCTTCCATAATGACCATGATGACCTCTTCCTATGTGAGACAGTGAATAAAATCCAACCTGAAGAATGTTTCCTGCATATGCTTTTGACTTATTATTCATCATTATCATTTCAGTGCTGTTCTCCTTAACTCTTTCTCCTTAACTCTTTTATTTCTCTATTCTCCTTCCCAACACTAGAGAGACTAAACAGACTCTCCAGAATCCTTGTTGTTTGTGACTGGATATCCAAATGTGTTCAGCTTCTTCTCTTACAGGTCACTATGAAGAGCATGTTTTTTTTTTAAATTAGCTAAAGCAACAGGGATATATGATCAAGCTAAAGAACAACCCCACGGTCAAGTGCCAGCAACGCACTAAAGAAAGATGATGGCTGACTAATTCTTCCAGGGAAAAGTGCCTTGCAAATGCAGGATTAGCGTTACATTGATCTGACTAGATCAGTGGTCCCAGCTGTATTGGTGGCTTAGCAATGGAGAAAGACAGCTCATAGCTGTGGATCTCTGAGTACTCTCTGTTGGGAATCATGAAAAGGGGAAAAATATCTCCCATTTGTAATAATGGTGACCCTTTCATGATCCCTCTACCGGGCATGCCCAGATACCCTCTGTACAGGGGGGTCTGGATGTCCCCTGGGCGACCTCTTGGGCCCGCACATGCTCAGTCAGGCCTCTTGGCCTGGCTGAGCATGTGCTAGGGCCTTCCAGAGGCTTCTGGAAGCCCAGGGGAGGGGGCCGGAGTCCTGGAGGTGGGGGCCAGGAGCAGTCTGCCCTGGCAGGCTGCCCGCCCACCGACAGGGCTGGACCATCCACCTGTGCCCC
>VWPW01011959.1:49031-51531 GCA_013389825.1 Crypturellus undulatus
GAGCTTTTATGCCAATCTTAAATATCATTACATGCCTAGCTATTCTTCCATTAAGATTAGCTATAGATTTCCCTTTAATTATTATATCAGATTTATTCATCATTAATAAATTAGATCTCTGTGTTCTGTCACTGGTCACTTAGCGATCATGAAATAGATGAAGAGGAGAATTTGAACAGGTCTATGGTCATTCCAGGGTAAAAGCAAAAATATTTATATTTTTCTACTTTGAAATATGAGTTTACCTATACACACTAATAACAATTTAAACTCCTCTGATGATTGATGTTTTTTGTTGGCCCGTCACCTCATTGTATAGAAGTTTGTTTTAATGAGTTTCTCTAATGAATATTTTATATTGATACTTGGATGAATGGCATATGGTAAATGCAAGGTAAATTACAGCTCTTTAAATAAATATTTTTCATAAATTATTTATTTTGTGATGCCTGTATTGGTTAGATGTCATGTCAGATGAAGACTGGAAATTATTTACTCTAATACTTATTTGAGAGTTGAAAAAGTAAAAGACTTTTAATTATTAACAAGCTTCCAATCTACCCATGTAATTTATGGGAAACTACCATAAATTGTGTAAGATTACAATTTTGTGAGGACAGTTTTATTTGTATCATGCAAAATAGAGTAATCTCTGGTGTCTTTACAAGATTTTTTATTTATTCATACAAAAATATTGTGCTGTTCCTGCTAAAATATATTTTTGATGAATTTCTGGCTTCAGAAGGATTATGAGTTCTTGTCAGCTGTCATTATTTCCATCATAAGTTCCTGGCTGTTTTTAATGGCGCAAAAAATTAAAGTTAAAAATCAACAAGAATGCATACAGTGGATACCGCCGTTGGTTTGTGTTAAAGTATTTGGTTCTCAAAAATGAAGCTGCAGAACATAACTCTTTAAATGTTCTTGATTCCCACTGGATTATTCATTCACACTGGTGTTATTCTCACTGCAATTAAAAAAATCTGAGGACATTTTAGCATCTTTCAGAACTGAACCACTTTTCCTTCAGACATATTCATGCCTAGCATTTGGAAGAAGAAGGACACAAACAAGAAGGTCGCCGAAGTACAGACACAAAGCTGTACCATTACCTAAGTATTGCAGTATTCAGATGTGTCATGCCAGAGGTGAATGAAGTGCTCACCTGAAGAAAACGGTCTGGCAAAAATGGAAGGTTTTATCTTTAGGTATCATCTATTATATTTACTTCTTGAATACCAGAAGCAAATTTCATGACTAATATATTTCATATGCTCTCCTAGAATAAACACAGGATAAGTATATACTTATATACTGTGAGATAAGTATTTACTGGATATTGATTATGCAAACTAAGTGAAAATTTTAAGACATTTCCTGCCAGATAGTAGGGCTTTCATTGAAGTTCAAGGCGTGTCACATTGTTTTTTCCAGTTCAGTCAAGTCTTAATGTAGTGGCCAGCTCAGCTGGAAAAGTGTGTATTACTCCTTCCAGTTTTCTTCAAGGAAAGCTTGTTCATATGCTCATTTATTATGAGCACACTGATAACAAACAGTCTTTGAGATGACTCAAGTAAACTTCCCAATAAGTTTATTTAAGATACTGAACTGCCTGTTACAATTAGACTCCTCTCATCAGGGCCTTATTGGATTAGAAATTGTATATAAAAGAGAGAAAAGGTAATATAACATTTTATTACATATTTTTAATTTATTTTTATTTTGTCATCTTCTGCAAATACTTCAACAGTGGCTCATGTGATTGAACAGAACTAATAGTATGCAAGAATAAATTTCTCATGTGTTTACTTCAGAGTTGAGCTTCACTCCAGAATACAACTGATATTCAGAACATTATCTTTCAAATTCTCATGAAGAAAACCATGATGTGGAGACAATTATATAAATTTGTTTTATTTCCCATGTATGCCAACTCTACAACATATTGATTGCACAGAGTAGGCCAGTGTTTCAGTGTTTCATTAATATATTTCTCCAAAAACAAATTTCTTCTTGGATTGACATTAATCAGAGATCAAGACAGAAAAAAAAAATAAATAAAAGAAACTTTCTAGATTTTTGGAACTCCCTTAAGTTAGACTATTAAAAATAAGCCAGTAACACATAGTATACCCCTCAAACTGATTATTTGCTCATATTCTAAGTTAAAAAAAGAAGAAGAAAAGCCATACATGATTACATTTATAATATAACTGTGAGCATTTGCCTAGCCTAACATCAAGGCTCTCAACAAATCCAGGCAGACATTTATATAAGAGCTATGTTTTCTGTTTTGTTTTATTTATTTATTTATTTATTGCAGTACTAACTCCTTTCCTGATGAATGTTGACCTGTATCTATATATGACAACTGCTCTAGTCCCATTCCTTTTAACATGAATATCTTGCATTGGAAAATTCTGCTTCAAACATTGACTGGAGATTTCTGTTTTGACAGGCCAATTCCTGTGGTCTAATTTCCTACTCCATCTTCAGAAGC
>VWPW01011959.1:56531-145741 GCA_013389825.1 Crypturellus undulatus
AGCTAACAACATTTTGATAGCTATTTTGTGAATTAAAATAAATGTGGGTGCTGAAGTTCATGCTTTGTAAAATACGTCATAGATATGGGTACATTTTCCTCATTGCTATGCTGTGAAAACCATAATGGGATTTGCTCTTACTGAGAGGGGAAAGCAAAGCTGAACAATTTCAAATACTGTTTTGTTATTGTCTGAGTCTGTCTCTACTAGGATGCTACTTCAATCCAATATTGCACCTAAATTTAACCATTTTTCATTTGAACTTTTTGGCAAGTCACAAAGCTATATTCAACTAGCATTTTTTTTTCTGATTATGTTCTGTTTAGTCATTTGTAAGATTTTTTTGTCTCATTTGTGTGTTCTTTAGTTCAAGTCAAATGTTAATCTTTCATTCCTTGTGATTCTCCAGCACAAACTGGTTACTATAAATATCATAAAAAGTATTTAATCTTTCCATTTGGAACTTTTTTTATACTGTCAATATCACTATTATGCCTGTAATTCACATCCATAACCTGTCCATTTTCTACAGTTCCAAACTACTTTAGATATTTTGATATAAACAGGTATTTATGAACAGTATCTCCCAAATATAATTTCCTATATCCTACCAAAAAAGGGAGGAAAGAAAGAAAGGAAGATTCATTATGCAGCTTTCTTTCTCAAAACTTGATGAATGCACTCTTGTCCAACCAGTAACTGAGCCTGCTGAACTGCCTGTAGCCAGCAATACCTTTCCCTTCCATATTTCCATAAATTGAGGCTGTTATCATTTTCAAAAGTCATCATATGACCTTTCATACTTGACTTTTCCATTCAGTAATGAGAGCTTGACTTCCCATGAGCCCATGATGGTTGCTTTCATTGCCTACTTGTTACATTTTTTTGCCATCTGTTCCTGCTACTTGGGAGATGCTTCCCCTAACCATAACTAATGTTTCAATCTCTTTCAAAATTTTCAGCAATGCATACAAAAATGTTGACAACAGGATGTAGGTATGCTAAATTCACAGTCTACTGTAATGACGTGTTCTATCCCCCTCACTTCTATTTTGTGTAAATCTTATCTATCTGCTGTATTTTGTTATTAGCTCTTCAGATGAAAAGGCAGTCATTGTTTTGCCACATGTCTATACAGCAATATGTTTAATTATGTCTTGGTCCATGATCTGGGGTGCCAGGTACTTACCAGGTAATGCAAATAATACATAAAATAACCAAAGCACATGCTCCTCACCACATGTGAGGTAAATAGGATTACATCCTGAAAGTTAAAACTAGCCTACTATGGTAATACAAAAATGTACACTAGCCACATGACCCAAGGGAATCTTCTTGACTGCCTCTTGATAACACAGGCTACAGGCTGGTTGTTTGACCAAAGGAGAACTAAGCCGTTCTTGAATTTCACACCTTAAAACATCAATGCTACTGAGGCAGGAGAAATTTCCCGTTAAATGATTCACAGATTTAATCCCTTTGATATTCGATTGGCTGACCACAACTTAGCACAGCATGCTGCTGAAATACATCTTTAGCTCTGGCTCTCAGAAAGATTTCATTCCCGCTGGAATTCTGGCATAGAGACCAGGATTAAAACCAGATCTCACTGGATTGAAATGAAGAAATAGGACTGTGACTAGCAAAATCTGGATTATAAATTCCAACCTTTGCTACATTTTAGAAGGCTTTCTTTATGTTAGTCTTGGACACAGTAATTTCTTTATGTTTTGGTTCTTCATCTGTGAAATGATGATAGCTTTTCATTCTCTCTCCCTATTCCTTAACTATTCACCAGACTACAAGTTATTTAAAGGAGAAGTTGTAAAGACCTGAATGCATATCCAATCAATGATGACACCTCAATGACCTATCAGAATGCATATGTTTGGAATATAAGTACAGCTGAACAAAATCGTTTTATTCTTTGTACCTTTGATCATCCCCTTAAAATGCTGTGTGTGTTTCTGTTTTTGTTTTTTTCCCTGATCTAAATTTTGGGCACAAAATAGGGGGAACAGAAACATGTCTCAAAAACAAAAACCAAAACAAAAAAAGAAAAAGAGAGAAAATGTATAAATGATTAAGGAGGAGAAAAAGGAGAAACTGTAGCTATATGCACATCCAACACTGACCATACTGAAAAATGAAAGTTTTCTGTATATTTTTAACGGGAATCACATAAATGCTATAGAACTTACTTCTGCATAGAGATGCAGAAGAAATCTGCCCACCTTGTGCCTACTTCACCTTTAAATAAAATTAGTTTAGTTCAGTTTTGTTTTGTTTTGCTTTTAAATGGCCAGCATTAACTTTCTGAAAAAAATATGTTGTAAGCCAAATACAGTCATCCCTGAAAAAATGACTGAACTTCCCCCAAATTTTCTGTCACTGTGAACAAACAAAACTATTAAAAGAAAAAAAAATGGAAATGGCAAGTTGCTGAGACCTATTCTCATCCATGAGAACTGCTTGCAAGCTGAGACTTGTGCCTTCTGTATCCCAGTACTGCTGTAAAAGGGGAGTGCTCAGACAGCTGGATTCTGGTTTTGCACACAGTAAGTAGCAATCATCTGTATAGCCTTCCAACTGCTATAGAAACTCAGATTTAAAAGTTCTCCTTTTCTCTTCCAATCTTGAAAAACAACATTCAATTCATTGGGAAGCTGTGCCATTACCTGCCTCCTACCAGTGGCCAGACCAAAAGACAAACAGTCCCAAGTGAGAAGTGATGCTGTTAGTTGCTGCTTCTCCAGTGAGACAAGAATCTCACAGAATTACAGGGTAACAGGTGCTTATTTAGCTGGGACCAGCACTATTAATTATTATCAACTGAAATTGTCCAAGTGTTCTTTTTGTTGTTGCTGTTTTTTGCCCTTTCCATTTCCACATGTAAGCTTCAAGGGATTTGAGGCACTTGTCTACCTCAAGGGGCATTTGCACCTACCAAAGAGTATTACTTAATGCTTGATGTTAGTGATATTAACAAGTGATTACTGTTTTTCAGAGATATCTCATCTCTCAAAGGTAAAACTTAAGCCTGTAAGTGTAGCAGGTCAGTTGGTCTGACAAGCTGAAGGCAAACTCCTTTTTTCCCAAGTCCATTCAATGTTTATTTCGCTACTCTTAATGTAGTAACAGAAACCCAAAACACTGACTGAGTAAATATCTGTGCCTATGTATTTAATCATAATTTCTACTATGTGACAAGCAACGAATGGATTCACAATGGGTTTTCTTTAATACTATTTCTCTCAGAGATACCACTATTTTTCTGTCATCCTAGCGTATTCCTGCAACCCTGTCATATTGTAGCTTGTAGTCTATATTATTTTTAACATTAGTATTGGGAAAATAGAACAGTTTTTGTCATTCTTCATCTAATGGCAACAAAGATAATTATTGAAATATGTATTTTATAGATAAAATCTATATTGCACAATGTAGCGATGGTCTGTAAAAACTGGATGAAAAGGTTTCCCATAAATATTACACTGTTTTCTCTTTGTGTGTAGATAAAAGTACTTTTCAAAACATATTGTTTTAGACAATTTAAGAAGACAAAGGTAAAGGGACAATATCACACAGTCATTGGCGGAGTTAGAGATAGAAACCTGACTCTCTCTTATGCCATTCAACTTGACCACAGCTCCTTTGGCCACTGCAATCCGAGGGCAGCATATGCAGCTTTTACATTTTGACTGGGAAAAGAGCTTCTGAACTACACCTTTTGTGGCACCTCTGAGCAAACAGAAACTGCCAGAGAAGTTAAGCACCTGACTCGCTGTATCCTTTGCACAGATTAAACTTAGTGAGCTTATTTTGCTGTCTCTCCTGCCAAAGACAAGGATCTTACAAAAAATGAAAAAGGCAAAATGGCTACATTTCATAATACTTGCAGTATATTCTTCTTAGCTTCCTTAGTCTTTAACTAGTGCAGCCTTGCTGACCAAGCTCATCCTGCCTCAGGTCAGGTACTGAAGCCACAAATCCTAATTGCCCAAAGATACAGATGAAGAGGGCTAGAAACCATAAGGGGAAAATTCCTCTTAGACAAGCTATGAAATGTCTAGATGTATTGGGCAGATACATTTGAAATCTTTAAACAGTGAATTCATCTGTCATTTCACCTAAGGCTCTATTGATGTATTTTAGGAATACTGAAGTACATAATTCAGTAGATTTTTCATTATCTCTGCCTTTTCTTTAAAGCATTCTAATATCTTCTCATAGAAGCTTCTAACTTGCAAGTTAAGAAAAAAAATGCATGGATGTAAAACATATGTTCTTTATGATGTTTATCACAAAGAGTGCGTGAGAAGAAACAACAGGCTTTGTCACACATCCTGCAGGTCTCAGCCTTTTGAGCTTCAGGGTTGTGCTTCTAAATGGATCTCAAAGTCATCAGCACTGTAACATCTTGACTATGTGTGAAAAATTAAGCATCATTTTGCATACTGCTGCATAGCGCTGCCACTTTTGCCGGTATTATATCACCAGCTATTACACAGAGTTTTGATAGGTAAGGAATAATGATTCTGAAACAAAAGACTGACTCTAGCTATATAAAAACAAAACCTATTCCCTGGCTCAGTCTTCACAAAGGTTCTGTAGTCACTGGTTATAGCATTTTGGGGAGAAGAGCAGGAATTAGTCAGTGATGAGAAACAGCAACTATAGCATGTATTTGGCCACTGTCATAATGCTATTTATGCCTTGGGTCAGGATGCTGTAAAATGACCAGAGTGTCAAAGAAAGCATGTTAACTACAGAAGGGAGACAGTTGAAATAAATAAGGAAAATTTTGAGACCATAGAAAATAAAAATCAAAACGGAGTAACAAAGAAAAATAACAAGAATTAACAACAAAGAAAAAAATGTGAGCTGCTGTATTGTATAGATATTTAGAAATGTTTGATTAGAATACGAGCTATGATGGTATTTACCAGGACAAAAAGTGAGAGTAAAGATAGGAATGCCCTGGTGGACATGGTAAAGAATGATCCAAAGGATATATATAGGAATAAGGTAATGAAGCTGACTGAGAGATAAAAGCAGTGGAAGGCTTTCATTTAACTCTCATTGTTACTCCTTATCTGATGGAGGAAATTAAAAAAAAAATACAAAACAGAATAATAGATGTCCTTCTCCTGTGTATGAACAAGGGAGAGGCATCAACCAGAGCAACAAGTGTCGTCTCTGTGTCATGTACAAACTAGACACCGAATACATATGATTTAGAATGCAGCCCGAATGACAGCTAGTGTTGTAGGCTATTTGAAATGTTTTCAATTAGTTTGCTCTGAACTGTGGGATTAAAATTTGACAGTAGTCTACAAAGTCTTTTGAACCACATGAGATTTTTTTCATACTGATTGGACTTCCGAGTTTGTCAAAGGACAGTTTGTTAACTGTCTTGTTCTTTTTCACTTCCAAGGACAAGAGGCTGTAGTCATTGGTTGCAAACAGTAACCATTACCTCCATAACTGCTACTAGTATAAATGAAGTAAATTCTTGGGAGGATGCAGTTATGCTTCGCATCTTCCTTTCCAGTATATTGTCTATGAAGAGTTATCAATAGGGAAAGTACTTTTCCCTTTTCAGAATCCAGCTGTGCCCTGCAGGGTAGGGACAGTGGGGTACTCTGCTAAGCTGAGAGCTCTTGGGGTTCAAGCACAGCACACCAGACCAGCCTGTGTCACACAACTCCTTTTCCATGCAATATGCTGAAGCAGCATCACCAGTGAGGAAGGATGTGCTATGTCAAGATTAGGATCTTAAAAGGAGAATATAGGATCTCCTTTCACTGTCAAGGGAATGTTTTACATGCTTTAAGAAGCTGTGCATTTTGTATTTTTGCTCCAAATATGAACTTGCTCAATATCATCTACAACTATATCAGCTAAATCAAAGTCTGCATTTCATTTCATACTGCAAGCCTTGGAAAATGTGTTACTATTCACCTTAAAAGACAAGTTTACATACAATACCTCGAGAACTGTTTGACAACAGCAGGTCGGGTGTGACATATATTTGACATTCTAAAACCTCAAACTAGTAAAACTTTGAGGTCAAGCAAAGGTAAAATCAGAATAACCCTCTCGAGATTTTTATTGTGTATGATAAGACCACAAATAAACTTTAAGTCTCCCAGCTTCCAACATTTTGGAACTTGACTGAAAGCTAAAGAGAAAGCTTATCTATTGATTTTCACATGTAAGCTAAACGGTAAAATAACCTTGACTCATTAAAGATGTCAGTGTTGTATTTGATTTGGATATCTTTGTCATTTGAAAATAACATATGGATAATTTACACAAGTTGAATTGTTCTTAAGTAATTTGGAAAGCTGCAAGGCTCCAGATTTTTCACCTTCATGATTACCTAGGATATTTTAGCATTAATCACATTGTTCATCCGTGGAAATAAATGCTTGTCTATTTATTGAACCTCTATAAAGAGAAATATTTCTCTCTACATTTGCAAATTTTATGGTGGATTGCTTATTGAAATTTGCCTGTGTGTTCACAAAAAATTTGTTAGTAATATGAATTTAAACATTGCAAATTATTTGGCAAATAATGTGACTGTTGTAAAATATCCACAAGTGTCAGTGCTTGCAGATGTGTCATATAAATATTACCTATCTTGCTGTCATATCTAGTATGTGATGAAACCAAGATTTTATTTCTAACTGTACTACCGAATAGAAATGTCCATTCATAAAAAATTATTAGAGCCCTTTCACTACAAATGCTGCGATCTAGGATTTCACTTTTTCCTAGGTAAAGTTGGGGCCTCTTTTCTTATTGAGAAGGGAATAATCTTTCTCCATATTTGCTGGAATTTTTTTAGCTATGATTTTGATTTGCTCAGCTTCTAAAAGGATAAAGGAGGGTCAGCCTCCTCTAAAAATAAATAAAATATATAATAATAAAATACTAATAAAAACTCCTAAAAATGGGAAAATACTGAACATTTCAGGACATTAGGCTCTATGAGATAATTCTGTGATTGATAGATTTTATGCTAAAGGAAATTTCATTATAGGAAAATACATGCATTCATACCTGCATCATGTATGGTATCGGTAATGATACTCTACGTAAGCACACTGTTGAGCAGCTTACTATTCTGAAAGGCAAAATAGTGGTCCTTATGCAAAAGGTTGTAGGGCAGCTTATTCACTTGAAAAGGAAGCTCTGTGACATCCTATGTAAGAATTTGTTATTATGACTGTGTGGGGTTGTGCAGCAGGAACTTTAACATGCCACACAGAATATGATATTCAGCCAATATTAACTGCATATTGGATACTTTGTAATTGTGGGCTTTTAAGATTTATTCAGAATGCCTGGTGGGAATTGGAAGGGTGAAATGGACAAGGACTTTCTGAGGTCTTCAATTTGGGTAACGCTTCCTCGCCTTTTTAGCGACAGTTCTTGTAACGCCATCCATGAGGTATATACTCAGGGAGTGAGTAGTCTAGAGCTTGCCAAGACAGCCAAACCTCCCTTTTGCTTCAAAAACAGAGAGCTATTGCCTCGCATCCAGATGATTCAGAGCCTCTTCTCTCTAATGCATTTTTATCACAAATGTAATATATGAATGGATTTCAATATAAGCAAATATAAATTAAATAATCTTACTTCTAAATATCTCTAAAGGGATAAACTGAAGAATTTGGTTAAGAAAGACAGGATTATTTAGGAAAGCAGAAGGAGAGGGAAGGAGACTGCAGGGGTGCTTTGTGTGGATCTAATGGGAGAAATGCAGTCTGTATTTATGAGTGCCATATGGTGAGAGGAGTTTTACTTAGAAAGCATTGGGGGAAATGAAGGAGTCTTTCAGTAAACTTTCAGGAAGTTGTATGTCTGCTCCTGCAGGTGCTTGAGTTACTAGAAATACAATGAATCTAGAAGGGAAACTTACTTAGACGCAACTTGCGATGCTTCTGCTAAAGTCAAGCTGTGTTTACTGAGCTGTATTCAGAGCTGATTTTCTTTCCTTGGTGGAATTTTGCTAGATGTCTCCTATGAATGACTTTCTATTAAGGCAGTGTTTTGCTAAGGAAGACCCACCATGATCTTTTAAGATGCCCTTCAGTACACAACAGGGTATACTTGCTGAGGAATCCACCGTGGGTCTGAACCAGGTAGGAGTTCTTCAGGGTTTTGTCCCCCAAACGATCACATCACAGAATGCCTACAAAAGAGCAATCAATCTGTCCAAAAGGATTAAAGTATGGGCACTGGAATGGTGGGTACATTAGAAAGCGATCACAATTTGTGCAGTAAAACACAAATTAAAATGGAGAATGTAAGAATATTTGAATATTAAACCGATTCTAATTGGTGTATAAATTAAAAATTTGCCCTATTCTTAGGGCTTGTTTACCTCAATTAAAAACTAATATATAACAGTTCACTCGTAAGAAGTGATTTTGTCTGGTTACATGAAATTTCCCTTTTGATGTCAAGTAGAAAGCTTCCAAAAGTAAAGACCACCATTGATATATATGCATGTTGAAGAGCTTACCTTGGTATCCCACATATGATAAATCCAAACACAGAGACTATTCTATTGTATAGTTATTAATGATAAGTGCTAAGGGAATGAACAAGAGATCATACTCAGATATAATAAGAAATATGAAGTAGTTGGGTTTACTTAAACTTGATGAGATTTCCTTTATAAATGGACAGTTCAAACTAACTTCAGATATCACCCGAAGTCACAAACACGTTTGGTTTCTGTGGATTTAAATTGTGATTGATACCAAGTGTTGATGGTGTTGCAACTGCCAGACAACACCTGATTGCAGCAGAGATGAATATGACATGCTCCATAGGCATTCATTATAATAAAATTTAATTAAAATAAAACTTGAATGATATTTGTTTGGCATTTCATTCAGCCAAGTTTAAAGTTACCTGAAAAATCCTAAAGATAATAGGTAGTTTATAATGTGATTCAACAAAGATGGGTAACTTGGCATCAGGCATCTTCCAGATAAAGGGATTTACTGACTTAAGAATTTTTAAGATGTAAATTTTAAATACAGTGATTGCTGTATTCACCATTATATTAAAAAGGCTGATATTCCTAAATCTACAACAAACACTGGTAGGACTAGCATACACGTGGAAATTTCTCAAAGATGTCCTGATATACATCAATATAATTAGAACTTGAGAGACAAGAAAAAATGTTATTTCTTGGCTTTAGGTTGCTGTAGGCACAGCAATAAAGTAAATAATAATGTATGATGGGAAGAAAAATGGGAAAGCAAATGGAAGTGGATATAAGTTGCAAGTTAAAACATGTAGGAGAAGTAAAGGAAAGCCAAAGGTTTTGAAGAAATACCTATTGCCCATAGAATTAAAAGTAGCAAGAATTCTTTAAAAAACTTACTGGCAACACCTACAGTTTCACTGCTAGGTTTGTTTGATCAAGTACTGATGCATAAAGACAGGAATGTTCAGGAGATATTTCAGTTCTTTGTTTGAAATAAAACAGGGGGAGGTATCTGTCCCATGGGATGTTGCTGTAATTCAGCATTTACCTTCTGTAACAAAGGTATTTGCTAAAATTAAACATTTTCAAGATAACTTGACACAGCATCTGCTGCTCAGCAACCACCCTAGATCTCTGTAATCTGGTAACCATAAAGAAATCTTGGAAAATTTGGGTAAATTCCAATGAGGACTACAAATGATTTCCCAGTATTTCCCAGAAGGATAGCAAGAAAAAGTAGTGTGAGTTCAAGTAAATAACGGAATAGTTTATTTAAAACATTCCCCATAAGCTAAGTAGAAATATAAAATGAGGCAAAAGTATAGCTAATGCCACTCAATATTATTTCCTGAAACAGGTGATTGTCATTGAGTTGTATGGGAATTTTTTGTTTGCATCTTTTAGCAGGTTCATAGGCTTTGCTGATGAGAGCATTATATAGATGCTTAGGATTTCTTCAAGTCAACTTACTACCAAAAGATATTTTGGTTAAAAAAAAGCCTGCACTGTGCAGGGTTAACAGACTTTGCAAAATTGGTTTATAGACAGATTGCGGAATGTAACTGTTTATGTTCAGATATAGTGAAGAGGCTTTTTTTAGCAATGGTCCATGAGGTTCAGTTCTTCATCCAGTGTTAGCCAACCTTTTTATCACAAATGATAGATAGAACATAGATAGATAGAACATAGATAGATAGAACGGCTTGCAGGTGAGAGAAAGAGATGTGACGACAGCTCACTCAATGACTGATTTGTAGGACTTGCCAAAACAGGTATAGTTTTGCACTTTTTAATAAAACTAAGTGCCATGTAATATATTGAGGAATTAAATCTACTACCATAAAATGCATCAATTTATCTTTTTAAAAATCTATAGAATACACTTTAAAATGATGGTATATTTACCACCAAAGTCTTGAAAGCCAGATCATTTGTCCCTTTAAGCAATGTGCATCCTTCCCTCTATGAGTAAAGCCAACTGACTGGTCCGTGCATCTCTGCAGTGGTCCTTTGTGGCTTAGGATTCTGTGGTTCTGCACATGTAATTCCCCAATGAGATGATAATTTTAACCAAATCTACTTTTGGCTTTCAACAAGTCACTTGTATACATTAGGAAGGCTTTCTCTTTCTCCAAAAGCACAGTGAGAGCTTCCTTTCTTTCTGCCACATCTACTCATTCTCCGGCAGCCCCTTTCAGGAATTTCTGGCTGAGCATTAGATTCCATTTCACACTGCTGGCTGATCAAACTTACAGACAGTGTTCTCTGGATAAATCCTAATTTATCAGTCTTAACGGTAGAATCTTCAAGGTTTTCAGGCCCATATTTCTTGTATATCTCTGCTGGCTTCTCAGGCTCCATGCAATTTTACTTTATATGTAATATTAGATCCCTAGGCTCAGTGCAGGATTTCTTGTGTAACAATTGGGATTACAGACTGAATAAAGGACTCCTTCTGTGAGAGGGGTGTTGTCAGACAAAATTCTGTCCCTTTTCATCCTTATTCTGTTTCTTTATGTTCCCACCTTCCCAATCTGCCTTCAGTTGCTGTCTCCTAAAAATGAGTATCCTAAAATCTCACAGAAATCTAACAGTTTCAAAAAAAATGTATGGGATGATAAAATGTCATGATATCTTCACTACACAGAAAATATGTTCTCAAGAGGCTTCAGTCATAATGTAACTGGTAACTGAAAATGGTTTGGGTGGTGGCGCAGAACAGTTGTCATAATACTAGTCAGAATTTAGGCATCTGAATCTACCTTCTTTTGCTATGCCAGCATTTGAAGAGAGGGAAGCATATCAGTACATCTTTTTTTTTTCTTGAAACTTTTTCCACAGCAATACATATGTTACTGCTGTATTATACTGGCTCAGACAAATAGGCACATGTTCTCACTCTGATGGATTTGTGCAAGGGTGTGAAATATATGAATGCATTCATATATGAACATATTACACAGTAAAACCTATCATTTCTTGCCTTTGGAAGAAGATAGTATTTGGTGATGAGAAACACTATGGACTGATCTATCTTTTATTTTTCTTTTATGTTTGCCTGACTCTACTTGCCAGAAGAGATTGATAATTTGATAGTGTTTCTTGTAAATCACAAGGATAATATCTATACCTGTAGAAAAACAAACAGCAAAAATCCAAAGAATTAGAAGGTTAAGTGGTAGAACATAGCATTCTATGCAGAATATAATCTGATGATCAAATACATTCAAACACTGTACTGTTTTTTTAATATATTCTTGCTTTACCTTTCATATTTTGTATGCATAGTATTCAGCTGTACCTGAGCGGTTTAGATTTCCTGACTTTGTTCCTATTTCTGCTTTGCTTTCTACTAAAATATCAAGTGTTTGGAAAATGAATTTGGAGAAGCAATAACATTTGTTGCGGTAATCTGTTCATCATCGTATAGGATATCCTCTGTATCACTCTTTCCATTCAGGGTGCTGCTGCAATTAATGCAATCATTCTGTAACCTGGCCTTTCATAGCAATAATACTGGTCTTTATGTAGCCTGTCTCCTCTTTTCTATTGTATATAACTTTTCACTGCAGATCTCAGCATGGTTTCAGAAATGCGTCTGTCTTGTTCTTTATTTTATCACGCAACCTTGAAATGAGAAGTTAATTTCTACCACAAACTTGACCTATAATGCTGCGGAGGCTTACCTTTTCTCGTACTTTTTCTTTAACCTTAGACAATATAAAAAGCATCTACAACCCATACAGAGCGTTAAATTCTAAATATTTTCTAAGCAGCTATGATCTACTTGCCACATTAGAGTTGTAAATTAAGGTCTCATGTGTTGCAGAAACCAGCCTTCCATATCACAGTTTTTTCCCCTGAATGAGGCAAGAGTCAGTCAGTAAATATATGTGGTCAACCTCAGATTTGCCTCACTGGGAGTTCACATGTATTTTTAACTGCCTTCAATTGTTAATGTATTCCTCAAATGAGATGCATCACCTTGAAGAATGACTTTTTGCCCTCTGGGAATATGCCAAACAAGTATTTCATTCACTATGATAATCAGTTCTACCTCCAGCAACATATGAAACCCAAATTTAATAGGCACTAGTGATTAGGTTTTAAGACACAGAGTCATCACTGTCCACTGTAACAATAAAAATAATGATAATATAAGGGTGAAAAAAAGCAGGAAAAAAAACACTGTGTTTGCTTTTAGGAATCATTAACACAAGCAATGTAACTGTCAACATTTTGGAATATACTTAAGAAATGTGAAATTTCTTTGACATAAAAATGAAATAAAAATAATAGCAGCATTTATTTGCAAATTTAGAATAAATAAAATGTATAATTTAAGTTTTCCTCCATGACAGCTTTATAATCCTGGAAGGAAAAAATAAGAAAAAAAAGAAAAGAAGAAAAAAGAAAAGAGAGAGAGGAGCTGCACATCAGGTTTTTTAAAAGCTTGGATAACCAGACTTCCAATGAAAGCACATGAGAGAGAAAGGGAGAAAATTTAGCTTCCTGCAACATTTTCAGTGTGCACATTGTTTAAGGCCCTTCCAAAGCTAAACTTTTACAGCAAGCAGGAAGAATACTTATGCGGCATTACGGAAAATAAAAAATCTGCCTTTAAATCAGCAGTTTAGCTTGTGGACAGTAAATGATACAGTGTTTCCACTTTCTTGGAACTGAGAAGCAGAAGCAAATGAAGAAAGATGCCGGTGACAGGGCGAGGATGATGGGAGCGGGCGAGCATTATGAATGATATGTTAAGTGATTGGCTCGGATGGAATCATGGGACTGCTGCCTTTTGCAGATGCTGATTTTCATCTATATTGTTTGCCTCTTTCGCAGAAAGGCCTAACATATGCAGAAGGCGCGTGCATGCGCATGAGCAATGTAGGCAACTGCAGATATATATTTATACTGCGCCTTATATATTCATATATGTTCAGAAGCCGCCTTATCCCCCCTTAATGTCCTTACACCTCATCCATTTAGCTAATCCGTATGGTTTACTATAGCATAAACAAATAAACCGTGTTTTACACGAATTAGTATCCTTCTGTTCTGCTTATTCTGAGAAGTATAAAATATCTCTTTTTTTTCATTTATCTAGAGCATTAAAAGGGAAAAAAAAAATTCTTACTAATTATAATTCTGAAAGGTATCGTCTGATCTGCTAAGCTACATAAATAAAAGAAATAATATTTTTACTTAATAAGAACATGTAGTCTAATAGGAAGACATACTGAGTTCCTGTTACATTTTCTTTGATGTGCTTTAAGCTGCATACCGTGCATTCTCTGCTTTCAAACTATCGGGCATTACCGGCTTCATTTAGTCTGCCTGCTTCTTTGTGTGGACAAACAGAACGATAAAATGATGCTTCACACTGATGAGGTATAGCAGAAACACATGCATGCAATTAAATGTAATACTAATATTGAAGGGGTTTGGTGTTTCTTTCACTAAGACTATCCTCAGCTGCATTTTTGAGCCATAAACAATCTCTAACTCAAAGCTTCATTTCTACACATTAACTCCTTAGTGCCTTGTGCACTTATTTTAAACATGGCCCCATATTTCTTTGATATTGTTGCCTTGTAACTGAAACAAACTGAAAATTAGAAGATATATTTGTAGACCATATTTATAAAATAAAACTTTAAATTATTTTTCTTTAACATCCTGGAGTGGAAAAAAATGCCATTTAACAAACACATATTATTTTTTACTGTGCAATTTAGAGATCTGTTTCATTTGTTTGAAAAGTTTCTTCCATCTAAAGACACACACACAAAGGCATATAGCCATCTAAACACTAATAAGGATGTGTTAGTTTTCACCTGAATAACTTGTCAGAAATTATTCATTGTATGAATAGTTATGATGGCCATGATAAAATTTAGGATGATATTACTTAAGGACATGCAGGATGATAAATCAGTTTCTGGCGAAAATGCCAGATAATTATTCACTTTAAAGTTTCTTAGTTTAAAACTTTACTCTAGATCAGGTCAATAGCATTTATGTAACAAATTTCTTGTTGCAATGCTATATTTTCACTGAACATTTACCAATTGCTTGTGGGGAAAAATAATGAATTCCATTTTTCGGAGCAATAAATATTGATAATTAAACTAATGAAGTATTTTTTTTTTTCCCAGGCTGGACACAGAATTGACCCAGGTGCTCATTATTAAAACTTTTTAATATATTTTTGCAGAATGAGAAAATGAACATCAGTGAAGCAATATAATTAGCATGCCTTCTAAATAGATGATATAGTTATATACTTGTTAGTATTAGGGGATCCTACAAATTTCATTTACCAAGATACAACCCAGCAGGCATTTTCTAGTGAAAAGGGCGCCTGTGAATCCCCAGTATACCACTCAGATCACCCCCTGAGGGGAAACGCAACTTGCATTCAAATCAAACGTTTTCCTATCAAATGCTCTACTAATGGCTTTCCTATGAGACCCAAGCCTGTCAGTCACCTACTACCTATTTAGACATGTTAAAACAGAATTCGTTGTTTATTTGTATTTCATTGAAGTGAGTCTGTTTTCTCATATTGAATTTGTATCCAAACCCCAGGTTGTCAATACTACTTAGTTAGATCTTCTGTTTGTTGTGTTTTTCTCTGCATGCGATCCAAGGGAAAAAAATAGTGTCACTCATGCTGATTTCAACCCTCCTGTAAATCTGTAAGCAAAGTATTAACTAATTTTATAAAGTAGCTAGCATATATGTCAGAGGCTCCAGGAAATAGTTCTCGTATCAAAAGCTGTTTTGTCAAATTCAGTGATGTCTTTACTATGCTAAGGTTTGCATAAAAAGAAGCTAGATGCAAGGAAAAATAAAAGGGCAAAAAATCGATCACTATTTTTAACGTTTCTCCTAAATTACAGTAATCTTAATTGGCTTAGTTAAATACATCTTGACTAGTTAGTAGACATACTTGACTGCTGTGATTTTTTTTTGTGAAAATTATTTAAATGAATTCTGCTAGCAACCTCTAAGTTAGTTTACTTGTGCTAAAGCTTAAATCTGTGCATTAAACATTCCATAAAAACAAGAACTAAGTGTTATGTTTGATATGCACTTCAAAAGCCTAAAAGGCCAAAGAAAGCCCTTCCTTAATTATTGAAGAAGTGTCTGTAAAGGAAACATGAGCAAATAGCATTCATGCTTTCATCCCCAGTAACCTTTTATTGTCCTTTTCTTCAGATGGCCAAGTCAGTATATTTAATAAAGGGAGCAGCAACCATCAAAGAAGGCAGGGGTCTAATAAATGGTCCTGATTAAAGGCCCTGACAGGGTATGAACTTTGCATAAATTTTCCTATGGTGTCAGGCTAGGATCCTGATTGAAAACCCATTAACATAATCACACATTTAGAGGAAATGCTGTAATGTATCAAAAACATTTCCCTTAGTGTAATAATTTTAAGGACATTAAAATGCAAATGATAATAAGGAGCTGTGTTTTAGTGATGTTCTGAAAGCCTGATTATTCAAATATTTAGTATGAAATATGGAAGCTCCTTTAACTAATGCATCTACATGATTTCAAAGATTTAAACTATATTTGTACTTGAAAGACTTTTATATCACTACTGAATATTTCCTGTTAATTTTAGATTTGCAAAATCCAGCAAGAAATTTAGTTTAAATGGTAGTGCTAACTATTAAGACCTTTTAACCTGCTTAAGAAAAAAAATCTTTCCTGAAACCAGGACACAAGCTATGCCTTTTTATTATGTGTTTAATTATGAAAGTCCATGTTTTTGTATTGCTTGCTTTATAAAAATAGTTTGAAGAATTCAAATAATCCTTTTTTTTTCTCTGTTTCTATTAAAATACAAGCATAAAACAGTTTGGCCATTGAATCACAGCAGTGATATTCTTCAATGCTAATTTTAACAATAAAAGAAACACTATCCTCCCACACACAAATAGCCATAATTATGTAAAGAATGACTGCTTCAGACTGATGACTTTCAATATGCTTGAGTCTAGCATACTGGTATAAGAGGCCAGAAAGGTCAACAGTAATTCATAACTGCTATAAAATTGTGCAGCATCCTAGGGCTTCTGGAGGATGCTGACATTATCATGCTTCTTCTGCTGGTTTGTATATGTAAATTTGTGATAGGAAGTGCACTGCTTTGCCGTATCGCATGCAGAGCATCAATCAGGCAGTAGAATACATCAGAGTATTTTCATTATGCCTAGTTATTTACTGCATCAGAAGAAATTACCCTGGCAAGCCAAGCGGCCTTCTCTGGATAGCATGATATGACCAACCAGGTTTCAGCTCAGGAGTCTTGTAAACATTACAGGATTAATCTCACAATCACAATCATCAATCTTTCCTAGTCCTGCCTGGGTGCAACTGCGGAGATTGGTAACCAGGCAATGTAGTTTTAAATTTAACCCTGAACATCAAGAGCTATATGTTAGATCCGTGTACCATATTACAAACACCTATATTTTTACTCCAGCTTTAGTACAAAGTGATGAAAACATAACATTTTTGCACTTCAAATTCATGTCTAATTTCTCAGCCTCATTTTTGATGTATTACTGGGAAAATGAGAAATATTCTAATAAAGATACATTTCATAATATCAGACTCTAATGCTCAAATGATGCGCTGTGATTCCTAAATCTAACGCACGCATTAGAGACAACTGATATTGCAGTAAAATGTGAAGAAGTAATTTAGGTCCAGGACCAGACTTGGGCCCCTTGGCACCAAGTCATTAGAGGTTAGGGCACTGTGGGAGTAATGTATTTAGCCTCTAACAAATGGAGCATTAAATACATCACACTGACTCAGAGGTGGCACTGGCACCAATTGCTGAAACAACTGCTTGCTAGTCCATTTCCAAAAGGGAAAAGAAGGGGATTCTGGCACACCTAGCAGCTTGGTGCAAAAAGGAGAAGCTGGGAAGTGGCAGCTGCCTATATGAATGTTTCATCATTGTGTGTTTAACTATGTGCAGTATATAACCTAGCCTATGGAGATAATGCAAAAGATAACTTTTTTTGAGAGAAAGAGAGAGATGACTGAAAACAGCAGTGATAGTGATCATTTTTCAACAGTCAAGAAATAATAAACATATAATGAGCAGATCACATATAGAGACGATGTGGCAGTTTAATTTGAACTCTGATCTTTATTTTTTCTCCTGTCCAAAACACGTTTTGTATCAGGCATCCTAAACATTTTTTTTTCTCATTCTCTGTTTCTGACTTTCACACTGTCTCCTTCTCTCTCTCTCATACACACACACATAAACACACACACAGTCTTTCTGTTCTATAGAACACCAGTATGACGGGTTAAAAAAACCTTGGGCTTACTTTTATCCTTTATAGAAATATTCATTTCCATGATTTTGTGCTTTTCATTCTATTTAATCAGAATTGCAGGCACTTTACTGCTATATATATATATATGTATATATATGTATATATAAGTATGCTTGCCACAGTATGTTCCTGCTTAGCAAGAGAGCTAGACTATGCCTACTAAATAATCCTTATCTAATATGCAGTGATCCTGCACATTTGGTCTTCAAAATATGATGAAGACTGTGGAACACTATGCATAGCAGCTGCACACATTTAAAACCACTGATTTCAGAGATGCTTCCTGTTTTACACCAGCTGAAGGTCTTCTTTAGAGAATGTTTTCCTTTCTCAGATAAATAGTTAAATGCAGAGAAGGTAGGTGTCTCACAGTGAGTGCTTACTCCATTATTTCTGCCCACAATCCTGCCCCCAAAATTGATTTTTTATCTTTTGGCCATTTTTAAATAACGAAAAAGCTGATATATGTTTGTGACTATATCTAGTCATGTGCTCTACTCTTCTCAGCTCCAGTTAAACCCACAATTCCTAAGTCTTCCGGGGCAGGTAAAAGGAATGTGTACCAGTTCACACTATTTGACAGATCAGCTTCATGCACATGGAGGTATAAGGGGTGGAAAACTTACCTGTGTGCACGCAAGGATCACAAAGTAATTTAAGAGGTGAAGAGTGCATGCATATATCGAGCTAACCAATATATATAATTCACGGTTCTTATAGAGAGATTAAGCATTTCCTTGAGTATGAGCCAGTTGAAATTTCTTGGATGCGCATGAAGAGATGACAATTACACATAAACTAGCTTGGGCTATCCCAACTGTACAAGTACTTTCCAAGAATGGTGTGCAAGCACACAGTTCCGTATGTACTCATGGGCTCCCAACACTCCTAAGACACACAAGGCAGCTATGCAACTTCCTAAGTGTGAGCCTGTATGCGATGCAATACTGTTATCTTCATTCTCCTTGAAAAGACTTGGTAAAGCAAAAGCACTCCATTCTTTCCTTCTTTGCAGAATTCCTTTAAAGAATAGATTCATCCTCTTGTTCAGTATTAGAAGACAGTGATTTTTCCCCCATTTAATATTAACTGATGACATGGAATGAGAAATGACTTAGTGTAAACTATCATAGAAAGAAAAGCATACAGAAAATTCAGTCCTTTCCTAAGGGTGAATCCACAGTATGGCAAAAGGCAGGTCGCTAGACTCTAAAAATCAGGAAAGCTTGCCCCAGAGATTGTTGCAATACACATCAGCTTATTAACTTAGACTCCTATTAGTGACAGGCCACAAACTCTGTCATAAATTTATAAAGAGTAGAGGAGTGAACAGAACTGTTCAATTCCAGAAATTGCTCATGTGTTTGGTGAATTATGAAATATAAATTTTGAACCTTACACACTGGATACACCTAGGAAATTCTGAACTTATAATGTTTCATAGTCCAGGCAGATTTTTTTAAGTCTCTGAATGACATTGAAGTTTGCCATTTGTGAGGCCTAGGGTTTCTAGAAACCTTTCCTGAGCATTTCTAGATGCTGCTGCACACATAGAAAGATAACTACAAATATCACCTAGTGGCAGGAGCCGAGGAGACTGGGACATCACAGCTAAGCAGGTACCCAGCATGTGGAAGTACTCTTAGGCAGCGAAGTGACACCAGGACCAAAATGTATTTCTATGACCTTCATCTTCTGCTCTCCCCATTTGCATTCCTGGCAAAAGAGCTACACACTAACAAACTTTAGCAGTAGCAAACGTTAGCAGGAAGTTTAGCAAATGTGGTTGTATTAGTTTTTGTTCAGCTGATAAGCAGTGTCAAAGTAAGAGGGAGCACTCCAAACCCAATGCCCTGGCTAACTACAACACTGTCTGCAGGATGTTCTATTAGGAAGGATATATGAGATCAGTTTAAAACATGTACAGTTTTGCAGGACTTAAATTCTGCTTGTCTATACAAGAAGTTAGCATGCAGTAAGTGAGGATACGAATTTACAGAGCACTAACTACAGAACCTTGCAAGACTGGGCTCTTTTGTTTATACGCTGTTTAGATAATAAGTTCTTTAAGGGAAGTACTCTGTCTTCATACCTGTCTAAACAAGTACGTTTTGATACTCCTAGCATGTACTGTTTGGTGTTACCCATTCCACTTTCTACTAATGGCTATTCTTGCACAGAGTAGTCAGAGTGTTATAAATTCATACTAATGCTCACTAACATCTATCTTCTCCATCTAGACAAGCCCTAGCCAAATGGCCAGAGCCTAAGGACCTAAAAAATATTCTTTAATGCAGAAGCCTGAGATTATCTCCCCAGCTATCACCCTGTTTTTTCCCAAACTCATTTCAGTTTGACATGGTATCCTGAGAGCAGAGATTCTCAAAAAGGAATAATCAAAAGTCATACAATACACTTATTCTCAAGGGGCATCAGTCTTCTGCCAGTATACCTAATTACTGCAATCTCTTCTATCACGAACTACTTCTCCTTTCAACAACGATATCCTTTAGAACTCTTTAGAAAACCTCCATAAAATTATATTGTTTGATTTGCTGCTCTGAACTCTCTTACTCCTCTTTACAGTCTGCCTTTGTCTTCTCCCTTGTGTCAGACATGATCCAGCACTAGTCGTTCTCTCCTCCTCAGAGGAAATTTAGGATGCTCCAAGAATCTAACTTAAGCTCTTATATAGTACCTATCACCACAATATGTATGAACTTGGTGTCTCCCAAGACTGGGTTCTTTGTTTGCATGTTGCCTAGGTTGTAAGCTCTTGTGAGGAAAAATACCCTGGCTTCCTACCTGTGTAAATAGCCTAGGCTGTGGTTTACACTATAGAAACAAATTACAATATCACTAGGACAAATTTGCAGGTGAATGCAAAAATGTTAACTCATTTTACTTATTCTCAGCTTTACAGTATTGAAATAACTTCATAAAAGAGTACCATCTACACTTCAGTGTTGTCCAGCTGTAGGAAGCAAAGGGAAACCTTCACCACGTTGGTCAGAGCCCATAAATGCAGATTTGTTCCACCTCACATCAATCCGGCAGCAGGCTTGGAGGTGGTGCCAAGAAGCAGCTGGAGCTCCCCACCCCACTAACAACCAGGTTGGTGATAATGACAGACTGGCAAACATTTAATGATTTCACAGGAGCTTCATCCGCAGGCCTCTGTGTGTGTGAACCCAAATGTAGAGTAGGAAGTCACATCCTCTGATAGTCTGAGAGCTGCTGAAGATTTCACCACGGCATATTTTTAATGGCCACTTCACATAAGTGCCTGCTGCTCATATACTGAATGTGATCATGTACTTACTGAATGTGGTCCATGTTTCCTCCATCTGACAAAACTGGAATGAACTGGAATAAAATTAGGTAGACTACATGGAAACTGACCGATCAGTAACCCTACCATCATGTTATAAAATGACATAAATATTTTCTCTGTCCTCAATTTCAAAGTTCTTTGCTTTCTACATAAATGCGTTTGAATCATAAAAGCTTGAGTCGGGAGAATATTGATCCCAATGAGAACTGGTTAGTTTGGATCTTGGCACATCCTCCCTGTTCTCTATGGGTACAAATTAAAACATAGGAAGTTCCACCTCCATATGAGGAAGAACTTCTTTCCTGTGAGGGTGACAGAGCCCTGGAACAGGCTGCCCAGAGAGGCTCCTTGTGGAGTCTCCTTCTCTGGAGATCTTCAAACCCGCCTGGATGCCGCCCTCTGCCACGTGCTCTGGGTGTCCCTGCTGGAGCAGGGGGTTGGACTAGATGACCCCTAGAGGTCCCTTCCAGCCTTAACCATTCTGTGGTTCTCTGTAAGCACTAGAATTTTGCCTGGAAAACGTATTCACTCAAAAATAAAATATTTTTGATTAATAAAAATTATTTATGCAGACTTTTAGGTCTAGAAAGGCATTTTTAAACGTACATTTTCCTCTAAAAATTGCCAAAAAATACCAAAGTTAGCTTACATTGAAGCAATAGCTATACACAGTGTATTCTTAGAACAAAGTAAAATATGGATCCCATGTTAAGCTAGTTCCTAGCTATGTCCAAAATGCATCTGATTTAATGTTGCAATAATAAAAAAAAAGGGTTCTAACTCCTATTATGTAGTAACCTCTCTTCTTTTGCTCTTGGTCAGCACATCATGCATGGACCCTCAGACAGTAAGCTTCCTGGTAAGAAACTTGTCAGATGTCACTAATTCCATTAGTATCTGTAATAAGCTCATAATTCTCACACTCAAAAGTAAATTTAGGATGTCTACAAAAAATATTCTGTCCATTCATGCTCAACTTATTTTACTACACAGACTTCTTTTTTTTTTCCACTTCTCCTTTTTTTCTTCCCTTTTTTGTTCCTCCTCCTAAAATTGTACTCTTATAGGAAAATTTGCTTGTGAGAAGATGTGTTTTGCATCTGGTTTCATACTGAAATATGAAAAACTTTTCTAATTCCTTCCAGAGTCAAGAACCTAATATATGAAACACTTTTAAGCATTTGAACATAGGTCCCATATACTCTAGCATTTTCAATAAGTGCAGTTGTATTGGTGGAACTTGGAGAGAAGCCAGTATCTAAAATGTTAAGGTCTTAAATATATGGACCAGGAAGTTGATTTGTATCTGGATAATGAATGCAGAAATCCATTAGAGTGTGCAGATTTCCATTATGATCTCTTGGCAGGTTTTCTTGCTTAAGAGGTGGACTGCTGAGTGTTGCACAAGATGAAACTTCTGTGGAGCCCTTAGCCCTAGTTAGCAACATGGAGATGATAAAAGCATGAATCACAGTTTCCAGATCTTCCTTTGACAGGAATAGGCACAGTCCCCTGGGAAAGTGGAAGTGCAACCATTTCTTACCACAATTATCTCTGTAGTCAGGACTATCAGTGAATCTAATACAGCCTCAAGACTTCTCCATTATCAGCTGGTGGGGGGGTATCCTCTATTGAAGGTCCAGTCAACACTACTGATAGTTCCTTTCAGAGTTTTCCATTAACTTACTTTTCCCTTTAAGAGCTTACTTCAAAAAATGTGTCTTATTCAGCTGATTATCAGTAGCCTTTTAGCTGCCCAGGTGCTTTTATTAATTTTACTTTTCTTTTTCCTTTCTTTCTTTCAATTTTATGTTCCCTTTTTGGGCCATGCACTGACTATAGAGACTGAGATAGAAGTGGAGGAGCAGGTAAAAGTACCACAAAATTATGATACTGCAATTACCTCACAGATCCAATTGTCTCTGAAAAGTACATGTCAGACTACTCATTGTAGGCACAATTCACTGAGATGTGTTTAATACATTTCTACACCACCATGGTTATGATTCATTGACCTGCCTGCCACAGGAAGAAGGAAAAGACACTGGGAATGTGGTAAAACTACTTCAATGGTTCTATTAAGTGGTATGTTAGAGAAATATTCTTCAGGAACTCGTCCTTACGTTACCATTTGCACTACCTGTAAAAGATTATAGTTATTCAAGAACATATTATTTATTAATGATGTTCTATTACTGGTGTCTTCACACAATTTCTGGGGACCTGCTACTCTCCCCTAAACAAGAGTTAGGAAGTTAGGAAGAAGAGTAGCAATCACTGCACCAGATATTAGGAGTTCCAGCATTATCTTCCCTGTCTCCTTGATCATAAAGCTTACTGAGGTTTATGAGGGAAAAAGAAGACTGGTAGACAATCTGAGTTTGTCCCTAGGGAAGACTAAGCATTTGCTTTGCTGCCTTTTTTGTCTACTTGGATCCAGGCTTTTAATATTTCTCCCTAGTAATAGCTGAAACTTACCTGTCTTTTAGTTGCAGGAATGCATCTGTAGACCATTTATTTCTGTCTTTGCTTTACCCATCCACAGGTATCGACTGCCCTCCTAACCATCTTCTTTACTACCTCTCTTGGAGAAATGGACCTGACACATTCCTAAGATCTGTCTCTCCTAAATCTTACTTTACCCCTTTACTAAGACCCGAGTAATTATATCAAGGGTAAGCACAGCGGTCCTTCCCTAGGCACAAGAAATGTGAGGAGGCTCTATTGCTCCCCAGCCTGAATCCTTCCAACATAGATCTTCCTCCCCAAGGGGGCTAAGTCTTATCTTTCTAAGAAGTGGTTTGTAAATAGGCTGATTAGCACTTCTAAAATAATGAATTTATTTAAAAGAATGGATTTTCCTTGACCGCATCACTACCAGACAACCATCACAACCACCTGCATTGTCTGCAACAACTATACTTACATGAAGTCTGTTTATGAGGGCTTCAATATGTTGACATAAGTCATTTCTTCTCACCACAACCTTCTTACTGACCAGTCAAGAAAAAGATTTTAGAGAGCATTCAAAAGCAGGTGAGATCACTCTGGTCAAATGTTTAGTGTATTGAAAGATCTATTGCACATTACGGTGGTTGGGAGATTACTTTCTGTGAACCAGCATTCATGTTTCCGGTCATTAAAGTAGCCAGTTGCACTTTGCTAGCTCTTACTAGCTATTAGGGTCAGGAATTTGCTTAATAAATCATAATAGTATATGTGAAGACATTTTTGCATCTCTTAAAGTATGCTGTGCATTATTGGTCATGTCTATGTAGACTCCACCTTTTCTATTGAGTGTTTGAATTGTGTTTATGCAGATTTTGTAATACTGAAGAGTCCTGGGTAATCCATAAATTAGAGAAGAAGATTTTTGATTGGTCTGAGGACATACAAGATTCCTTTTACAGTGTTCTGAGCATGGACAGAAATGCAAAAATATTGGTTTTGGAGTTTTATTTTGTGCTGAAACTTATGCACATGAACATATAATAACAAAGAGGACAAAAAAAATTCCTTGTTTTCCAGTCTGTTGAAAGGAGCCTTGAGCCCCTTCTATTCCCCTTGATCTAGTTCTCTGAGGAACCAAAGATTATACTGGCTATAGGAGTGTGGACAGGAGTGTATAGGAACTTCTATGACCAGACAGTATTACAGTCCATTTTTTTTCTCTATAAGGAAAACTTTCAAGAGAGTTATGCTATAACTGATTTGTTCATTTAAATTAAACTTTAATCACATAGATTTTATATATATTTTGTTGATTGTTGTATATGCACATTGGTTGTGTATTTACATTGACTGTGTATGTGTGTGTGTCCATATGTACACGTGTGTGTCCATATGTATAATATATATATAATTTGTATATTATATTTGACCCCAGACCCTGTTCTTCCTTTCTAGCTGGAGAAAACAAGAATGTCTATGCCACTTTGTACCTCTGTCATAATAAAAAAAATATATATCTACTTTTTACTGTGCAAAACAAAGAACTCCAAAATGTGTTTTTTTTTTTTTCTACAAATCCCACATTCAAGGAGTGAGCTTAAAGAAATAGCTCTCATGGTTCTATACTCCCATTGTTAAATAAATAGCATTTTTTCACTGAAGTAATCTCCAGTGTTATTTGCTTGCTTTTGTTTAAAAAGGTCTACAATAATATATCTTTCTTTTTTTTTTTCTTTTTTTTCAGTTTTTGGAATGGTCCTGCTTGAAATATCTTTCTTTTCTCCAACATACAAAATATCAAAAGTTTATAAATGAGGTCATGTATTGTAAACTATGGCTTCAGTATCTAATAATTGGGGTTTTTTTTCCTTCTTTTATATGAGTACACAACTGTTCAATTGCTTGAGCTGAAATTTTGTTCTTCCCATTGCCATCCAGACCACCTAGTCTACCAGAGCAAGCGCGGAAAGATTACAGCATTGGTCTGGTGCTGCTGTTCTCTGCAGTTGTCCATGTGCAAAAGTGAGAACAAGTAGTTCTGGGAGCTACTTTAGCGTGGAGATTTGAGTAGTAATATCAGAGCTATTTTAGGGTCACTCTTCTTTTTTCCTGCTTTTTTTTTTCTCAAGATTTTACTATATTTCCTTTTTTTTTCCCCTCAAAGCTAGAACTTTGCTTTAATACAGCACCTCACCCTGTGGAACCTTGATCCTGACCGAGTGCCGTCGTTAACACAAAAATAAAATGAAGCTGAACAAAACAGTAGCCCTATGGGCTGGTTTGTAATGCTTCTGTATCTCTTCTTCATCAGATTAAAGCAATTGAAAGATAACCCTAACTAGGAAGCAGGGGTTTGGACTGCGTGTATGTTTTCATAACACACACACATGATTTGAGTGCTGGACTCATTTTCAAAAAGAAATGATAGTCCTGGATTTACTTGTTTTTACTAAGTAGGCTGCTTGGAATAGACTGTTGGTGGCAACCTGTTCTCCGGGAAGAAGAGTAATTTTTAAAAGGATTAAATCGTATGAGAAAATGCTTATTTTATAATTGTTATTACTGTATTATTTTAACAATTGTAGTCTGTTAAGCAAATACAAAAAAAAAATGCTTAATACCACAAAAACAGATTGAGCTAAGTTTATGAAATTTACAGATTACCTAAAATGCTAGGAGTTAATTACAGCCTGCTTTCCCTGGCATGTCAGCTTGATTAAATTTGGAGTTCCAAGATGAATTGGCCCAAATTCATTAGTGTTCCCTGGGTGCATATGTTGGTCAAGGTCAAGCGAAGCACATTGACTGTAGTGCTAGGCAGGAGGGGGAAGGGAATCTAAAGGAGGTGGACTCTTAAAAGGTCTGGGGTTGCAGCAAGAAACTTTGATACTTTTTAACTTAATAAATCTTGACAGCCTAATCATGGCTAAGCCTTTGCAGTGTTATTGGTACAGATGGCAAAGCTAGACATATTTAAAGAGATCTCAGCAGCTAGTGGCAGGAGAGCATTGAATCCAAATGCACTGTTGGGCTCTCAGAGAAAGTGCAAGAAGGGAGGATAAAAAGCTACACAGCATTTCCATCTCTTGACATCTCCTACAGCCTCAGATACAAAATATGATAAGGCTCCTGCTGAGCTAATAAGCCCAACAAATGTCTGTGTCCGTGAAGTAGATGAAGTGGGATCAAGTAGTTGGGGGCTGCTGTATGAAAATAAGCCAGCACCCAGGGTATAATGGCACTGTAGAAAGCTGCAAGGTCAGGCTGATGACAGAAACACTGGATAAGTAGAGACCCCATCAGTAAAACAGGTTTGCCTGCTGGATCTGAGCCACATAACTATTAAAAAAATCCCTATGTTTTAGAAAGCTCATCTAGTTTAGTAAATAAAAGGACAGTGTTTGGTTTTGTTGTATGAAAAACTGCAACGGTTCGCTACTTATCCCTGCATAGATTGTATGATGAATTGTTTCTCTGCAAAATATTACATCAAAACAGACCTGAAATGGGACTTTGATTGCAAACTAGAGGAGATTCTTAAAGAAGGCAGTAATATCAGATGGACTATAGATTTGTTCAAAACTGCTGGTATGTTGCATTTTTTATCTCTTAATTTCTTGTACATCTAGCATTCCTCTCTTCATCTCACTGTTAAATAGAGCACTGCATGTCGCCCAAAATAATGCATTTATGCTGAAATCGTGCTGGAGGTAAGAGAACGATAAACATAGTTCCTTGCATTTACTAAGAAAAATATGGACCTATCTTGCTGAAAGACCGTTAAAATAATAATTAGGCAGGGCCTGAAATTTCAAGAATGAGTCAAAACGTTACATTAAATTCTTAAAACATCGTATTAATTTTATGATATTTGTAAAGGTGTGCCTGAAAAGTACAGACCATTCTAAATACCATGTGAATTTGCTTCTGCATTTGGGAGAAGACGTGGAAGATCCGACAGCGTACCACAAAGGTCATACCTACGATTTCCCCTTAATTTAACTGTGGTGTTTTAAATGTAGGCAAATATAATTACTGCTAAATTCCAGCGCTCTGTCCATGGGCAACTGGAGCCACAGCTAGTCCTGTGAGTACCGACAGCATTAGGAAAATAAATTGGTAGTGATAGATGATGAATATTTATGGTTGTTTCTCTCTCAGCATTTTAATCATTTACAGATATTTTCAGTTTCCAGCCAGTGGAAGTGACTGAAGCCGGTGGCTCCCCTGGCATCCCGAGGAGGATGTGTGCTGGGGCGGCTGGCCTCCTTCCCGCTCCTGGGGCAGGCAGCACGCAGGGAAGCACTGGCCTTGAGGCCGCAGCACACGAGCGAGGACTGCGGTGTTGTTTGGTCCTTCTGTGAGGGTGCAAGCCGAGTGCCCCTGTTCTTGGAGGCTTTTTAGTTGGATCAGATTTGTTGGCAACTGCCACTCACATTAACAGCTCATGTCTCACTCTGATCTCACACGTGCATGACAGTGCTTCTGCCCTACCAAGCATCCCAGCCTACATCTTCCCATTTATCATGCAAACATCTCTGCACCTTTCCCCTACACTACACTTCCAATCAACAAGAACCCAGAAATAATATTTTTAAGGTCCTTTGCTAGAACATTTTCATGGCCTAAAGGCAAAGGGGAAGTGTGGGAGCTGGAGAGTGACAAAGGAGGAAGCTGAATGTCCTGTGTACCAAATCAAGCTCACAATGGAGTCTTGAGCAAATGTGGCACTGAAAATCAGGTATTATATTAAGAAAAGCATAGTGACTGTCTTTAGAGGAGAGGTTTAAAGTGCTGCCCCATATATTGGCCGTGAAGGAGCACTATAAACATCTAACTTGTCCTACTTTACATGGGCCAGAAAATCCATTGATTTCATGTCCTTCTAAGCATTCTCTCAGTACATGAAGAGCTGTAAGAAGCAGCCAGAAGTGTCTGGGAAGGAAAATATTGTACATACAAGTGACACAACTTTACACTGAATTCAGAATAGAGCCTTACGAAATTGCAGCAGTGAAGTGACCCCAGTCAGAGGTCTATGCTTTTAGAGTGATTGGGATATTAAAGTTAATAAAACATCTTTTCAGTGGAACCAAACAATTGAATACAATGGGTATCAACATTAAAACTGAACACAAAACATAAAATATCAACAGTATGATGATCTGTGGGTTATCCAGTCCATCACAACATTATGCAGACCACAGGTGAGCTGTAAAGAGGAAAGGATAAGTTCTGGGTGAAGAGAAAATGTGAGGAAGAAGATGCTGACATGAAGAAAAAACAGAAATAAAAGACAAGGACCAGTTTGCCAGATAACTTCCACATTCAAGTACGCCGTTGCCAGTGCAGCTCATGCCTATGATTTTAGCTGCTCCTGTAGGTTGTAACATATCCATGCATCACTTTTTGAAAATTCGTGGCTTGTTCTTTCATATGCGCTCACCGTTTCCTTTTCCTCAAGCAAGTATTCAAGAAGACTCATCTGACTTTTGCAGACACTGACTCTCTATGTCCTCATCTGAAATTTAGTGAAGAGCTCCTACTATGCTCTAACTTTCTTTCAATATGTGCAGATGTGCTCAGAAGCTCAGTTCCTTTTTTCTCTTGCCTGAGCACCGAGTAACAGGGGACTTGCTGGTGCTTCCTCCGGTCCCTCAAGGATGGCTCCAGTGGGTTTGCAGGAAGGCTCTTTCACTATACATTTATTTGATCCCTGGTTGGGATGAGTTTGTGACAATTTGGACTGCCACACACAACCCATCCCTGAGAAGTGGTCTCAGCATCTCAGTGCTGATAGTAGTTTCATTTTCATACAGAAGAAATGATGGGAAAAAAAAGTCAGAGGATGAATAATTTTAGAAATGATTTGTGGTCACATCTGATATGGAATATCAGTGATTGTCCTCTCCACGAAGTATGCACTTATGGAACAAGGAAAACTGTATTTTTAAGAATGATATGGAACTATTTGGTACTAAAAAAAAGGTAACAAAATATTTAGCAGTTGTTTCTGGCATGCAGACAACATTGCAGGATTGATTCTTAAAATGCAAAAAGGTTTTAGGAAGAAATACATGATAGACCTACTCTTATGCTATAGAAGTATCCTTCTTAAAACTTGTTAAAGGTTAGATGTGAGAGTTACATTAATAACATCATATCTTTATATTGTTAATATTATTAGGTACACTCTCGCAGAAATAATTTGGTACTTAACTTCCTTCATCTTTTTAGCTGCAGTTAATAAGCTTTAAAATAAAGTCAGTCTTTGCCTTCTTGGATATATTTCTGAATTATTTTAATATATTTCTGAAGAACCACTTTCCCAATGCTGTACATTGTGTTGTACTTCATTCTGCCTAGTTGTTTCCTTCTGCCAGAATGTAGAAAACCAAAAAGAATCTCTATTTCTCATTGTGCCAGGAAATGAAGGTCTAGAAGAGCTGAAATCCCAGGATGCAGAGGACCCTCAGTGGCCAAGAATATGTACTTTGTAAACTGCCTCACCTGAATAAGTAGGCTGCCTATGGGAAGAAGACAACTATACTGCACTAATAATGGTATGTAGATCTTCTAGAAAGCAGACTGATTTGGAGGCTCCCACGATGTTATTCAGTTCCATTAAAAATATCCCAGGAAAATGAAAGTCTTTTTTTTTTTTGCACTTGCACAAGCCAATATAGCTTATCTGCTGTGATGCTTTTTTGGGATGAAGGAATATCACGTGCATTTGAACTACCTGCTTCATGGCACAAGAGAATGGCATTACTAGGCAACATGTGCAGCTAACTATCCAAAATGCCGTCAAAAACATTAAATAAAAATGCAGATTTTTTTCCCCTACTGTTAGTTCATTAAAAAATTATCAGTTAGGATAGAATTTTCAAGCTTAATTTTCTGATTGACAGTGTCTTGAAGAACATGAATCTCCTTTTTTGTATCAAAAGTGATATGTAGTGTTGAAGAAATTTGACTAATCCCAAAGAATCTGATAAAAAGTGAATGATATACTAAAATCTTCATTAAAAAGAGCCTTACCAACAACCAGTACATGTTCTATTTAAAATTATTAACTTGTATTGATTTATGCAATGAATTTAATAAATAAAAACGGATGAGTGCAAATGAAAATGCAGCAAAACAGGTTTTTTTTATCTATATCTCAAACATTCCATCCAGATATTAATTTAAAAATTCTATACATAAGTTTTGAGCTGAGAAGCAAGAACAATAATGTCAAATAAATTGTTAAATAACTATATCAATGCAATAGTTTAGATATATGAAATAGCATTTTCAGTGTAATTCATATGCGTGTATATAATGTAACTACAAAAATACATTTAAGCCTCTATAAACTAAAACGCAACTTGTATTGTGACCACATCTTTAATTATTTTATTTATTTCATTTCAGATAATATTTTCAATCCTTTTACATTCTTTCTTTTCTTTTCTTCTCTCTTTCTCCTTGGAAGAAGTCTGTCTCTCACAGAACAAAGGAAATGATAGATGTGAGCTTCTATGATTGCTGAGAAGGCAGAAACCATAATGACACTCAGAAAACTCTCTTCAGTTCAGAAATCATATCTAGTACATTTGAAACAGTCAAGTTTTCATACAGAAAGCTATGTGCAAAATTCTGCCTTTCCTTAGAATTTTGATTCAGTTTTAAAGCAAATTAAATAAAACACATACCAGATGAGCACTTATTGTATCTAAAATGTATGCCATATAGGATAATTGAATTTCTATCCTTAAAAAAAAATGATTATTTTTGAGGCACAACAGACACATATAGAGTATCAGATAAGAACTGTATGCTTTTGTTACTAATGCAGCAAGTAAGAGGCAATAGGTGCCAGTACCTGAATGCCTAAGAAATACAGGATTTTAAGGTTAATTGACTCACTGACACCTGAGATTGGATTTGTCCCAAACTTTTCATAAGTACAGAGACTTTTGTATAGATACATGAATGAGTCTCTATGTCTGTGACCTAATTCTGACTTTCCTCCACCTTTTGCTCAGAGAAAAGCCACTCTGAATCAGCTGTGACAAAAATACGGTGGGGCGTTCTGGAGAGGATTGGCAGTGAAAAACAGTTTATTGAAAAGTGGGGTGATTTTTTTTTTCTTTTTTTTCATTAATTTGTATTTTTTTTAGCGGTTTGCTGATGTGAGTAAAATTGAAGTTTTATAAGATCAAGACTATGACGAACATGGTCATTGGCTACTGATCAGACTACTGTGGGCCTCTCGCCCTCAAGACAACTGCCCCGTTACCACAGCCCGGAGGGGAACCAGTCTAGTCGTACAGTCCCACCCTTTTCTTAAAAAACTTTCCTAGCTGCATCCATCTACAGCCAGTAGAAACAATAGGTCCATAAGAGACTTACTAAACCGAATAACCGCAGATATTCTGTAATTGCTTAAACAGTATCCAGAGCTTGACTGATAGAATTAATTTATTTTTCTGTTAGCTTTGGCTTAGGGTTGTGATTTTTTATAATATTTACTAATGTGCTAACTGTACGAATTTTTGTACTTTTATTTAAGTCAATACAAAGGTCACATTGACTTTAGTAAAAACAATTTTGAATTTTGTTTTTTTTTTTTATCCTGCAATTGATATTCATTACGTGTTCCAATTCTTCATGTAACTTAGTCCCTTCCTGAAAATAAAATTGCTATAACCCTTTTTTCCCCTGCTTCTGCACTTTTAGTTATACAGTAAAGCACATTTTCTATACATCATGGTTGTACTTTGTCCTGTAGTTGGAAAGTGCTTTTATTTATGCCTTCCTATTCTTATCAAGTATTTGTTTAAAGAAAATTTTAGAGTTCAGAAAACTATAATATTTAACTTTCTTAGAATAAGGCCAAAGGCCAGAGGCCAAAAATATCTGTAAAATTTAGTTTGATATTAAAATGTACATTTAACAGATAAAACAGTAATAAGAGTTACACATGAGATATTTAGCTTTGTTCAGACCTTTTGTATGCCAGATTGGTGACCAACTGCTTGCGCAGCAGTACTAGTGAAATGCAGCTGATGTCTTGGCTATGCTGGTTGGTCCAGCTAAAGATTAGCATATCATGGCTAGTTATGAATGGCTGCAATGAGCTAGTCTTCTACTATAATTCATATTTTAATTAGTGCTACAGAGAAGACTTAGTTTTTGCAGTGTGTCAACATTCCCCAAGATTTTTTTTCAGTTTTTATTGTTAGCTTAATTTTCATGTTCATTTGAATTAAAAGGAAAACATTTGGTTTTCATAGTGCCCAGTGTTCATAGCAGCGGATGCAAATGTTTTGAATCACCATGATTTGACCTTCTGTAGTTTACAAGCTGTGTTGGCAAAGCCTGACTTTCTTCAGCTACAATAAGTGATATATTGCATTGTCTGTGGTTGCTCATTCCTGCCTCTGAAATCAAATGAGGGTTTTTTGAGCCTTTGTCCAAACTATTGCAAAGTTATTTCAGGGGTATAGCAACTTTTTCGACAGAGAAGGCCAGCTGCTCCTTGCAGCAAAGCTGCTAATTTCTTTAAAAATATTTGCTTTTAAAAAAGAAAAAGGTGTTCTTTAATCCTAACACGGCTAAATAAGCATGCTAGTACCTATTCTAAAATAATATCCAAATAACACTTACTAAATGTTTGGATTATCTATTGTTACTTAGTTTGGGATATAGTGGTCTAGTATCTACAGGGATAGGGAAAAATATCCACCGGTGACTTCATGACTAGGCATTTCACAGCTAGAGCTGAAAGGTCTAGCTGGTATAAAAGCACTCTTCAGGGTAAAGTTGATGAATTGTAGTAATCCTGACTGGTGTCAGGACAAAGGAGTCTCTCTAATTGAGCATGGCTGGAGAATCAGTAAGGGGTAGTATTAGTTAACTGGCCTAAAATGAAACTTTCAATAGGCCAACCCTCCCCCTCACACAGAAAATGAATTGGAGCATTAAAGCCACCCCCCTACATCATCTCTTATCAAACACCTCCATCTCTTGCTCATGTACAATATAGCTTGCTCCGTAGACTGTGGTGCCATCATTGCTGTTTCCTCCATTCCATTGTTCTATGTAAAATTAACTGCTCTTGTAAGCAAAAGCAACTTGACATCAATGCAACTTTACGTCTTTGTACCACTGAAGAATTATATGAATAACACTCATAAGTTACTATAGAGAATAAGAGACATCTGCATTATTTTTATGAATATCAACTGTGGTTCTGTAGTTTATTTTATTGATCTTATCCTACGTAGCCAGATAGTGCCAAGAAAACTTTTAAGGACTATTTAAAGAACACAAGCAATGAAGAAGGAGATCAATTATTAGATAGATTATGAAGAATCCTGGAGCAACAGACAAACTGGAAATGCTACCTATGTTCACTCTACCTGGCTGTTAACAGAAACCAGACAAGGTTAACAAGATTTTGTCTTCCCACATTTGGGATGAAAGGAGATAGTAATCTATTAAAGTCTCTAAAAGTCTCTAAAATGTGACAGAAGCATTGGCAGCCGAAGAAAACTGTGAGAGGAAGACACATGCACTTCATTCAGCAGAACCTGGACAATCCTCCTAGCCCATGAGCAAGGGGCATCATCTGAGTGGAACTTACCAATAGTATATAAAGAGAAATAAATGTAGTCACATGGTAAAAGCATAAAGTTCTTGTTTCATACATTTTTTATGCTTGCTATGCACCTTTGAGTGAATAAATAATGCTTCATTTTAAGGAAGCAATATAAAGAACACTTAAGGGTATCTAGACAAGTAACCTGAAATGTGAAAAAAAAGTATTTTAATATGTCATCCATCCACATACACAAGTTCTGGGTGTCTCAGGAATATTAGGTCAACACTGTGAACCAGAAGTCCTAGCATTCTGCACTATGCTCTGAGAGTTAAAAACAGCCATGACTCAGGTCCTGAGCAGGTGCATCTGCTAATTATGTGGTTTTTCCTTGAAAAACAATTTCAGACAATGATAGTCAAATCTTTTCATTTTGCCTATGTCTATCTTTATCTCAACATTCTTTTTCCCTAGTCAAATTATTCAAAGACGAAACTAAAAATACAAACATTTCACCCCAAACCTTTCCTCAGTGGACAGGCATAGAAGGCCATGAATCCTGAAGAAGAGCTCTTTACATGAGCAAGGAAGTTCTTGAGAAAATGGGAATTTTAGTCCCCTTAATCTTCTGATGGGTTTGCTGAAGGCATGGCACGTTCCCTCCTATCTGGATGTCAGCAGAGTTC
Organism: Crypturellus undulatus; assembly: GCA_013389825.1. Lineage (NCBI taxonomy): Eukaryota > Metazoa > Chordata > Aves > Tinamiformes > Tinamidae > Crypturellus > Crypturellus undulatus. The sequence continues at coordinate 91,489 of VWPW01011959.1, forward strand.
TCTGAGAATATAAAAGAAATATTATTTATATATATCTAAAGGAAAAGAAGTGAAGGATGTTTTTAAAGTTTAACTAAGTCTCTGTAGAACTACTTGCTTAACTGTTTTGGAAGACCGATGAGGTGTAGTTGTCATAGAGTTTTTAATGGTTTTTTTGCTTATCAGTAGATGCTATGCTGACTGAGCATAACATAACACTGCACATGTCAGCTAAGTACAAAATTGTCATTAAGCACCGAATATAAGCACTGTGGCCATACAATATATGGCTAACATAAATTATTCCTGATCAACTGTACAGTGCTGTAGCTACAACTACTGCCTTGACCTTAGCCACTACTATAACTACAATGAAAAAAAAAATTTTTCAATATTTTAAGCTAATTTAATATATTATTTAGTATACCCATAATACTATTCCGACTGCCTGAGAAGTAGTGCTTCTTTGAGTAGTCTGAGCATTTGTGGTGCCGGTCCTAGTCCCGTTAATGCCTACAAGTGCCCTCATTCCAATATTAACTTTAAAATTGTGTTTGTTTTTGTTTAAAAAACAGATTAAAAAAAAGTCCTCTTGTGCCTCTGCTCTTCCTAAATCTTNCCTGTACAGTGCTGTAGCTCAACTACTGCCTTTACCTTAGCCACTACTATAACTAAAATGAAAAAAAAAAATTCAATATTTTAAGCTAATTTAATATATTATTTAGTATACCCATAATACTATTCCGACTGCCTGAGAAGTAGTGCTTCTTTGAGTAGTCTGAGCATTTGTGGTGCCGGTCCTAGTCCCGTTAATGCCTACAAGTGCCCTCATTCCAATATTAACTTTAAAATTGTGTTTGTTTTTGTTTAAAAAACAGATTTAAAAAAGTCCTCTTGTGCCTCTGCTCTTCCTAAATCTTCCAATTCTGAGGAGGTACCTGTCATTATGATTTTATATTGCATACCTGTGCAATGTCTTGTCTCTATGTGTGTTAAAAACTTAATCTATACTTGATATCCCTAAGTTTTCCATAATGATCTTTCTTTTCTTCTCTCCCCTCAGTCCCATTTGGCTCTTCCAACTTTGATACATATAGAAGACTGATATCTTCCATGGATGGAGATATTAGAAGGAGATATATGATCTGTTCATAGCAAACATCAAACAATTCTACAAACAGCTTCTATATTTACAAAGCAAAATAACAGTAGTTTTCATTTGTGTTCTTACATACAGCTTGGTGTTTTGGGGATTTTTGCATTTTATTTATTAATTTGTTTTGGTTCTCTTTTTTATCTTTTTTATTTATTTTTTTTTTAATTTAAGCAATAGAATTACCCCTAGTCTATCTTTTTGTGTAACTTTAATTGTGCCTCAAGTACTGGACCTTAAGGCACTGGAGAAGGAGAAAGGAACATGTCTGACCTTGAAGAGGAAGACCTTTGCATTCTGATTTTTTTTTAATAAAAGACTACTGGAAATTATACCATTTTTTATTTCTCCTCCTTTTCATTCATTGTTTTGTCTTTGCCTTGGATTTCAGTAAAATACAAGCGATTTGCACATTCAACTATCAAAAGTCTGAAAACGTTTGCTTTATTTTCTTCTTAAAATTAAAATTAAACTTTTAAAACTCTTCATTTACTCAGGAACATCATGTTTAATTCACCCTTACCTTTGTGCTATCCCACTACACTACCACTGCCCTGATTATCTGACACTAATGCATCATTGAAAGGTGGGTACTGAGGCTTTTCCTGTCTTACTTCTCAGTGTTTGAGTGCTCTTTGTTGACAACAAAACTTTCCTGAAACTAGTTTGAATGGGACAGGATACTTTAGGTGAAGCTACAGTAGTCAGGATCTCTTGGCAACATTAGGACTGGCATACAGGGTTGAGGATCATTCTCAGTTTGAATGACAGCCAAATGGAATACTCTTTTTCTGAGAAAAAATGGGAAAAGGAGAAAAAAGAAGAGTTCAAAGTTAAAGATAGAAAGGAAATGAGAAACCTGAAGTGAAATAGTTCCCATGATTTGCAGGCCTAGAGATTGCAGCAACCACAGTCTTCCACAGAGCTTCATTGCTCCCCATAACAGATGTACTTTTCCATGACCTTTTTACTTGGGTCTTCAGGTTCCAGCTATCCAGGTGAAGTGTCAAAGGCTTTTTATTTTTGTTCCTTGTTCCTCATTCCTGAAGCTATCCATGTTGTAATTCTGGAGGATGGTTCCCCTGGCTCCAGTTTTTGTGCTTCAGTGACCAGTCCAAAGGAAATTGTTAATGCCTCTGCCTATGTAAATATGACAGCAGCAGCTATCATTCTACACCCAAAGAATGATCAGCACTTCATATTGCATTTAATTTTGTTAGATTGAGTCACGACATTATAGAGGCTCTTGAGCCTCAGCATCATCTGAGCACAGAAATGAGGATGGTTTGGGAATATGCTATGTAACTCTGGGGTTGGATTGGAGAACTGATTTTGGTGTTTTAGATAATGAAGTACTGGTTATGAAGGATTTTTTGACAGCTTTTCTGTCAGAAGTGAATGGCACAGAAACTTAGTCTGTGCCAAATGCTCATGTGTGATAATGATTGATCATTGATTATAATGTAAGATTTTAGGCTCAAGAAAGACCAAACTACTTAGTGCTTGGTGGCCACTCTACAGCTGTAGCTTTTCGTCTCTTTCAGGGCTTGAATTCAGCACCCCGATGTTCACTCCATTCCTTATTACACTCAGAGAAATCAAGATATCTGATTATGCTTTTGATTTCCAGTGCATCTCTCTCCAACAGAGCCATGAAATATAACTAAATTTAATTCCTAAATAAAGCAAGACTTCTCTGGATAAGATATGCATTTCTTGTACTGAAAAAGAAAAAAAAAAACAGAGAAGAGCAATGATGGTGAGTAGAGGTATGGAAAGGCTTCCACATCTTTGGAATGTTTAAATAGAAGCAGTCACTTCAGCCTAGGGGGTGGGAAGGAACTAAAAATGAGGGAGAAATTAATAAGTAAGAATAAACTCTTTAACGTCCCTTAAGAATACAAATGAGAAATTATTTACCTCTGTGCTTTACCTTACAAGAATATAAGGTATCAGATAAAACTGATACTTGCAAACACCTCTCAAGTTCTAAACAACCGAAAGTAGGAACTTCTTCACACAACATATAGTTAACCTGGGGAACTCATTGCTGTATGCTGTTGATGTTAAGAAATGACATGTATTCAAATTTGGGGGGAAAAGAAAAAGAACATTAAATGTAAAAATGCCATCTTTCATTCAGGAAATCTGAACTGGAGATTGCTAGAGGCTGAGCAAATATGGGAAACAGTATTACATGCTTGCCTGGTTCTTATCCTCTCTCCTTGACATCTGCTACAGGACATTGTCAGAGAAAGAATATGAGACTAGTAAGACCTTTGATTTGACCCATTATGGCTGTTCTTATTTTCTTATGATTTTAAACTGTGTGTTATTCCATAAATTCTCAGGCTACAATAGCAGCCAGCTATCCAGCTCTGGGATAAGTGATTACACAGGTGGTACTTCAGTAGACCGTAGGATGGGAACAATAGCATAAGAGTGTCAAATTTGGGCTGGGAACAATTGCTCAGGGATCATCAAGTCCAAAAGTTCATGATATACTGCTAAGATTTAGTAGCCTGCAATGCTTTTAAGCTCTGTTTTGGATTATAAATTAAAATGGAATTTAAATAAAAGTTGTGACCAGAAGCCTTTAACCGCACTGATAGATGTCACAAGCCTTATTTTGATTCACAAGATATAAAGTAGAAGGGTTGCACTATTTTTGATTGAACACAGAATTATTTTTCAAATTCCCTTTCTAAAACCATTTAAGTTTTGTTTGTGGCTTGGCTCTCACATAAACTCTTTGTTCATTAAACTTCCAGTTGCTTCTGTTGAAAATAGAGATGCTTTCAAGGGAAATACTTAAAGGAAATTTAGAAAATGTTCTGGTAAGAATTTTAGAAGAAATGGATATTCCCTAGATTTATGTCCTTGTATTGTCCATGTAAAAGTGAAAAAAAAAATGCCTTTAATTGTAGAATTAAAAAGTAAATTTTATTTTGAGTATGATCCTAACTTCACACTGTCTGTATTGAGTGCTGATCTAATCTGGAAATAAGTGTCAGCTTTCAGCCCAGAAGAATTATTTAGAAAAAATACAAGCTGACATTTAGAAAAAGACAGATGAAGTAAAAGTACAGTAATAAGAAATAGAGCATAGTATGGTAATAAAAATAAGTGTAGTAGTAATTGCCATTAGATACAGAATAATGACAGCGTGATCAAATTAATCAAGACATGATTTAGATTTTAAAAATTTATTGGAATTTTTTAACTGTGTTAGCAATTAATATGGTGTGTAAAACTACCCTCGGCCTAAATTGATTAGGACTTTAAAAAATATATATATATATAGGCTATTTTAATCAAAGTAAATCAAGATATGTTAATGAAATTTTTTTTTAATCCTGAAAGATATTGCATTTATAAACACTTTTCTTGGTACACATTTAAATAGATATCCTATTCTATGACTAGTAAAATGTTTAAGACTGAGAAAATAGTCATAGTCTACAACTTACATAGGAAAAGGCTTTGATTACAGTAGAATTACACAAAAATGTGTCATTAGAAAGCATTGGACAGACATAAAACCTAACCTTTTGAGCTGAAGAATACTTAATATTCTCTTCATGATCATGCAAGGGGAAATTCTTTGCTATGGAATAGCTATTTTCCTGTTAAGCAGGCTATTTCATCAATGATTTATTCCTGAGATGTAATAGGTCGTTTAAAATGGTGGTTTAAAAGTTAGGCCTTTTTTGTTTAATTTTCTCACAGGCAGTTGGTAATTATCATGGTCCTGCAGTTTCTCTGGAATGCTGTGGAGGGTCAAATGCCAATGGAACCCTGCTTTATAGGGTAATTAAGACAGTAGACATGGTTATTAAATACATCGTGCTAAACTAAACTGGAATGCTGTGAAATAAAATCTAAAATCATAAATAAAATGTGGGTATTCTAGCGAAGAAAAGGCTTTCTACAATCATATTTGCAGTAAACAGCTCTGGCTGAATCATGTCTGAAATCCTGGCATTTAAGCAGCTGAAGCCTTGTTGGATATTTCAGGAATATTTTAAAAATCAAAATAAAAGCAAATGAGCTCTCTATGTGTTTTGTGTGCCTAGAATTTGAGTACAGTAATCAAAATTCAACCTCATCGTGCTCACTGTACCTAAAGAATGTGAAAATACTCCACAATGAATAGAACCTTCTGTGTTCATAATTACCATGCAGCATATGCTGGAAAATATGCACTAAAATAGGATGATGGATGTAAGTTTAATGTGAATAACAAATGAAGTTTGGAGAATCTTTTAGAAAATACCATGGGATCATAGTCTCTTTTTAAGATCTTACCAGGTGTAGTGTGGCTCTTTCATTCATATCTATTTGAATACGTTGTGTCTGGAATATGCTTGGGCCACATATAGACAGTTCTGTGTATGTTATATGCAGGACAAAGGGGTGAAGATGAGGCTTTGTTTTTAAGACTTGATCAACAAAGATAATGCCAATGCTATGAAAGAATGCCATGCTTAAATATTGCAACCTATAAAGAGATTTTACTTCCTGGAGAATATACAGCAAACTCATCCTTATACTTTTTCCAGACTGAAAAGATAGGGTAATATGATTTCTTCCTAGAAAAAAAAAAAAATGATGAGTATACAAAAAAGGTGCAAAATCCACTTTGGAAAATGAGACCAGTATAAAACAAAGTCCCTAAAACACATAATGTGATTTGTATGTGTGATCCAAAGCTATATTTCCCTTGCTTATAGAGTAGAGGGTTATACATGCAAGTTTACCGTCAAATTCATTGCATCACCAGAAAAAAAAAAAGAAAAAGAAAAAAAACTATACAATTCCCCCCCGCAAGAAAAAGGAAAATAAGTATTTCCAATTGTAGCTGTAAAACTGGAAGCCAAAATGTGTAGTTGACAGGCGCCGAGCCAGCTGACTTTAGATCACTAGCCTTTCCATCAGATCAGTCTTCCTATATCCACATGGAACACATTTTAAGTTAACAATGTGTAGTTTGGCAAAGGAATTGTTTTTCTTTGGCATAGAGCAGTTGTTTCATTTCTTTTAAAAAAAGTACTTTCTGCCTGCTTATATATACAGTGCGTGTCGACATTCTTTTGAACTTTAAAAACAGTTGTTACATCAAAAAGGTTTTACTTAGACAACCATATTCTGCTATTTTATTTTTATATGTATGCAGATAGAGAAGATGCAAAATTATATTTAATTCGTCTGCCCACTGACTGGTATAGCCCATCCAGTTTTAACATCTACTTAAATACATTTGTAAATTCCTATAAAAATGTTGATTAAGCTACTTGACCACAGACACTCAGAAAGCAGGCCTCCTTCCTTAAGACAGTAATTTAAGTAAGTCTCTGTTGATATCAGGGTATTTACAGTGTGGGTATAGACTGTAAAACAAACTCAGATTAAATCTGGTCATTTTGCTCTCCAAAACCTGGCTATTTCAGCCAGTTGTATTTATAGCACCAAAAAAAAAATCAGCAGAAAGGAATGCTACTCATTCAGACATTTGCAGTTGATTTATTCATTCCTGGTTACTTCCACTGAAAACTCGGAAAAGCAGAAATGCAAATTTTCAGACATCGGTTCCACATGAAATGGGACAGACCACTGCACCAGCTACTGTTGTGAGACCAGATAGAGCTACTGCTGCCTACACATAAAGAGAGCCATTAAGGAGAAGTTGTTTATTTCTGCTTCTGCAGAAATCATAAACACCAGCCATGAGCCTGACAGCACAAGCTGTGCTGCAGTAAATTCTAGTACTTTGCTGGCCATTCTAAGCTGCCCAGTAAAAGTTACTGTAGCTAAATCCCATATACATTTCATGAAATAATCCTGCTCAGAAGATGGTATCATATTCATGCACAGCAGGGTGTGCGAATGCCTATAAATCAAAACGTAGAATCTGAAATATCTATAAAAAAAATCTGTGCAAATTTAACCATGACCCTTTGCCAGACAATAGGCCTTCATATGCTTTGCAGCTTAGCAGACACCAAGGAATTTTGTTTGGAAGTGATAGCTACTGTCTATGTAATATTTAGGACCTATTCATGGAGCATCTGGCAGAAAATAAAAGGGTTTCCTCCTCTAACATATGCTAAAGAAGGATGTGGTCCTGTGCCTGCTCCTCCTCTTCCGACTTTTTGCAAATAGCACAACATAAGAGACAGTTGTTTCTGGCTGCCCTGCTGCCTGTCATGGCTGTCAAGTGAAATCCCATGAATTATTGCTCTTCCAGATGTAAGAGATTTCCAGGCTGCCTTAAACTGCCTGTGGTTTGTGGTACTGGAGAGGAGAGAAACGAGATTAAACTTCATCTCATCAGTGCAATCTGAAAAGATCACACAGAGGACTAATAATCACAGCTTTTTCATTCCAGAGCCGGACCCGAGAGCCGTGTGTTTTTGTTTCAGGGCTATGTCACATTAAGCTTGCTGGAAGACATTGATTAAGGTCAAACAATGTTTGAAGATCAAAAATAAAAATTTTAACTCTGTGTTGCTGCATACATTTTGCACTCTCCAAAAAGTGCCATGTATTATTTTAGCTGTCTGAAGCAGAAAAACTGTGAACTGAGTCCTCTAATTTTAAGATGTCAGCACTTCTTAGCACAAGCTTATTATGAGAGATTAACCAAAAAAAAAAAAAAGGGACCACTCATCTATCCCTATGAACCTAATGTTATATGGCATCCCCTATAATTCAGAGGAAGTAGTCACCAAAAAAATAACCAGTCATCACTTTGTTTTTTTCCATGTCTGTCTTTGTGATTTTCAAAACTCAGGGGTTTTACTATTTTTATGGCTTGTTTGTGCCAAGCACTATGGCTTCTAGACCTTTGAGGTTAATCTGAATGCTTTATATTGGTAAAGAATATTTATTTATATGCTGCTTAGTTTGACATTTTATCAGACTGCTCAGCTATAACCCCCCATAAGTTAAAAAATAACAGCAGGGTCAAAATGACAGACACACATTTAAATAAATGTATTCAAAATTGTTTACAGAGTTGTCCTAAAATTAAATCACAGCCATTCTGACCATTTATTGTTCAACTCCCAAAATAAGTAATTTTTTCTACCTGAGATATATACATGTGTATGCATATGTACATAGGCATGTATATGTATATATATAGATGAAGATGTTTAATACACACAGCACATGCAGATTGTACTCTAAATAATAGTTGTGACACAAAATAACATAATGCTTTAAAATCTAAACATTGGCGAATGATTACTGTCACAACTTATTTTTTATAAAGCCAAGACAAGTGGAGAGGCCCCTGACATTTCACTTCAGCCCCATTAGCAAAATATTAATTATAGATAAGGAAAATACGTTGCTTCAAAAGCACCTGGAAATAATTTACAAATGTATATGACTTAGATCAGAACATAATTGCCCTGATTCGACCTGTGTAGCTTTTTTTTTTGAAAACTGACGTAGCTTGTTTAAGTAATAGTGTTGGCTACCAGATGTAAAACCTCCCAGACTAGCTTCCTTTTCCATCTGAGCTCGGGCATATCACAAAGGCTCTGTAATGTGAAGGGATACCAGTAAAACAGTGACGAAAACAAAAAAAGGGAATATCTGCAAGTGGCTCACATGAAAGCATTTATTGCTTTTCATGCATGTATATTAAACCATGGTGGAAAAGAGCCCTTCATTGAAAATGCATTAATTATTTGACACGGCTTTTCCTCTATTTTTTTTTTTTTTTTTGTGGGATGCAAGTGAGAGATTACAGCTGAAAAAATGATCATCATACTTGAGGTAGGCTCACAGAATCTTTTCTTATGTTCTGTGTGAAGTTGTCTTGAACTGAAACCTCTGCTCCTTAAGGATTAAGGGATTGAAAAGCAAAGACTGAAGCTGCTGTAATTTAAACCCAGTCATTCTCTAGCACAAAGGTGCAAAATGGACTAAGCCAATATGCTGCTTTGCTAGTTCAGCTAAGAAATAATTTTACCTTTTGAAAGTTTTGTACTATTAACATTCCAAAGATGTCATTACCTTTAAAGGAAATTTATTCTCTTGATTTTTTAACAGAAGATCAGAGCAATAAGACGTGGAATAGGTGGGCATGGTTTCAAATTGCAGTTTACGTCGTTTCTGAAAAATTCATCTGTGTGATGTATAGATAAATCATAAACATAAATTTAATCAATGAATGCCACTGAGGTGGATTTTCTTGTTTATAAAAGTATCCTGTCTACAGAAATACTTACTGGGCAGTTTTTCATTGTTATTTAAAAACGGTTTTATATTACTGAAGAGTCATAAAAAGTATCATATGAAACAAACTGTGTTCCAAGGGCTGCAACAGAAAAGGGAGCATTATGTTATATTGTAGATAATTAATACATTCGCTAGACAGAAGAAATCCAGTTAATTACTGGGTACATGTTAACTGATTGCAGGTTCTGGGTTTCAGTAACAAAATGATCTGAATTCACATTTCAGGTTGTTGGTTTCTTTTTAAAGTTTGTCACAAAGGCACAGGACATAATTCTAACCAAAACAAATGAAAACTTCTTAAAAAAAAAAAAATCCCAGTGGAAGAGGACGGCGTTTAGCAGAAGAGGAGCAGTCAGCACTGTGGTTTGGGTACCTTGGTACCATGCTGGAGACATGTCTTTGGTTACAGACCCCATGGGGTCTGGAAGCAGCTCGGTGCCTTTGGAAAGGGCAGCCTCTCCACCCGGGGTAGAAATGACACTAGTGTCTACTGCAGTGAGCCCCGTCCAGCTGCCTGGCTGCATATAGGCTGCTGGGAAGTAAAGCCAAATAAGTCTACCTTTAAGGGGGCTGTAGTAGTAACGTGCAATAATGTGAAGACTTTTTTTTTTCCTTATGATATATGCAGAAAATCACTAACTATAGGAGGAAGTGTAGACCTCATAACTATTCGTATCTACTTTGGACCTCACTGCATGGTTTCCATCTGGGTGCGGTAAAGTCATATAAGCGGCTGCATGTTTTTTATTTGTAAATCGTCTTCTATCAGTGATTTAAAACCATGCCCCTCTTTTTATGCCCCTATTTAAGGCGGAGCTGGCAACCAGCAATCATACGAGCTTCCCAGCACTTCCCATTTATAACTTCAAAGCCTAACCTGGAGGACCACCCTCTCCAGAGACAGAGGCAATTCATTTTCCATATTCAATGTGTTTCTCTTGGGAGGAAAAAAATGCCAGTCATGCCAAATTGTGTTGAATGATGCAAGGTAAAGCTAGTTTTATCACATGGGCAGCTGACACAAAACTCTTTCACTTATCTTAGGTTGGATGGGAACTGGGTTCAGAGATGAAAGGTCAGTTCTTTATCCACTAAGCCCTCTAGATATTCCAAAATCCCCAGTACATTACAAATTTGAACAGTTTAAGCTCTCTTAAATAAAAGAATCTCTTCTTGAGGTAAAGTATACAGTGTATATAGATACAGAGCAAGAGAAACATGTGAAAGGTCACAGATGTGACCTTTTAACGTCAATAGTTTTATTTATTGACAAGAAATCCAGTTTTAAGGGCTTAATGAAAAAGCAAGACAAGAATCAAGGAATCTGTTAAACTATGTAAATTTGACTGACTAAATAAATTGTACTGCATACCTCAGAAGCTTCAATAACTATGAACATTTTCTGGGATTCATTTTCAGTAGAAGAAGCCACTTCAGAAATTGCCAACATATTAGTTGACTCTAGCAATCCAAAAATTACTTTTTCTCTCTTTTCCTAATATGGACTAAAGCCGCAAAAGTGTTAGTTTTATTTTCCTTTATATTTGCTTTCATGCATCCTAATCATTTGGTTAACCCACATATGAAGAAAATAATTTGAATCTATAGATACTTTAGATACTTCTATTTAGTGTTTGCTTCCATTCAGTGGGGAAAACCCTGATGGCAGAAAGTAGCCCATAAGGTTCTCTACTTATTTATTTATTTATTTTGTTATGCCAGTTTTTAAGCCTACATTAGAGAATTCTAGCTATTATGTGCATTGGTTGATTAGTTGAAATATTGTATTGCCTTTGCAATAAATATTTTTGCATCACACCAAATTCAAAAATATCAAAAATACTATTGTCTGTGTTTTAAAATAATGTAGGTTACTCCATATTTGCATATGTAATGGACAGATTTTTCAGTGGCTCTGAGTATCTGCAGTTTCCTTTGAAACTCTTGGCTTCTCAAAATGCTCAGAATTCAGAAAATCAGGAAACCTAGCTCTTAAAGATGGTTTTACTTATCATCAAATGCTATCCACGGGCTCTGAAGATTAAAAGTGGAATTTGAAATGTATTTCTTGCAGGGGCAGTACTCTGGCCTTTTACAGTGCTATTTATAGATGACAGCATTTTGTTTACCTGAATCAATTAGCTGTATCCTCAAGCGCAGGTTACGGTTTTATAGAATTTTGGATTTTGCCATTTGAGTAATAATGTCTGTTATTCTTCTAGTTTAATTTTGTGGTTTCTGCTCTGAAAAGACAACTGCCTTTTGTGATGTAATTTAGACTTCATTGAGAGTGAGCATCAGGACATACAAATTGAGAACACAGGGAGGAAAAACAAAGCTGGATTAAAGATTGCCTTGAACTGCTGGAGCTCTGGCCCAAGGACTCTGCGTTCTTGTTTAAAATGCCTTGACAGTAATACTGATCATTTCATCTCCAGTGCCTTTTATGATTTTTTTTCCTGTAAAATGAGAACAGGGTAAATTGGGACCAGCTATAATGACAGAAACCAGATAATGTAACACCACAAAGTGGTGGTACTAGTTCTTGTGATAATCTTTTCATCTCGTTCCTCTTTCTTTTCTTATTAGTGTGCTAAAATGCCTTTGCAAATTCATATCGATAATTTTTCATATAAATTGCGAGCAGTACTGTTAATGAAGCTTTGTTTATGGGTACTTCATAAGCTACTTAATTCAGCAGCTCCTCTTTTTAATATTTTTGAGGCAGTTTGGGCTACCCTTAATATGACATGATCTCTTTTGATCTTTCATGCTACAAAATATGATAATTTTTTATATTTATATTTTAAAGATATTTCTAATGATCTCTGGGGATTGGCAGACCATAGGTGAATGTTTTCTTGTTCAAAACAGGTTTTGGCTTTATGTTTAGATAAACTGTGCAAGTTTTACAATACCAGCTTGCTGTCTACCTGCAATCAGAATGGTGAAATGCATCCTTTCCTGCATCCCACACCTATAGCAACTTCCTACCTGCAGCTTTTTCTACATATTCTAAACATCGATGCTCAGACTCGATATGCAGTGAAGCATATGAGCACCGAACTGCACATCACAGCTCTTTTACACCTTCAGTTCCTGAAGGAACTAAATTCTCCTCCAAAGGAAAAAATAAAAAATCTTGAATTGGCTGATGCATGTATATCAAGAGCCATTTCTTCATTGTTTAAATTATCTCACCAGAAAGAAATTTCACTCACAAAGAATATGTGCACATGCAACTGAACAGATTATGATTCAATTCTCTTGTGTCACTCTGGCTTATTTTTAGGTAGAGCTGGAATACCCCTCAGTTAATCTGCATTATATCGTGCAGAGCAGTTTTTATGTAGCCTCATCCCTGTGCTGAAATGACTGTTTATCAAAGGTCACTTACAGTACTCAGAGACTCACAATGGACTGAACGACAGCAGAAGATGAGTAATTTGGAAGCTTAATAAAGAATTTTTGCTTTATTTGTGCCTAACCTTGAAAAAAACACTCACGGATTTCGACGCTCGCGCAGGATGCAGCAGCACAACTTCTCAAGGGCCTTTTGTCTGCGCACCTCGCTGCCTGACGGAGCCTCGCTGCTGGCACTTAGGAAACACGGCTATGCGGGGGGGTGCTATTTATTGTGCCCATTGACAAGTGCCTTTTGTTTTCTCTTTCTTTTTCTTACCCTAGACCCTGATGAACATGCAAGCCACCCCAGCTTCCTCGCTTGCATTTTATTTTATTATCATATTCAGTGACCTTTTCCTATCTTGCAACAGAGGTGCCAGAGAGAGATTTTTTTTTCTTCTTGAGCTTCTGGGAAGATAATTTGTACCTACCATATACAGCCAGAGTGTCTGAAGTACACAAACGGCTACGGTCCCGTTCTATGTATAGTAAATATATTATCTGATATTGTCCTAACCATATATTTTTAACTATATATATATAAAATAGAGAGAGAGAATTCATAAATAGAAGTGGGCAAAAGTCCTGTAAAAATGGGGAAAAATTTTTGTCTTGGCTTTTTTTTTCCTGGAGTTTTTGTGTTATGGCATTAAGGCATATTATGGCATAGTACTGCTGTCAAGACCTTTTTAAGCTCAAGAGCTGAGCACCCATTGTATCCTCTAAATTTTCAGCATCCTTGAAAACGTGGCCTTACATTTCTGAAGAGAGCAATACCATCATTTTAGTGTGCTTTTTAAATCTCTAAACTGAGATAAATCCAGAGGGAATTTTGGAACCAAGTGGGAAATTTTGACAAAAAAAATCAAACCAAATTTTATGCACTTAAATCCAGATGCAACTAGTGGAAGCTGAATGCCTAAAACCTTTCATACTGTGGAAGTCTACCTTACTTAACGAGATCTCAGAAACAAAACTTTAGTATTGTGGGACAAATTCTGCTGCTAGCCAAAACCCATGGTTTGTTCATTCCTTTCCTTTGGGCATATACATTAAAATGACAGAAGTTCCAAAAGGTAGCTTTTATTTAGCCAATCTGTGGCATGATATCCTGCATCATAATATAGAGAGGAACTGGCAAGATGTGTACACAGTCATGGAAGTTGTGAGAACATGTTGTACTAGTACCTCAGCTGTCACTCCAGACAGTCAAATGAAGTAAGTCAATGGATCTATGGTACAGAGGTCAGAGTGGCAGTATTTCTGAAGAATTCAGAGAAGCTGTCTGGAGACTGTTAGTGTGTGAGACGGAGGAAGAAAGAGAAAGATGAGCAATGAATTCCCTAAAGCTATTCCCCTGAATGTGTTCTATAATAAATTTTAAATGCATGTCATAGTAGGGTAAAAGGGTCAGATTTACTAATAATTTGCATTAACATTTGTAATATCTATCTTTCATGTGTACAGTCTTTTTTAGACTTTTAAAAGTTTATGTTGTTCCACAATGAATTCGTATTTTTTTTACCAGTTATGCCTTTTGTTATATCACATACTTTATCTGTATCTTTTATATGTAAAATGAAGAGGCTGGTACACTCCTCTTCCTCCTTTCTTTATTTAACTGCTTAGCAGACAAAACCTGCTGGAATCTGCCATAGCATTAACAGCTACATGAGCAAATGAATATTTTCCTTGCAGAACCTAGACAATAACTAGGCAGGAGGAAAAGGGACTAACACAAGAATCTGATGACAGAGCACCTTTCCTCTAGTGACCCAGTTGGCATGCCAATGACAAAGCTTTTGTAAGATATAACATACATGAAGTAAAAAGAATAAAAGCATTAAATTACGTAGCTGAAAATTGAGAAAGAAAAAAAGAAAGGAGGAAATTAAAGGAAGGCATGTTCTATCTAAGGAAGAGCAAATGGCAATATTGCCTACGTGTGTGTTCTAGCTTTCACTAAGGGAATTGTTTGCCTAGCTGGAAGCTGCAGAAGAGGATTGATAGTTTTCCGAGGGAGACACCAGCCCTGCAGTCCAACCCCAGGGTATCTCAGGTGTGAAGTGAGGGCTTGGGGAGAGGGCTCAATTGGCCAGTAGTGCCCTTGGCTGACATCGTAGTTTATTTGTGAGCTTATTAAGCTTGGTCAGTCCTTTGGGGGCACTCTTGGCAAAGGTCACAAAAGACAAGATTTTGCATAATGAATGCATTAAAATCTTTTTGTTAGTGCATGGGGAGCAAGAGGATAATGGCAATGAAGCTTTGGAATACAGGAATGGAAGTAAAAGAAAATTAGTCCCTGAGGTAGCAAACAGGATCACCATGTGGACTTGAGTTTCTATTTTAGCAACTGAGAGAAGAAAAAAAAAAAAGAAAAAAGATTGGAAACATACTGCCTTTTATTTAGATCCCTAGCTACAGCATTGAAGGAATACACTACAAAGGGCAAAGAGCTTCTCTCCTCTATGATGAGTCACTTCTATGGAAGGATCCCAGCTAGAGGAGAATGCCGTACACACATTTTGAGAAAGACCTGAGAGAGAGAAAAAAAAAACTACGGACACCGTGTCAGCTTGTGGGCTATAAATTGCACTTAGTTATCATAAATCCATGCTGAAAATAAAGTTAGCTTTATCAGATTTTGACCGTAAGCCTCCTTTGGGAATGATGTCATAATACAGCAGATAGGACCTCGATGAGTCCTTTTTCTGGCACTTTAATAAAGACCCCCAATTGGGTGGTAGGGCTAAGCAAGTTTAGGGATACGTGTGCAGATGGCAGGGTTTCGCAACTCAATAACTGGGTGATTCAAAAGACTCAGGGCAGATAAAAGATAGAAACACCAGCTATCAGGGTCAGTTCAAGGGTGCTATAAAGAGCACCAAATCCCAGTGAAGATAGATAAAATGCTACTCTAGTTGCTAAGATACCTTAATCTGATGAAAGCTAAGTTGTGTGAATTATTTAAGGGTTTATCATTCTTTGCACTGGTCCTAAAATACAAATATGCTGTCTTAAGTAACTGGCAGAAAGTTAGAGAAGGAACTGACTTAGCAATATAATAGCTGGTCTATTTGAGCATGTCAGTGCTGTCTTCAGGCGAGCTTGGGCTGGAGGAAAAATCAGCAAATAGCTACATCAATTTGCTAGGATGTCTTTCAATCAGTCTATCAAGATTTTTTAGACTTCTGATAAGGGAAACCTCTTGGCATAGCCTAATGTAGAATCTGCAGTACATTTTTAGTTGTCCATAGAGCATTTAGAGAAAGAAATTCTGATTTGCATTTATTTTCCTTTGCTTAGGGGAAAAATCTCTTATGGAAACAGGTATATCTTTATAATGCACTCATATTTTGGAGTCTCTGAGCATCTGTAAAGGGCTATGATAGTTAGTTCACTGATGATAATTTTGTGTCTTCAAAAATGATTTGCTCTAGTCAGCGTTGTCATCATCATTGCTTCTCTCTAGACAGCCTAAGAGCTAAATGAGACAACTCTGCTTCATCTCACCTTCCTCTCTTTGTGCCCGTTATTCACCACTTATAGGTGAATACGCCTTGTTTTCTCATCCAACAATGACTTTTTAAAAAATTTCTTTCTTATAATTTTTATCTTTCTAGATTATCTTTTAAATGGAAAAAAAAATACAATATCTGGATAGATACAAAAAGACACCACCTAAATTTTCATTTTGACAATTGCAGAAATACTTGCATACAATAGAAAGTCTTTCAGCTGATGGTTTAGGACATGCATTGTTTTATCACTGGGACAGCTACCTATCTTTTATTCTGTTCCAAAGCATGCTTAGAATTCCTGCCATTGTAACCAGCATACCTTTAACATCCTTCATTAGATCACAGATAACAGTACGCAAAATCAACAGAGTACAATGTAAATGAATGAGAAACTTGTTAAATGAACAATCTTAAAAAAAAATAGTTAGTCAGTGGTAAATCATCATCAAATAGAAGTGATCCTAAGGGGCTCCTCAGGGATCAACATTAGACCCAGTGTTATTCAACATTTTCACCCATGGGCTGAAATACAAACATAAATCATTCTTAGAAAATGTGTGGGTGGCAGAAAGACTGGAGAATCAGTAAATAATGATGAGGACAACAGTGTTCTCTGAATTGCTGGTAAAATGAGATTGCTGAAAAAAAGATTCAACTCAGTCAAATCTAAAGAAGGAGTATGGAAGAAAAAGATGCAGGCCAGACCCTCAGGATGGGCATATTTTTTTGGAAATGCACTGACTGAAGAAGTCATAGGTGTCATAGTGGAAAAGGAAACTTAGGCACAACCCTGAATCAACTGGAATTCTATAAATAAGCAAGTATGAAACAAGTTTTGGAATTTTCGACAGATAATAGAATACTTCATCTATTGCTGTTATCCATAGTTTAAAGAGGGTTTTTTGAGATCTGGAGATGTTGTAAAAAAAAAAGCACCATGAAAAGATTTAAGATGCCTTAAGATGCCTAAATCTGTAAAATGCCTACAGTGAGAGATTTCAAGAGCTTGGTTTGTTTAGTCTATCAAAAATGATTGGTGGCTTGACTGATTCAGTGCTGACTTGACTGAGAGGCAACTGTGAAAGAATAAGTACCCTCACAATGAGAAAACACACAATACTAAAGTGTTCTTTAATCAGGCAAAGAAATGGATAACAAGAACAAATGTCCAAAAGTTGAACTAAGGGCCATGTTAAGCATGAGTGGTTAACCACTGGAACAAAATGTCAAAGAGTACAGTCATTCCCTGTCTTTTAAGGTCCTCAGATCAAGGCAAATTTGCTTTTTGGAAGATATGTTTTACCAAAACACAAGTTATTGGGCTCATTACAGAACAGATGGGTAAACAGTTAAGACTCATAATGGAAATCCAGTCACATAATATGGGAGTCCTGCCTGATGTTAACCTTGATGAAAAAAATTATCCAAATTGTAGTTTGCCTATTTCCATTGGGCGTCTCTCAAATGCCATTTGTTACATCTAAGTCCAGTCACTGTCTATAAGGGACTCTATCTGCTTGTAATAGTTTAAATTTTCCAGTAAATTTCAAATGACACCATTGCAAAAGCTTTTCAAAAGTGTTATTCTAGAGAAGATACATTGGAATTAAAAGAGGAAATATGATTTTAAAATTTTAAATTAAAATTAACTTGAATTTAAAAAAAATAAAAATTAAAATGATGATCACATTTGTAGTTAGCATATCATAATGGGTGAGCAGTTATCATCAGTTAGTCCATTGTTTAGACAAAAAAAGGCAATTCATAGCAGGACTAGTTTTATTTAAATAAATTCTCAGACTAGCTTTTTATTTTTTTGGTCTTTCTGTCAGTAAATGGGTCGCTTCCTCTAGCACAGCTGTGACAGACTCAATAGTGTGGTTTCAGCGTATCATCTTTTGAGATGACAGAATAAACATACACATTTGCTATTCCAAGATGAATGAAAAAGTATTTTGGATTGTCCTCCACAGATAATCAGAACCCTTTCTGTCTGGGATTGGAAAAAAACATTAACTCTAAATCACAAAAATGTAAAATGTCTTGATATATGTGATGAGAGCATCATCTAAGTTTCAATTTGAACAAATACTGCAGATATACTTGACATACTGTAGAAAAGCTTTCATCTGATGGGGACAGGATGCATTGCTTTAGAACTGGGGCAACTGCTGACGCATTTTGGAGCTGTTAGACTGAAGAAACAGGCAAAAGAATAGGGCCCACTTTGCTTGATACAAAATAACTTTAAGCCACTTACAGATTAATATAAATGGATAAAGTAATAGTGTCAATAAATTTGATGCTTTTCTTAAGAAAATAAGAAAAAAATAGAAGAGAGTAAAAACAATCAGCTGTGGACTTGTGATTATTCATAAATATTGTGAACAGTAAAAAAGGCATATTTGTCTTACAGTAGAGCCTGATCTTCGTGGAGAAGTTGAACAAAAATAACAAAAATTATTCAGAAATTATCAGCATTGGAGCCAAATTGCAACAAGCAGAACTGTACAAAGTTGTCTTAATGTCACCTAAGACTTGACTTAATTCTGAGAATTACTGTAATTTAAATTTCCAATGTTTTTGACCTATATTATATCAATTCTTTCTAATTTAGTATAAAATTATATCCACCAAAGCCTGAGCTACAAGAATTTTCCAAATACTAAGGGAAGCACACATGGAGTAAAATATGCAACAGAAATTGAAATGTTTCTCCTGATTAAAATTATCAAGTAATATGGTGTTTCTGTTAAGAAATACAGTACTCAGTATGTTTAACCTGGCCGTAAATGTTTATTCTCCCAAGTTTCCAAGCTAACTGTATTTTGCTAGAAACTCAACATTGTCACTAGATCCTCATGCTGAAATGCAAAGCTAGATCTCATGCCCTGGTTTTCTTTGATCAGGAGACATCGCTGCTGAGTACTCTTACACACTAACAGAAGCTTCCTAACCTCTGTGTGTGATCCCCCATAGTATCACCCAACTCAGATATTTCTATCTATCTAACCCTTTCTGGCCAAGGTGGTGGAAAAGACCAATAATTTAGCCTGGATGCTGCTAAATTATCATGGATTTAAATATATATTTATATAAAGAGAAATAGATATTTGAACATATTAAAAACATGGCAGCACAATGTACTCTATGTATTTCTCCTCTCAACCATATAAAGTTCACGAGCACATCAGGAGGGTGAGCTCCTTTAGTGTTGCTCTTCCTTGTGATTTTTTCATAGCTGAGGCACTCTCCAGCTGTTCCGATCCACTGTCAGGGGAGATTTTGATACTATCCCAAGAGCGAGATTAAGACACAAACGGGGTCAAATGTCATACAACCTTGTAAGCTTTATTCTCATAACCATTAGGTCAGAGAGAAGAAGGGATACAGAAAGAAAGATAAGCAAGCGGGAGAGATGCAGCAAGATTATAGTTACCACCACCACCAGCCCAGCTAGGTTTCGTAGGCTCCGCCTCGGTGCAGGTGAAGGTACCTCGGTTCCTCGGTGCAGGTGATGATCTCTTGAAGGAGAGCTCAGGGAAAGAAGCTGCACACACCTCTGTGCAGATGATGGGCAGGAGTGCGCACTGGGGGAGGAATAGGCAGTCCTTCTATGTCCCCATTCTCAAAGAGTCCACCCACTTTCTTGAAGTTTTCTGCTATGTGTTGTTTGTGTCGTACGTGCCATGTGCTCTGGTGCTCCTCTTCACCCAACTGGAGTGCAAGCACCGCTCGGTAGGCACTGCTGAGAATGTCGTTGTTCTGATCTTGAGCTGATCTTCCCAGAGGCAGTATGCTGAGGCCAAAAAGTAGCTAAAACGCCTCAAGCTGATATCACAGTCTTTCCAGGGAGAGGATGCTAAGGTACAGAAGTGTAAATGGTGAGACAACAACGTCGAGATAAACACAGTCTACTGAGAATGTCATTGTTCGAATCTCAAGCTGATAGCACGGTCTTCCCAGGGACAGGGTGCTGAAGTAAATGGTGCGGCAACCATGTTGAGACAAACACAATCCACAACAGTCTCTTACAACAGCAGACCTAGGGTTTGTGAATCTCCAGGTTTATCGAAATGGTTCCACACAATTCTTTTCAAGGTGGTGGAAACAGGAGAGAGAGAAAAGCAGAGTTAAACTCTCTTTAGGCCTGGGACCTAGACTTGAGATCCTAGGCCTGGGACTCTTCCTCGTTCTGACATGATTCACTGCCTGAGAAGTTTGATGGTGACCAAATTGCTTTGCGGCCACTGTCTTAACCAAGTCAGTGAAATGAACCCAGTTTTTAAAATTAACCTGAAACATGCTAAATTACTTAGCTATTAGGAAAAACAGTCAGCAAAGGGGCTTAACCTTTGGGTAAAGTAAGTCAAACATATTAGAGCAAAAACATAACTGTTGATGATACAAAGATATTTTACTGCTGCAAAACAAGGGAGCAGATATTCTGCCATACAGCAATTTTAGTTGTTGAATATAGGTAGGGAATGAAGTATGCTTGTCAGATGACAGCAGATACCACTTTCTTTGTGATAGAAACTTATTCATGGATAGTATTGTCAATTTAGTAGATGCTGAATTGGTGCCATGATCAAGATGAATGCTTGTTTCTTAATAAAAACTCATGTTGGGTAAGTAAAACAGTGGCCTTCACCTCAGGCACTTCATTAACTGAACAACCAACTGATAATGGACCGCTGCATCATTATTGCTTAAATAATGATGTTATACTGAGTGAATGTAAAGCAGTGTTGTTTGGATATAGGAGTACATTTATGCCAGAAGTACCTCAGCACTTATATGCTATGTGAAAGGCTGTATTATTTGAAAATAAGTATTTTAAGGATATTTCTACTTATCCTTCTCAGTGGATTTTATGCTTATTTTATAGATGGGATTTTGTCTTGTCTGATATTGTAAACAATTCGGGCCATATGCAGGCCCCGACTGCAACTGAAGTGCCTTTCTTAGTTCACAGTTCTGCACTTTATTTATAAATATTTCTCCACAAAGAAAAGGAGTAAATATATTTTCACTTTACTGTGAATACCAGATATGGGACTATCACTTAAACTGCGTAATTACAACAAGAACTGTAACAGTGTATAAATGGCTTAACCAAAAAACAGACATGACCCATGTTGAAAGGAAGAATCAGTGTGGAGAATCACTGGTGGTGTTCCTCAAGGACTGGTCTTGGACCCAGTGTTGTTTTATGTTTTCATCAGTAGCTTTGACACAAATACTAGGAGGAAATTTGGTGGTGACAAAAACTTTGGAGGTGTTGTCAATACAGAGGAGAACTGGAATATCATACAGGAAGAATTAGATGACCTTGACAACTGCAGTAATAGAAGCAAGATGAAATTTAATAGTACAAAGTGTAAGGTCATGCACTCAGGGACTAATAACAAGAACTTCTGCTATAAGCTGGGAGCTCATCAGTTGGAAATAGTACAGGAGGAGAAAGACCGGGGTTTGTCAGTCAATCACATGATGATTATCACCATCAGTGTGATGCTGCCATGGAAAAGGCAAGTTTAATCCTAGGATGTATTAGGAGGTTTTCCAGTACTGGTAGAGAGTACCACTTGCACAAAGTTTTGGTAAGACTGTCTTTGCAATAGTGTGTACAATTCTGCATCAAGATAGTTGCATTCAAGCCAGAAATGCTGCAGAGAAACAGAGAAGAGATGTTCAGGCAACTGAGAAGCACCTTAACTTATTTAACTTAGCAAAATGGAAGCTGAGAGATTACAGATGTTCTTTATACATGTACTATACGTCAGGAGAAGAGAGCAATTTGAACCAAAGAACAATGAAATCTAGCATAAATGAATTCAAGTGGAAATTTGAAGAATGCGTTTAAATATGAGAACTATGAAGTTCTGCAGCAGCAGTAATGAGAACTAAAAGTATCTACATTTGACATCAATCTGAAGAAATTTAGGAAAAAATTATATGTTGATCTTCCTTTGGTAACCAGGGGTTTCTTCTTTTCTGACTAAATCTTATGTGACTATTGCCAGAAATGTTTGCTGTGACACCCCTCCTTTAAACTGCAACTGATAAATTAGATGACTCAAATCCAGTATAAGCCCCATAATGTTGAGATGATCCAGTAAAACTTTTTCAAACTCTTCAACAGGAACAGTTGACACTGACAGCCATATTCAGACAATATCCAGCAGAATATAGCCATTTTCAGCTAATGAATAAGCACTTCTGTATAATCATAAATAAAATTTTCACTGAATTTATTTATGTAGATGTTGTAAAGAAGACATCAACGATAGTTATATATTTACTTTTTAAAAAGAAATGTTACACCTTAAACTACATGTCTTTCAATAAAATTAATTAAAAGTACTGAATAAATCAAGTCTAAGTTAATATGAAAATTTATCTGATATTTTGATTTTCATGAGTAATATATAGGATGACTGGATGAAACCTATGATAATTTCAAGGTACATGGTAATCACAAAATGAATTTCACATCTAGACAATAATGACAACCATATTCTAGAATAAAGTCAGGAGAATTTCCAAGCGTGTGTGAATAAACAGAGAAGCAACAACTTCAAAAATGCTCTGTCCAATGACTGACTTAAACTTGCCATTATTGAGGCAGTAAAACAGTGACTTATTTGCACTATTCCTTTAGGCATGATCAAACCACCTGATTTATTTAAATCAGATGTATTTCCTCAATCCTGACTTTTAAAAAACAACAACCTGACAGTTTGATATCTTGGATGCAGAGAAGACTTTATTGCCACAGGAAAGATCTGGGTTTGGAAGCAGTTTAGAATTCCTGCTCCTTGGACAGAGAGAAAGCCATGGCCCATATTATGCCAGAAATGAAGTATTCAAACTAATGGAATTCAGGATTTTTTAGTACTATTATAAGAACATTCTTTGTGCTTATGTCTATAGGAATAGGGTGTGGAAAGGCAAGAAGGCCAATAAAAGCAAAAATAAGTGTAAAAGCAGAAATAATTTCAATCCTGCATAATGGAGTAATGAAAATTAAAAGACCTTGCTCTGATGGATGAAGAGCACAACTGCATGTCTTTTGTTTGGAAATGGTAGGTGAGAAAGACATATTTTCTCCAAATCCTCAAAAGTTAAATTACAGACAAGACTACAGTATATAAAGGCATTTTGTATATTAGATTTATAAGAAAATACTAAGTATTGTATACATGGAGAAAAGGACACTTAGTAATTTCAAAGAATCTACGGGAAGAGTGTAGGAGTCTACTTAACACATTTCTTCTTTCTTTTCTTCTACAAATACAGTATGGATTTCTTACTAAAGTGTTTTATTTTCAATCAGTTGATGATTTTTTTCTGACTAAGGGGCACACTCTTAGCCATGAACTCCTAAATTAAAGTAGATTTTGGAAAAAATATTATTAGGATATTTTTCTTCATGGTTTATGTTAATTTATTCTTTTCTAGTGAAAGTAATTCTGTATATAATTTCATTCTCTATCACCTCTGTTTTTCTGCATTTTCTGCTACTATTCAATTGTATATTTTTAGATTGGGGCTAGGAAGTGAAATTATATATAGTAAGCAATTAAGACCTAGAATTTTCAAGCTGTCATGGCAGATTATAGGAGAAATTGTATCTTTGTTGAACCCTACTGAATATAATGTCATTTCTCTGTAGTCCACATGCCAATAATCCACTGTAAAAAGTAAATAAAAATTCTTGGGAATTTTTTTCTCTTCTTTGTTCTGTCATCTCTCTATTGGTGAATGCAAAGTCAGGGAAAATAAGTGGTGTATAAATATGAGCTTCCATTTCTAGATTTTATTTTAAACATTTAGTTGTGGGAAAATTACTTTTGTCTCTGGATGAGAAAGATTTTGGCAAGCTTGAAGGGCTATAGGGCTATGCTAACTATCTCATTCACTGCCCGTATAAGAGGCAACACTGTGCTGGAAGAATCTACAATAATTTCTTTTGCAAGGATTTGGCTGCTTGAGAACAACAAAACTTCCAGAATCACAAAATTAGTAAGATGAATGTTTTATATAATTCAGAGTAATTACTTGCAGAGAATATGTTGGATTATAGGTGTTCCTGAATGCATCAAGACCCAATAGAAGTGTCCGTGTCTGTGTGGAAACATGAGCATGGCTAGAGTGCCTAGAAGGGAAGATAATAAGGCTTCCCTTCTTACTAATAGCGGGAAGAATGCAGTACCATTCTGAGTACTAGTTACTGGTTTCTATAAATCAAAATGGATTAGTAAGCACCACAAAGATAGGCCAGTATAAGGGAAGATAAATTCTAAGGATGAAAAGCACCCTCTGAAAACAAGGTAGGCACTGGCAAACAGAACAATAATTAATACTATAAAGACTCAAGACTGCAAGGCAGATCACGTCCAAATTATGCAACAGACTCCCATACAAATCAAAGTGACACCAGAGGACGAATGTCCATGTAGGAATAGGGTTGTTACCTTTGAAACATATAAAATAACAACGACAAAAACAACAACAAAAATGCAATAACAGAAAAGCCACCCCAGAGCTGTCTTAGCCTCCCAGCACGCCCACTACTTCCAACAGCAACACCAAAACTGGTCAAACTGGCAGATAATCAGCAAGCTGGGAACCCTATGAGCATATGGTGACAGAAGAGACAGCAGAAATGAGCTTAAAGAGTACTGAGTTGTGCCTTACATATACCAGAGTGCACCAAGAGCACAGCAGTGCTGGGAGCAGGCGAAGTTAAAGACCCTCCACAACTATTTGGGATGTGGACCAACTGAGATGGATATCTTCGGTTAAAAAGACAAGGAAAGAAAAATGTACAGCAAGGAAAGAAAATGAAGGAAGCTTGCTTAGTTTCTGGGTCTTAATAGACGAAAATAGGCGAAATTTTTTAAAAGCAGTGCAAGTATTATAGATATAATTTTAACAAGCTCTAGTCTTATTCTGACTTTATAGTTTTCCAAAATAAAAGTTTAAGATGACAGTGATGTAAATTAAAATTTAAATTTATTTGTAATAACTGCACTGGAAAGTTTGTAATATTTGTTGTGTTGAATTATCCAGCTGAAATCAATGGCTATGTTACCAGTGCTGTAAAAAAGTCAAAATGAATAAGTATTTTACCAACAATATTGCCAAGATTAAGACACGAATGGAAAAAAATGATAGTTGTGTTACCTTTCTATGTTTTACAGTGATTGCTCTAAACTACTACATTGTTTTGATAGCACTATATAATAAACTCTGTTCTACAGTCATTTTTATGATAATTAAGAAAAAAAAAAAAGCCTTTCAACACCACAGATCAGTTCATTCTACATAAACCTTGCAAATACCTTGTGACAAAACTGGGCATTTTTTACAAAAGCAATTGGGTTTGGTTTATGTGAAGATAGCTGTGATCCAGTGATTGGGAGAGACCTATAAATTAAGAAAGATTATTTTTCTCCCTTATTCTGCTGCTATCTTGCTACACGGCTTTGACTAAGACAGGTAAATATACTTCTCCCAGTGTCTGTGATATGGGATCTAATTTATAGTGGTTACTGGTAAATTTTTAGCAAGTTAAAACAATTGAAGTAGCAGAAGTGAACATACCTGAAAAAAATACATCTAGTCAAAGAGATATTACAATGTTCACCTCACCTATGAAATATGAAGTGTTTCAAATGAGAAAAGTAGTATGTATGTGAGGTTTCAAAATTATTAATTGAGTTTCATTTGTTTTAGAACTAGTCTGAGAAGTTACTCTGATTTATATTTTACAAATGTGTGATTTAAGTTCCATTTTAGGAAATATTTTACCTACACTAAATGTGGTGAGCAAAGAAGTATTAAAATGAGAATGTAATGCCAGAAATTGGTTCACATTTAATCAAACAACAGACTGTCATCTGCATAAGAAAGAAATTTCAGTACAGCATCTGAAAACATACATAGAAATATATTAGTAGATGAAATTACAGCTTTTTTAAACCTATTAACATTCTACAAAGTTTGACCTTGTAAAATCAGAATTTAGGGTTCATTCTGTGCATCTATCTTACATTATTTTATGTATATTAATAAGCATTACTTAGGTTGCTGTGGTAACTTGTCAGTTTTTCCTTAATAGTCATGTGAAGCTTTCATTAATGGCCAGCATAAATTAGACCTTCCCGTGGGCAACTTGAACTCAGATATGGACTTTTATTAAGAGCTCTTTAATTGAATGGATGATTTCAATTTTTCAAAGCAGAATAGTTGTTTTTCTTTTTTTCTTTGCATTCTTTCCCCCATTTAGTTTCTCTGATCCTGAAGTGTTACTTAAGGGCATAATTAGCAAACATTTGGGGCTAATGCCCAAATATTAGATTCAAAAAATGTATTTTCCTCTTTGTCTGTTTGTTAATTTTGCTTTCATGATCATGAAGAGCATGAGAAACATTTAAATGTTGGAACTTCTTTAGTAATGTCTGATGGTGTAAAAAAGAATATATATTCATATATTTATATTCATATATCTATATTCATATATATAATAGTAATGTATACATGCTTGTTTGTGTATGTGTGCACATGTGTCTAGATATATTTTAGTCAGAAAAATGGAAGGCACGTCAAGACAAGAGTCAGAATTCTGTGGTAGGTGAATTAGCTATTGTGCGTGTTGTTATGGTAGCAATGAACTTATTTATAAAATAGTTTGATGATAAAAATCTCTGTTTTTGTTTTTGATTAAAGTATCTTTTGTTGCAATCCTTTCTGATCATGTAAACCATTCTGATCATGTAAACCACAGTATATAGTGTAGTATTTAGGAATTAACATAGGGAAAATTATGTCATGTTAAAGGGTATTTGATGAACAAGCAAACAAACAAAAACACTCAAACTATCTTTCGCTCAGACTCCAGGCAGTTTTAAGAAGTGCAGAACCAAATAAGCCTGGTGTTCTGAGAATATGTATCTTGAAATAGAAAAGCCACTCTGCAGTGGTATTATTGAAAACAAGAATAGCTATAATAAGAATATTTCTATTGTGCTTGTCTGGTCAAAGTGCTATGCAAACAGTGACACCAATTAGTCCTCAATATAACTGAAAAAACAATAGATACTATACTATTTATGGTAATACCACATCAGAGGTGAATGTGAAATAGGCATGGGTACACCTCATACTAGTGATAGAGACAGTATTAAAGACCAGAAGTTCCTGTACTCAGTCCCTTAAACTATGGAAAAATAAAGTAAGAAGTGACAACCTTTCCCAAGTCAAGACTAAACAAATAATCTAATTTGGCTTAGCAAATTCTGTGCAGCTAATACTATTATCTATTAAATGAGACAAAAAAAAAAGTACTTAAAAAAGTGCTAAAAGAAGAACTAGCATTTTCTGAGAGAGTTTATGATCTGGACATATCTCAACTCTGACTGTAACTTAAATTGTGCCTAATTGTACCTATGTTGCCTCTGAAGAGTATGTTGAATACTGTGATAAAATATACTATATTGTTGCTATGCTCTACTCTGTGAGATAAAATAAGGCTTCCATTTCACCCACTCTCATCCTCTCCACAGGAGATTATTCCAATAGGAGCCAGGTGGGCACTATTTTATCTATTTTTACCATACAACTGAAGTTGAGTAATTAAAATCTGTAAGGTCTTCTGAGGAACTTATGTGAAGTCGTATAATAAATCAATATTCTTATTTCCTTCGAGCAATTATCGTCTACAGGCACACTTCCCTTATGAGGACAGTAGGCAGCTTGGTACCAGCCAGCCTTAATCCTTATCATCTGTGATATGTTGTATGAGTGAAATTGAACTCATCAAATTTAAATTTCACAAAGTTTAGTACAGTAACTCTTATACAACACTGAAGAAAAAAGGTATATTGCCTTTGTAGTTTGTCTCAGAACATAAAGTTAAGAAATGTAATCCTTATATCTTCTTAAAAAACAAGAGGTCAACAAGGCTGTAACTGGAGAGCTTTTATTGAGCTCAGTGACATATGAGGAAGCTCCCAACTTCACAGGATTTAGTCATTAGCTGTAATATAAAGGCAGAAGGCACTCTGAGTGAGATGGAGGAGAAAAGGAAGGAAGGAAGGAAGGAAGGAAGGCAGGAAGGAAGGAAGGAAGAAAGGAAGGAAGGAAGGAAGGAAGGAAGGCAGGAAGGAAGGAAGGAAGAAAGGAAGGAAGGAAGGAAGGAAGGAAGGCAGGAAGGAAGGAAGGAAGAAAGGAAGGAAGGAAGGAAGGAAGGAAGGCAGGAAGGAAGGAAGGAAGAAAGGAAGGAAGGAAGGAAGGAAGGAAGGCAGGAAGGAAGGAAGGAAGAAAGGAAGGAAGGAAGGAAGGAAGGAAGGCAGGAAGGAAGGAAGGAAGAAAGGAAGGAAGGAAGGAAGGAAGGGATTCTGAAGCTTTCGAGTTTCTGCCACTTGGACCATGAAAAGAACACCCATTTATTCCATCATATTGTCTGCCCAAAAGAGCCTGATTCTATGCTTCCATGTTTATATAGCTTCCTAGTAAGGCAGTGGGCTCCTAAGTACTGGTGTAGAAATACATGTATAATTCAAAGGCAAATTATAGATTTTTTTTTTCAAACTGTTTGTATGTAACATTTTAAATATTATTTTCCTTGGAAACTTGTTTCATCACTTTTTACCTATTCCTACTGTAGCTTATCCAAGTCTAATCTCTCCTTGAAATCTTATTTTAGCATAATGCTTATATTAATGGCTTATTAATAGGCAGTCATTCGAAATAAGGTTAAATGAATAAAAGTAAGACCAAGCTTAAACCACTGTTCTGAAAAAATGTTTAATTTATTGCATTCCTTGTGGCTATTTAAGTTCAAAATTGTATAGTTAGAGGGTAAATTGCAAATGCAGTAGTCTATTTCATCATTATGATGAAAACTTCATTCAGATTTGAAATACTAATTAAACTTTCTCTGGGACCTTTGTTTTCCGATGCAAAAGTTGCTTTTATAGATCAGTTTCTTCAAGGCTATATACTAAATACACTAAATGTACTAAATGCATGTGACAGTTAAATGATGTATTATCACTGCATCCTCATCATTTTGTTTAGGGACTAGGATACCAGGTACAGATTCTTCAGTACAGTAAAGGAAATGCTTATTACACAGAGGGTTGAGTGACATGATTCTCATTAATTTTAATGGGAGTTACATGGACAAATCTGTGTGCTGAAATTTGTGAGGAATTAATGCCAATAGACAACCTTACTCTCTGAACCCTTGTGCCCACCTACCTACATTTCTGTAAAGGTCCTAAGAGGGGAAAAGGAGAAAGCAACATAAAGTGATTAAAGGTATCCAGAGACTAGGAAACCTACAGTATTTGTTCAAAGGTAGGAAGAAGGCGGTGAATGTAAAATAGGAAAACAGATTATTTTGAAAATATAGAGTCCTTAAAATCTCATTTAAAAGCATAATCTACTTAATCATAGTACATTTTGGATATGGATATTTTTTCTTTTTTAATCATGTAAGAATTATATGTAAATATTGAAGTCGGACTCCTCAGAGTTGTGTATCAAATGGACATTCACTATATAATAAACAATGCA
Organism: Crypturellus undulatus; assembly: GCA_013389825.1. Classification (NCBI taxonomy): domain Eukaryota; kingdom Metazoa; phylum Chordata; class Aves; order Tinamiformes; family Tinamidae; genus Crypturellus; species Crypturellus undulatus. The sequence goes on from VWPW01011959.1 coordinate 121,393, forward strand.
AAATACTCAGAAGATGAACTTAGAGTTTAACTTAGATGCATAAATATAGTTGCTGGATTTCTGTGATTTGTAAACTGAAATAGATTCTCAAGGAATACATGTGATATCCCTGAAAAGTATAGCAGGCTTTTTACTCTGAAAATAGTCATTTAGCCTTAGTGTTCAGTGTTGCTTCATAAGCAAACAGTGAACATGTAATCACTCCTAGAAAAATAAAACGAAGAAATGTTTAGGGACATAATTAGTACATATGAAAAGAAATGGGTAAGTGCTAGCTTTGGGTTCAGTTTTTCCCCCCATTAATTTTACGGAAATCCAAGGAACTACACTTGGGTATGAATAAAATCATATATTATATATTATGAGTATGTATTATTTATATGATGAATGAAAACATCAAAATTATATTTTTGTCTTGTTCAGATCTTCTCAGTCTATTGAATCAGTGACCATCTAATATGTTTTGAGTGTTGTTTAGCACTGCCAAATACACCATTCATTCATGTGCTTTTTTGGCAGCATTACACGCAGCTTGTATTTATTAGATAGGCAGTTATTTGAGTTGATTAGCTACAAACATTTCTTGAAAAAGGAATAATTGCTCATTCAATATAAATACATGTAGTTTTCTTCACCACTTCACCACTTGCTGACTCAGCTTCACTTGTGGTCTACAGGATGAAGTCAAATGTGTTCCTCATATTCCTTTTTGAATTTGTAATGCTGAGAGGAGTCAGAGGATGATGTGCTGTGGCTTGGCCTTGCTCTGTTGCCCAGCTCCCCAGGAGAGAGGCTGCAGACTCCTCTGTTGACTGGTAGATGGGAGAAGCCATCATCAGATTGACTCTGTTCTGGAGTCTGCACATTCAGTTGTTACCTTTCCTACAGATCATGACACTAATGATATACTATGCACTCTGACCACATACAACTGGCCACCTGCTTCTTAAGGAGTGATGCCAGCTTGATCAAGTAAACCTATGCCTCAGCCCAAGGCTTAGAGGAGACCAGGACACAGGATGGCCTCCTGACTGTGTCTTTCCCTGTGAAATCTGCAGATATTGATCACATCAGAATTTTTTCCTGATTTTGGAGCCCAGCAGAACTGAATGTGAACTTGTGGAGAGTTCTTTTACCATGTGGGGCGTCTCCAAGAAGCAGAAAACTCACATAACTTTTACTAGAGCAGTTAATAGATCATGGTCCTGATTTTCATACTGACATTAGACTGTAACACTTTCATTGGTTTATTTTTCAGCTCACTAGTATTTCCAGGTTGTGTTCTGATTTGGGATACAGTTTGAACACAGCCGTGGCTTGGATATAAAGACAAGGACATAGAGCACAACTTGACGCCCAGCACCAAGCAAATGAGTTCATCCATCCAACATATCCAACATTTTTTTTTTTTTCGCTAGGGAAAAGTTTAGTTTTATTAACTGCCCCTTTTGCTGCTTCTACTTGGAAGGGTTTCTACTTCAGTTCTTCTGGTTGCTTTCCATACTTCTTAAAAATAATAATTACAGATGTCATTCTCCTCTTGATGTACTCTGAATACTATTTGTGTGCCAACAGCTTGATACCCACATTGCCCTGTCTGATTTTTGACACAACAGCTTACAGTAACACTACTTCATATGAAAGACTATTGGAAACAACTGATGGAGGCCTGGGGAGACAAGTGCTCTGCTCTGCACTTACAACAAATGCCATCTATATAGATTTAGAAGGATAGCGCTGTCACAGTACCAGATACAGTGAAAGAATTATTGCAATTCGCATTTGAAGCAAGAACATACTCAGAAATATATACATGTAATAGATTGCATCAGACATATTGGAGAGAACCAAACATATCAAATTCTGGAGGTAGCTAACACCATGTGAGAAATGCGGCCTTGAATAAAGTCTGGCTTTGTTTTGTGCCAAAACGTAGCTTTTAAGAAAGCTATCATCATTTCTGCACTTCAGAGAACTCCTTCCAGATAAATATTTAATAGTATAGCCCTTGCTCTAATTAACAGAATAGAACATGCAGAATTTGTTGAAGAGGAGTATGGAGTATCATCAGATAACAGCAAATGTCAATGCAGATCACCCATGCATGTGCTTAATTCGGCATCTGCTGAAGGAAAGGCATTGATAGGAACAAAACAAGTTACCCTTGATATTTAACAACACACTTCTTATCAGCAGGATACTTGGAAGATAATAGAAATAACCCTTATCCCCCCCAAAAAAATATTTAATAAATAACGAGAGCTCCAAAAATGTGTGTATGCAGTTGGTAATAGTTTTGAAATATGATGTATAACTCATACCAAACATGCAGAAGGTATAAGAAGAACTCAAAGGTACAAATGGCTAAGTATCATCATTAAAATAAAAAAAAATAATAATAATAAAAGCAACTAAGAGGAAGTCACTGTAAAATACAACAAGACTTAAACTCTGTTGAGGTGCCCCAGAACAATTTAAACCAAAGATAGTGGTTTCATTTTCAAATGACAAGTACTTATGAATAAGTCAAACCAATCCTTCTGAAGTGAGGCAGGACATCTTAGCACAAAGTTAATCTGTCAGTGACTCCTCTCTCTTTTACTGTCTAGCCTAGTGGGAACTGCTGTCTCTCTCCTCTCCACCGACATGCAGCAACCGCTGTTGCAAGTTTATGCACAGGCAGTCAGATATTGTAACTAGGATTGTTAAAATGGAAAATCTTAGCTTATATGGTAGTTAATATGGTCTCCAGCTACTGCACAAGCAAGACATTAGCACTACATTTTAACAAAATGAGTTTGTAATTAGGTGCCTTTGATTCTACAGGCAGAATGAGTTGCACATTTCTGGCTGCCTTTCCCAACGCGTGACATCAGAGCAATCAGCGCTAGACTGTCATTCTCTCCTCACCCCACATTTTTACTCCATTACTAACTTGCAGCTAGTCCCTGAGCAAGAGGAGATTCTCAGTCATCAGTAAGCAATAAATATCTCTGCCAGGGTTGATAAGATTTCACAGACACATATAGTACTTTTTGTTTTGTCCCTGTTTTTCAATTTCACAAGCTGTCTCAGTGTTGAAGTTGGGCCTGGATCACCGTTGACTTGTGGCTGCTTTGCCTCAGTAGGAATTAACAGTGTTCCTTTGTGCAAGCTGTCATGAAGGGAATAAGACCATGAGAATAAGTCTTTCACTCCACAGTATGAGAACAATGTCCAGAATAGCCTGTGAACCCCAATTCCCACCTGGCGTGGTGACCCCATGGGTCACTGTCTGCAGACAGATAGGGTAACCCACTTCCCCGTGGTGGCTTCTGGCTGCAGGACTGGGAAATCCTACAGTTCTGTGATTTAGTTAAAAGAAGTCACCTGTACTCTCTTTCTCTTGGGATCTGAACACAGTCTTGCTAACTCATTGGCTTCAGTAGAATTCTGTACATAGAAAAATTACAGAACTGGGTCCAGAATCTGGAACTACACAACCCCAAAATGGAGATTAATGACTACATTCAAAAACTATTCCCCAAAATACTTGGTATTACCATAGGACGTTGCAAATGATGTGTGAAATGAGACACCTTTGCCGATTGGCAGTGCACAAAGAGGATGAAGAGAATGTCATGTAATTATTACTGTGCTATTAGCTGTGATGCTCGACCTATGCAAAGACAGAAAAGTCCAATAAATCCAAAAGTCTGAGATTTATATAAAAGTGAATAAAATGCTTGGAAATTTCTTTTTAACAAACTTCAGCAGAGCTTTTTTTTTTGAAAGAAAGAGATTCCAAAAAAGTAAGGGAGACATTTTAAACCAGCTTCCTCGCCTCAAAGCTCATCCCTTTCTTTCCTTTTTCTTTTAAAAAGCTCATGCACCAATACACTATTAAATTCCCTTAACTGTTGGTAGAGGTAGGAAGGGAGGGAAATGCTTATGATATCAGTAAAGTTTTGAGAGGATGTACCTTTATCTGCCAACATAACTAATGCAGAGCTGTCTCTCTCACTGACAGAAATGAATATAAGGTATGTTTGCCAGTGCACAGATTAAGAGTTAGCTGAGGATACTAGTCTAATTTTATGAATTGTATGTTTTGTTGCAAATGATAAATTATACTTTATCCACAGAACAGATAAACTGTTAGCAAGATCTGTTAACAGCTGAGGAAAGTGCATGAACCAGTACTCTGCACTACTTTTTGTAAACTTCCTAAAGCCATTTTCATTAAATTCAGAAAGTCCAGACACATTTTAAAATAGGCATGTCGGACAAATCAGAGTCCCTAGTGCTCTGAAACATGAATTGAATTATTCATACACAGATTGTTTTGCAAAGGTGAAGTTACATATGCATAACAAATTGAAGAATAAGTTTTGTTTGCTATACAGTCATCAGGTTTTTCATTTAGATACGGGACAGTCATCTGCTGTTTTAACTGATAAAAACATAGTGAAAATTAATAAACACTGCATATTTTGATTAAAAAGAAACTACTACAGGACATCAGTGTTCACATATTAAATTTTTTGAGAGCTGGAATTACAGATCATCAAAAATATTTTTAAAAGAAAATTATTACTGAATTGTTTCTAATGGTGTCCAACATGGATCAATGCTAGGCCCAGTGATGCTCAGTATTCCCAAGAGTGATCTCTAGATCATAAAGATGCATAGCAATGCATAGAGAAGCATGTAGAAATTATCATGTTCAGACTCTGAGGATGACGGTCAGATTAGTTGAGTGCTACATAATGATGAGACCAGGATAGAAGAGATTTTTATTTAGCTCGGCCAATTGAAACAAGAAGTGTTTTGGGAGAAAGAAATGCAAGGTATTATACGTATTGCAGACGATTTTCACCCCATAATTGGAGCATCAAGCCTTGACTCTGCAGGACCACAGTGGTCCAGCCTCACCGTGAGATCCCACAGTGGAGCAGCATGAAAAGAGCCAATGTAAACATTGAATATTGCTGAATCCGGAGTCTGGATTTTAAGGTGTTGGTGGAAAAAAAAAAGGAAGGAAGGAAGGAAGAGAGTAAGGAGGGAAGGAAGGAAAAGGAAGGAAGAAAGGAAGGAAGGAAGGAAGGAAGGAAGGAAGGAAGGAAGGAAGGAAGGAAGGAAGGAAGGAAGGAAGGAAGGAAGGAAGGAAGGAAGGAAGGANAGGGAAAAAATGGAGGAAGAGAATAAAGGAAGAAAAAAGGAAAAGAAGAAAAGAAAAAAAAAAAGGAAGGAAGGAAGGAAGGAAGGAAGGAAGGAAGGAAGGAAGGAAGAAAAAAGAAATGTATTCAAAATTAATTTGAGAGCTGAAAAAAATCTTTTCTGTGAGAGCATAAGTTCAATTCATTTGACTATCAAAAAGGAGGACTTAGGGGTGACTTGATTAAAGTTTATAAATCATGGCATAAAGCTTTGATATGCAAAGCCTTTTTATCCTCAAGGAAGAATAACATAAAAAAAAGAAAAAAAAAAGAATCTAGAAGCTGAAGACAAGTAAACTCAAATCAGAAACAAAACATTTTTTTACTAATGAAAATATTAATTTTTGAGATAAATTATGTCCAAAATTATGAATTCTTCCTCTCAGTATATCTTCAATTCAGGATACAAGTTATAATTTGACAAAATATTAGCTATCCTTTCTTTAAAGAGGAATTTAATTCATCACAATACCCAATAAATATCAAACAGGTAAAGATCTTCAACACACAGGCTAAGTAGCTGTTGTTAGATTCCAGAAAACCAGAATAGAATAGAAAAAGGAAGAAATAAAATGAAGAGAAATTAGAATAATATATCTAAAATTACACTGTCTGAAGATCTGAGGTCTAACTTGGGGCTTTTGTTGTAGCTATATGAGAGGATCTCTGACTCTAAACCATATGTTCTACTGTGGTATGTATTGCATAACTATGGAAAATGTCTTAATGTAGGTATTTTTCATTCGCATAAAATTGTCTGTAAGAATTTATATCCCAGCTGGTATGATGTTATACAGAAACAATATCATGTGTTGTTCTGCAAGCTGTGCATATGTTTGGTTTCTGAGGCCAAAAATCAGGATGTGGTTTCAAGAAAAGTGGGAGGAGTTCGCTAGTAAAAGTGTTATACCATATGACAACCTCAAAAAAAAAAAAAAAGGAAAGCATATCAGTTGAGAGAATATATAGAAGAACTGTTGACTGCCTTTACTGCAATAACTTGTGATCTGCTGTGCACATGTGCATTTCTGCATACCACTGAAGTTTTAAAAGAATACCACTGCAACCTGTTGTTTGTGTAATCCAAATGTCCGCAACAATAAAGCAAAACCACTGTTTGTGCTGTAAGCTGATACATTGTGCCAATATAAATCACCCTGTGAATTTCAGTATATTACTGGCACACCAAATTATTAGGGAATACAAAATGCCTTCCACGTTTAGAACTGCAGATTGGATGGTCATTGCATATTGTATACATGATCACTTGGAGGCTTGCTGCTCATTTAGGTAGAGGTTCCTGAGTCTCACCAGTGATCTACAGATCATCTTAGTGCATTTTAAGGATATCAGAATTACATGTTTCATAAGCTAGAGCTTACCGTATGCATAGCTCTTCCTCAGATGAGTTATGCCCTTGCATAAGTCTGAAAATATTTTACTGTACATTTACAGAACTTATAAGACCAAGTAGAAAGTTTCATTTTTGTTTTGTTTTGGGTTTTATTTTTTTAGTACCTAAGGTTAAAAAAGGTCACATAATAAGTCTTTTTTAAGTATTTAATTCGTGTTAGAGATTCACAGTGAAATGAAAGGAAATACATATGCCATATAAATAATAAAAAGGAAAAAATACAAATAGGCCTCAAAATTGTCTTTTTATATAAGGCTTTTCAAATAATAGGGGAAAAAATGTTTCTAGGGGAAATCCCCTAGAAGATCCTAACATCCCTAGCATTTGTAGTTCTCTGTTTGTTTTCTATATTATTTTTTGAAGTGTGATGGGTTTTTCAGGCTCCATATGGACACATTTAGTCAAATTAATTTCTCTGGTATAGTCAATCAAGTTTCCCGTAGTTACTTTTTTAATTCTGTTTTTTTTCTGCCTGTATAATTAATGTAAGTAAATAAGTAATCACCAGATGGAATGAAATCTTGCTTCCTGAACTTACATAAGCACTCCAATTAAAGTAACCTGGAATACTAACATGAATAAGCAATACATGAGTTAGCCATTTTTTACAATTAAAGCATAAGCCCAAAAGGCACCCCTAAAAATGTAAATCACTCCAGATTTAATTAAAGACAGATAACGCTAGAGATTATTCTGAAGGACACGGTGCTTTTATCTGTTTTAATCTTTACTTTACCAACAATCCTAGCACAATCCTTTCTAACAAAATAATATGGATTTTTTTTAATAGGGTCAATATCTTTGGTGACATCTGGCAAGCATGTGTCAGTGACAGACGTTTCAAACACCTGTACTTCAGCTGTGCGCTGACACCTACTACCGGGCTGGCAGCAGGTAGGAGACACTTTTGCCATTTCACTGGTCATCTAAACAGCAAAACGTCACATTTCTAATTGTGGTTCCCTGAAAGACCATTCAGGTTTGGTTTTGGTTTGTATTTTATTGGTTTTTGTCTTCCCCACCCTGCGTGGGAGTTTGAAGTACCAATCATAAATGCACGATTTTTAAAGCAATAGAAACTTGGACCTGCATTCAAGTCCAAAGTATATCTCAAGGCTATGTTTTGAGAGTGTAAATTGACGCTCAGGTGTGAGGCTAAGGCTACTTTGTGATATGTAAGAGACCTTTCAAGGCCCACATGATTCCCTTGTATACATCTACAGTGATAACCAGCTGCCTACCTTTCTGGCAAAGCCACATCTCTCAGGAAAACCCGGAGGTTGCCTGCTATTCAGAGTCTGGTCAAACAATATGAGCTGCGTGTGCACCAAACTGCTCAGCCTTGAGCCAAGCGAAGGGACAGCACCACGGAGCTGGGGTCACCCAGATCCCACTCTGCGCACTTGTCTTCTATTGTCAGCATAAATTGCATGTCACTGTGTCCAGGCTTATCTGTGCAGAGATAGCTTTCTTCTTTAATTTTAGTTTAATATAGATTTGCTGTAAATTCCACTAATTTACCTTTATGTAGAATGAAATAAGCAATGGGAATGCAGTTTTGTCACCAGCATTTCTAAAGGAGATGATAGATTGACAATCACCACAAGCCTTTCTTGTCTTGTTCTTTGAAGAAATCCTAAAGAAACCAGTGCTATGTCTATAGATAGGGCAACCAACAGAGATTAATTTTAAATATAAAAAACATTAAATTTAAAAAACACATAGTTAAATATCTACCAAAATTAATAACCAAAAGAATATAATACTGAATTGAAAGTCTGGTCAAACTGTTATAAAGGAGTAGTCTTGCCAGCAATCAATAATTTTCCTTACAAAGTAAAATAAACTCTCTAAAAATCTAACTATTAAAAGACCTTCTTCTTCACATTATAACAGTCTTAAGGAGGGTCAGAGATTTGTCTTGCAATCTGTGACAGTCCTTTTAAGCAGTCATTTATTGTGAGCAATGACAGAAGCATCCCATCTTTCACGCTCCTTTGGTAGGACAGATATCAGAGGACAAAATGAAAAGAAAATCCACCCCCAAAACAGCAATAGAATTACACCAGACTACATCCCATGTCTTTATAGGGCTCCTGGGAAGCATTGGGTCACAGATGGTGGCAGGTTCTGCCACTTGCATAGCTAAGCAATTGGTGTCTCTTCATAGTTGAAAATGTTGGTGCTCTGCCACCACTCATGGAGCTCCATCAGAAGACACGGAGGTGGCAGTTCTGAGTGACATGGAGGTGGCAGTTGCCAGAAGCATAACTGTGAACAAATTCTGGAAAGCAAGGTCTTTTCCCTCTTCATAAATGCCTGGACAGTTTCTGCACGTTGGCTCATGGTGAAGGCTGCTCCAGAGCTGAACATAAGTCTTGTAAGGTTTGCTCATGAGATGAGAGGCAAAGGAAGCTTTGAAGTATGCTGCCTGTAAAATTTTGGTAAATAAGTTACTGCATATTTTAGAAGAAGCTTCTTGCTGCATAGTTCACAATTAGTATGCCCATTTCAGCATTAAAAAGATATCTAGGAAAATAAAATATGTGTATTTACACACAAAAAAAGCACTTAGACTGAATAATTAATATCATTTTATGTTATGTAACCATATATTTTAATAATCAGAGATGACGAGGGCTACAAATTCATGTTTATTGACAAGGATGCATTCCTTAAGTCACCGTTTAAAATGGATTTTTATGGCTTATCCTAATAACCAAGAGGCAAAAATGTGCTGCACTGCATGGGCATGCTGAAGATACAAGTTAAATGACCAAGACTACTCTCCAGTTCCCTAGGCAAAAAGGCAATAGGACTATTATTGAGGCAGAACAAAGAAAGAACTATCTTATTCCCTCTCGATATTAACCATCTTTAAATATTAGTAAAAGCAATGGTTGGTCAAAAAATAAGTTAACAAATTAGCCATGCTCACAACACACTGAGTTTACAGCATGAGTTCCCATAATTAACAATTATTAGAGCTTATCCCTGTAACATAAAAGCTTACTTCAGCAGAAATACTGCCAAGAAGCATGTTTTATAGCAAAATGGAACATTTTCTACACTATAGCTCTCATCATCTTCACCAGTGAGGACACTTCCTCCTGCTTCACAAAGGTCTGTGTTCCCCTTATTTTCTTCATATTCTTATGTAATTTATCTCAATACTGAATTACATTTTAATCCAATAATCTAGCTTCCTTCCAAGACTTATTAACACTGCTTAATAATTTGCCCAGCAGACAACTACTGAGAAATACAGACCAAAATATTTTGCTATTCTGAGGCACATAATAATGCCCACCTCAGAAATACCACTAAGTGTACCTGACATTGTATACATGCTCTCTCATACACTGCACTTACTGCAGTACCTTCTTGCATTTCTGTGTTTGCATGGAAAATTACTCCATATACTTCTTGCTTAATTATATGCCCTTTTTTTAGCCATAGCTCAGAGAGAAGCGGTTTTATTCTGCTTCTAGCTCAATATCACACCCACGACAACTCCTTGGAGCTGCCAATGAAGCTGCTCAAAGATCAACCAGGGTGAACCTGATCAGTTTAAAAGATTTGTTAATTCACCTGGAACTGGCTAGACTTTACACTCACAAGCGATGCAGGGAAAGCAAATTCTGACACCAGGAAAAGTGGTAAGAAGGGCCAGGGCAAGACGAAAATTGTAATTTGATAGCTGGTGCAGATACAGCTGGAAGAAGACATATGGGCATGGATCAGCTTAAACATATTGTTGCATTTTGCTTTTGCACTGTGGTTACACAAACAGATTATTTTACATTTGAAAAGTGGCTAACATCACTGCGGTAAGGCCCAACTAGTAAAAAGACCTTTTACAGGTTGACTTAATCCAAAGTAAAGTGATTTTGAGATCAGAATATGCCTCAGGGTGCTTTCCGCAGTGATTATTTGAAAAGAACACCGAAAAAAAAGATCACAAAGGAGCTCATTCTTTAACAGTGCCAAAAGAATGTCTGACTGTAAAAGATGGAGAATATTAAGCAATAGTAATTAAATTTCAGTGAAAAATAAGAAAGTCATATTCTATGGTTTTCTTACCTGGCCTGTGCAGATTCCAGTTCATAATTGGAAGATGTATTTATTCAGAACTGAATATGTAAAAACCCTCAAGACTAGTTTGAAAATATGTTACAGGCCCTCAACTTTCTCTCTCCTTTTCTGTTTTCATCACTTACCTGTAAAAATATTCTGTGTTGGCCTGCCTATTCCCAAATGAAAGTCGCCAGAGAGAATGAAGTTTACAGTAAATCCACATTTTTCCCAAGTTATCCCACATATTGCTCCTTATGTGGGCCAGGCACAATTTTCTTTAGTACACTGTATACCTTATTCGCATCTGTCAACAAAAAATGCACATCGCAGTCACACACCAAGGCACAAGTCACAAAAGTCACACAAAAAGTAAAAGAAATGATATTTGTATGTCACTCTGATAGTCAAGGGAGAAGTATCCCAGTCCCTCTTTCTAAAAATAGAGCCTAGTACAGGTGTCATCTCTGTATTTCACAGGAGCTTTGAAAAGAAAAAAAAAAAGAAAGAAAAAGATTGTCATTTATGGAATTTTCTTCCTACTATTCAAAAAAAAAAAAAGTCAGTTTTAAATCACAATTCAGGTCATCCATATCCTTCTTGCATGAAAACCTCTTTTACTGGTAGGGAAATAGGCAACAAAACAGTCATATTAACCTATTGTCTGAGGTATCCAAATGACACACATAAACACTCTCTTCATCATCAGTTCCTTTCAAAAACAGGATTGAAGGCACTCACCAGGTCTTAGAAAAACAGAATAAAAAGAAAAAAAAATAGCTATTCTTGCTAACAATAGTAATAATGAGCTGACAAATAACCTTACCATACTGTCTTAAAAAAGGCATTTTTAATAGAAATTCATCCTATAATTAGGACATTAATTTTTCTGCACTGCTGTTGCAATGTAGCTTCCCTTTCACTGACAGGTGCAATACGTGTGTGCAAATTTCTCAGGATCAGTAATCTACTATCCTGCATTTACATTACTAAGCAACATCATTACTCTGATTGACTTATGCACATTACTGCACTTTCACCTCTGGTACAGAAATGAAAGATTGATTCTGACTCCAGTATTGCAGTTTTGCACAGATGTGCTTCCAGTGAATTAAGTGCACTTACTTCTGATTTACAGTCACAGAGGCAAAATAATTTTCTTGATTACCCTCTTATTTAGAAAGCTCTTTTGGATAGAATAAAGTTGCACTGGTCTAAAACTCACATGACGGTTAAAGGCACAGTTATGTGTATTTTTCCACAAGAAGATGGCAGCTATTCTCAAAGTATAATGCAAGTTAACTAGGAAAAATGTGATTGACTGATGCTGAGGTTAATTGCTTGTTGGCATGCTCGAAAACCTATGCTAACAAGTGCTGCTTGTAACTAACAAGTGCCAATTATTTCCTTATATTCTAGTACACATTAGAGCTTGCTAGGCACTATCCAAACATCCAGAAAGCTCCAGACAACCTTGCCCTGATCTGATGAGTTAATGATTTAAGAAAAGTATGTTAGCTACTGACCAAATGGTTCAGGGCACTTTGCTAACCACTGATAAACCACTATAAATAGTGATCCGATCATCGACTTTGTTTTCACTATTGGCACCTCACGGTAACAAATGCTGCTTATTATACTCAAAGTCAGTGAAATCTTCAAAAATGTTGGGATTTTAATCCTGTTTCCATAAGACTGTGTTGAAAGAAAAGCATATTATGTACATAATTGACAAGCAAGTACCTGTGAGCCTTAAAGATTTCCCACTAATAGGTAGATTATTATGTAAAATATTGCCTAATATTTGTATAATATATTCACCTGGGTTGAAAATATGCTGACAGAACTAAAAAGCATAACAGCATCCATAGTTAAACGGATATTAAATTGATAGTTTTGTTCCTGAAGCATCAGTAAATACCAATCTTAATTGTATTAATAAAATGTGAATTATGAAAGTAAAAATATCCTGATACAGATTTTCACTATGATAATAATGATGTAAAATAATATTAAGAAATAACAACTCCTAGAGAAAAAGAAAGCAAACGTTATGAAAACAGTAGTGTAAAGCCAGCATTCCTCCCACCTTAAAGAAGTATCCGACTTGGATCCATTGCAGTGAAACAAATGTTAGTTGACCTGCATATGGGACCTAACCTATCAGGCTTTCCCTGCAAGAAACCTGACAGTATTTCATAAAATTGCATGCTCTGTTACTGCTTGACTAATTTCAAAAAATGCATATTTACTTGCATTAAAATATAGTGTCATAATTGAAAGTCTGTGGAAAAGTATTGATTTTGAATGCTGCACCCTCTTTTCCTTTTCTAAATCATAAAAATAGAGGTTAATGTTTCCAGGATGTCGGTAGTCTGTTGAAAAAGGTAAAAAAAAAAAAAAAAGGTGCCTGTGCTGTGGTTTGATCTTTCCTAGTGCTGTGATGCAGAGGCTATTTCAGTGTACCACTGTCCCGATAATTCAAAATAATGCAGCAAAACTTCTCTAACCATAGGGCTTGTTCAGTAGGCATGAGCATTCAAAACAGGATTAGACGAGGTGACCATAAAGATAAAAAGATTTAAGAAAATCTAAAAATGTTAAGATCATATTTGCAAATACAGCATCAGTATTCGTAGAATGTTTTAGAATAGATATGTACATTTCTGTACCCATCAAACACTTAATAAAAGATGGCTCCTCTAGGCAATTTGCAAACTATAGTTTCATCTAGATATATGTCAGTGTAAATCAGGAACCTTCAGTTCTCAGTTTTTCTAAACAAGTATGCCATAATCTTTCCTAGCCCTGTTTCCGTCAGACCCTCATAAATCTACCACATTGCTCTGTCTCCTCAGAATGCAGTCAAATTCACAAATATTTTAAGGGTATAGTGAAATACACATATAGCAAGTCTATCATTCTAGTAAGAGTTAGTAATTTCCTTCACCTGCAGTATATATTTCATTTTAACACATATTTAATAGACACCAACTAATCATGTTTAAAGGCTACCTCTTTATTCTTGCCCTTTATCCACAAACTGCTCTTTTCGTTGACCTTAATATATAAGGTGAAGATAGACAATCGTTCCATATAAATGCTTACCTATATGATTTTGGTTTTCAGATATGTAGGGTAGAACTAGTTTGAGTGGACATAACTAATATTTTCTTAATTTTCAAATCCTATTGTTTAATGTATTTTTGTTCCAATCTATCTAATACTATCTGAAATACTGATGACCCTAAAATGTAGTGTCTTCATTTTTCACTCTGTCCTGTATTTGATAAAAGAATAATAACATTATGACATTTATAATTTTAAATCTTTTAAGACATAACTCCTATATGAAATTTATAATATCAAATTCCCTTTTCCTGGAATTATAGTTTTGTATTTATTGAATGCATTCACAGGCTCCCTTAGGATGTGAAATGTATGGAAATATATGTGCATTACTAAAGAAAGAACTAAATTTATTCTTTCCCCACATCATGCTCTTCTTTGCAGTGGAGGTTTTTAATTCAACACAGAGCTAGAATGAGATGGAGCCAATTTCCTGGTCTATATGTGTGACAAATGCTAAAAGTGGCACAAGATTAACAAATTAGTTGATGTATATATCTTTAAAGATTTTTTTAGTATGTCTCAAATCAAAATGCATGCTTTATTTGAAATGAAGATTTCTTTAGAGTTGAGTAGTAAATGGGAATCTTATATATTCCTGTAATTTAAGATAGAATGATGGCACATATGACAGCTAAAGAACAGCAACCTGAAAAATTGTATACGAAGGCTTTATTGCACATCATTCTAATAATAACTCCTTTTGATGCTGTAAACTGCATATCTAGTGATCAATTCCAATATTTTAAAGATAAATTTGCTATGGAAAAGTTAATTATTTCAGTACACAAGTATTTATCTTATACATGAATATTGGCAAAGTATTAACTGCCAAAACATGGAATTCTTTGTTGTTAAGCCTTGTGTCAGATAGAAGCTGTTTTTTAAAAGCGAATAGGCAGAGATCTACAGTATAGACGTGTGTCATTATAGAAAGGTTTCTTTATAATGCTTTGAAATAAAAAGAATGGAACTTGACCTTTTTAACTGACATAGTAATCACCTACTTGATGTAATCCAGATATCTAACACCAAACAATAAAAACATCTGTGACAACAAAACCATGTAAAGCTGGTGGAATTATTTAATTTTTAAAAAACAATAGCAATATTTAATAATCAGATAAGCCTGAACTGGCTTTCTGCTTACATTAAAACTTTTTCACTTCGCAAATGTTAGTTTTAAAGAGCTATTAACTTAGATGTGAAAGCTTTTTCAGCTCTCATGCATATGTTTGGGAGTTACCTCATTCATTCTGATTTTAGGACCCTGTCATAGTCCACCTGTTTTGCTTTTGCTTAAATTGCATCAAAATAATAGTCCTTAAAGGGAAAAAAAAGGCATTTCCACTGACTACATCCAAACATGATAATATGCTTAAAATTCAAGAAGAGCCATATTCAGGTTGCATGTCTCAGTCACCCAATCTCCCTTTCACATATCTGTTCATGTTGACAGACTATGTCATAATACATCAACAGAAAGATCAGCATAGAAGAACAAAAATTCAGCGCCTGACAGCAAGAGGAAAACTGATTTTTACCATTAAATTAGCAAAAATATACCAACACTTCACTACCAATAAGGACACTACAGCTAAAAGCATTCACCGTATTATAATTCTGAATGAGCATTGGGAATTTTTTGTTTCAATAATCTTTAAACACAAACACACAAGATCAGAAGGGGGGCAGAGGGTGGACTCAAGGATGTCTACATCTTTGCAAGTAGAGAATTGATTCCTGCCCAAATGATACCATGCCATTCCATTTTAGGTTTGTTACTACTTTAAATACTAGTTCCAAATATTTATTTAATTAAGGAGCACCAGGCATTTTTTTTTCCTTTACAGTACTCATTTCAGTGACAAAGACTCTTTCTTATTAGATCAAGGGGGTATATGGAAAAGGTTTTGTATCGATAGAATGGATCAGCTTCTTTATATCTGAGAACTCCTATTCGTGTAAAAAGTATTCTGACTCTCTCGTTGCTAGATGTAGTTTTAATACAATATATTGTGCAGTAGTGTTACAGTAGGAATTTAACAATACCTGGAATAAATAATGTCTTTTGCAGCCTGGGGCAACATCTGCCACTTATGCATTAATTCTGCCCCTGTTTGAACACTCTACAACATATGCACTTCTCTTTTGTCTGTTATCCTAGAGTTGTGTTATTCCCAAATATTGACATCATCTACTTTTATCAGCACTAACTGCTCTGAAGCTTCCTAGTCTCATGCTCAGCTCTATTTCTTTCTATTGATTATCTTCCTCACTCCAGCAGGTAGCTAGCCAGCGAGGCTGTCCTGAGAAATAGCTTCCAATGACTTTATACGCACAATTTACACGGAATTGTTTAAAGAAGATATTAGCCTCAATACAAATCAGTGAACCTCATTTAGTCAATACTGCACAATTCAGCTGTTGGCACCCTGTCACATGTTAGTCTTTAAAGTCAACTACCATACCCAATCTGCACATTAGCCATAGTATTTAGTTTCATATTAAAATGAGACCAGTTTTTCACTTTTCTTTTTGAAATCTCTTCAATATACTTTTTACATCACCTCATTGAACCATATGATAGTAATATAATTTTAAGTATAAAAACCTGAGATTAAATGCTTGATTTTTGACAGTGTCCTTAAATATAATAAATTCAAAGGGAAATACTGTTAACTTAAAATGGAGTGTTTTTCATTAAGTCCAATCAAATGGTAGACAACAAAGGATCTTTTATTTGAGAATATGAAGTGAAAATGAAAACCAGAAAACCTTTACTAAGAAAAGGTCTAGCTAAATTATGTTGGAAGGAGGTCTCCAGATTGAACCTGGGTGTTTCTTTTGCTAAAAAATGAATTAAACTAAGATGGACTATGGGAGAATAGCTTACAAAGAAGAAAAACCTAGTGCTTTATAAAGATGAAAATAGGGCCTAAGTACAGTTAAGTTAGAATAAAAACTACAAAGAAAGATCAAATATTTAAACAAAAAAATTACTGTAACACCTAACCTGTTCTTTTATCATCAGCAGAAGGAAATTTGGGGATTTTTTTTCTCTCTTTTGCATTCCACAGAAATACTCTAAAATCCTACCTGGATATTTATATGAAAATCATCTTTTCCCGTTAGTCTATCAGACTATGAGCTAGACTATGATTTTCACAACACCTAAAAGTTAGATGTAATATATATATATATATATATGCATATCCATGAATCTCTTTCTTGAGAAATAAAATCTTCTGTGTGTTAAACCTATACATACTAGTGTACTTCAACATATCCATGACGTTTATACTATAATTTCTTTGTGCTTCTTTAGGCTGGGGGTACAGCGAGTGGTGCGGGAGGAGGGAAGGGGAAGAGGAAGGAAAAAAAAAAGTTGTTTCTAATTCCTGGAAAAAGAAAAGTTCTTATTTTTGTTGTATTTGGTAAGAAAATGTTTACACCTCTCCTGTATCAAGTACTGTTCTATAAAGTAGAAATACAGAAATACAGAAATACATATTATTATTATTATTATATATATTTATAAAAACTAGGAGACAAAAAAGGAGAATCTGAGAGCATAAACTCCAAAAAATCCCAGCGAAACAGAAACCTCTGTTTTATAAGACATGGGTGATATTTTAGAAAATATGAAAGTAAAACCACAGAATGTTTTTTTAAGTTCTGATAACCAATTATCTAACTGAATACTTTCAAGAGAAGGTTAAAATTATGTAACTAATAAACCACTGGGAATATCAATATCTGCCAAGAGATTTAACTCTAAATGTTGATAATGTGAATACAAAAACAGAAGCATTTTGCATGACCTTTGCTTCCTGCTCTTTTCCCTTTAAACATCAGTGAGTGGAGGCTCAGGTGCTGAACGCCAGGTAGGAGAGACACACTGGGGGATGCCCATCCTTCCTGCTGCATCTTCCTATGCACACACGCATGCACGCATACAGTCTCACCCGCATGCTAACATTTATCGCAACCGGGCACACGCAGAAGAGATGGTTTTCCTTCTCTAAGCTTCTTCAAGGAACATTTCAGAAACCAAAGGAGGGGAAAAAGAAAAAAAAAAAAAAAAGTCCAAAAGCAGTGAAGACAGAAATAACTGCATATCCTGGCAGCAAAAAGGCAGGTGTGGTGTGGGCAGTCTCGTGTTCGCGTCCGCCACTGTATTTGCTGTTAGAGGTTTTGAGAGCTATTTTCTACGCGTCCAAATGTGCGTAGTATAAATGCAATTGGAAGCAGAAACCGTCCAGATACAAATTGCTCTATTTAGTTGTGTTACCTGCTTTTTAAACAAACAAACAAACAAAGCTGTCCTTTAGCTCTTTTCTGTTCTGCGTCTACCCTTTTGGCACGGTTCTTTTTCAGTTATATTAACAATTGCTAAAGTAAATGCCAATTCTTTCACCTATGTATTGTATACATACTTTAGATCCTGGGAATCTTATCAAATGTTCATATACATTCGGTACTTAAATAAATAATAATCTATCTACTGTAATATTTCCAGTGAAACAATTGTATTAATTGGTAAAAAGAAAAAAAAAAGTATTTCCATTCTTATTTCAATTATATTTTATAAGGAGGTCTGGATAGAATTTATTTAGAAATATAATTATTTAGAAATATAATTTAGAAATATAATTCTTAACAAATCCTAAACTTTAAAAGTTATCTCTTTGGTACTTAGTATTATTTAGCAATAGATAGTAAATATAGTGAATAAACAAATCTCTAGTAATATAGCAAATGAGCACACAATGAGCAATACAGTATTTTAAGAGATACAGTATACGCAGTAAAGTTGCGCATGTAAACCAAAAGTTAAAAATTCAGATTATTGTAGTTGTTTTCTCAAGTAATTAAAAATACTTTCAAACATTATTTCTTGTGTCTGTTTTCATTATAGCAGGAACATCAATAAATTCAGGAACAAACAAAAAATTCTTATCATTTGTTACAGACACATAAATTTACTATGTGCTGAAGTCAGGATGTACTCATAGCCTTTTTCACGTTGTCTTAAAATGGTAATGGGGCCAGAATAAAGCTTAAGAAGTAGGTTGGTAATATTATCTATTCAGGAGAAAGGACAACTTTTCTAGTTGACACTTGAAAATATTTGTTGCATTTTTTTCCTTAATGCAGATATTCATAGTTTCAGACTTTCTATTTCTCTAAAATATGACTACATGAAAAGGTGCCTGTGAATCATTTACGCTAAAGTTTCCTTGGCTATTTCAATTTAGAATATAGTATTACAAATACCTAGTGGAAAGGAAAAAAAAGAAAAGATGAATTAAATAGCATGGTATTCCCCCCCAAAAAGCAGCACTTTAAAACTATGATTGTATTATTTATAAGTAGCCATTGTTACCTTCTCTACTTGATTAGGTTTTGATTAATGCTCATAAATTTAAATTCAGACATACTTAGCCTCTTTGATTTTTAGACAGATGTCAGTCAGCATTAGTATATCAATTTTTCATCAGAAAATAGAGGTGCATGTTAAAAAAGCCTTTAACAAATATGGAAAGTCTCCATGAGGTCGTATTATCAAATGCTAATTATATCCTTAAGATAAGCATTAACTGGAAAAAAAAATCCAACTGTTCAGAGAGCACGTGGATCTCAAATTGACATAAAACTGCCAATTTTGCTTCCTGCTTTCCTTTTTCCAACCTCATAGTTGTTCATGCAGTACATGAAAACACCATAAAACTATTAAATGTGCTTTAAGAAAGGTATTCTCCTGGCATGACTAGTTCAGGATTGGTATGAGAGCATAACTCTCAAAGAACCAGCAGGTCTGCGCTGGTTTGAGTCCCACGGTTTGAAGAGCGCGTAGGTAGCCTTGCTTTGGATGTGTGCACACACGTAGGGCGCTTTACATGCGCGCACGTATAGCTGAGAGAGAGAGTTTGTTTGCACGTGTGGGTATAGCTCAGCCACCCATCCCTGCGTGCCTGTGTGCAGACTGGTGGGCAGGAGGGAGAACAGAGTCGGGAAGCAGGAATGGTTTATTAAGGAATGCTTTATTTATAAGTATTTGTAATACTTATTCCAGTTTGGAAGAGCCCGATTTGGGGGAGGTCTTGCCCCCACTTTGGGAGCCAGGGTGGGAAGGGGCACCCCAGGTGGCTCTGATTAGAGAGTCCAACACTCCCGAACTCTGAAATCACTCATAGTTAGTGAGTGTGTTTTAAGGGAAAGTTGTAGGTAGACACAAATTAAAGCCCTTCAAGTCATACAGATGGAGTCCTTGCCCCACAAATCTGGCTAAGCAATGAGACTACCTTTGGGGGTTTAAAGTTAAATAGCAAAGCAGAGGCGTCGTTCCAGTGGCATTTGAAAGACAATTCTCTGATGATGCTCAGCTGGTGTAATAGACTACTTCACGTTCACGATATGAAGAGGATTTTTTTAAGCTATTAGTAATGGGAAAAGGGTTTTGAAGACTTCTGAGGGAGGCCTATTTTGCTTCCCACCTCATTTAAAAATTAGTCTTGGCTGTCTTCTCACTCCATCAGTCCTGAATCAAAAGTCCAAATCGGAATCTATTATTTCTTATCCATTTTAAGCAGCATTAAGTAGACTGAAAGGCTTTTGTTTACATTAAGGAACCAATCCTGCAGTTTTCACACAAGAAAAGCACCCACTAGAGTCCACAGCAATTTATGCAATTCATCTTAGTATGTACAGACCTTAGAAACTGTTAACCATCGTCTAAGCTCACCATTTGCCATTTTTCTGCAGAAGACTTCCATCTTTCAAGATTATTGAATACTTTTCTCTATACCAGGCTTCACTGCATTTTTGAAACACACCAGGACAGAGCACAGCCTGCGGAGTCCATATCCCTTCTCTCTTTCTCCCTGTCCCTCCTGCCCCATTTAAAAAAAAAAAAAGAATAAAAATAATAATAATAAAAAAAAGCTGGAGTCTATTTCATTTATAAATAAGCTTAAACTGATAAACTGTTCTTTCGTTTATTTGAACAGGAGACAATGTTATTGAAACAAATCTAGTTAACAAGATAATTAGCTTTTGCAGTATTCCTCAGAAGGCTGGAAGCAGCAGCTCATCATTGTAGAACACAAATAACAGTAGAGAATAGGAAGCTTGTGCTTAGGACGGGTTTTATCAAAACTGACTATTCACATATCAGAAGAGGCACTGTTTAAAAAAAAAAGAAAGAAAAAAAAGGTATCTGAGGACCAGCTAAAGCTGATTAATTCAGTGTACATGGAAGAATGCAATATTTTCCGATATTAACCCACAGTAAAACTGTAGCGCACCGCTCGTGTTGAAAAACTAAAAACTGGGGCTGGAACCAAGAAAATCCTTTTTCTTGCTTCCACAAAAGGCTTTGGGCCTAATTATTTTTAAGTATAATCCAGCCAACATCTTCTCATGCTTAGCTGCACTGAGTGACACTATTTGTGATGCCCAGTCTGCTGAAACTGAGCAGGTTGCTGTCAGTTTAAAAATGACTATAATAAAAGTGACCATGAAGATGGATCTTGTGATTTTGCGTTTCTAATCAGTCATCTGTGAAGAACACTTTTGCTTTGATTCAGCAGACTGGTGACAGCCATGATTGATAGTGCATGAGGATGAAAAAAGGTTATTAACTGTCTTCCTATTAAACTCAATGTATTACCCCTCTAGGTGCATCTCATACTTTAAGTTAAAGTACTTACTCAGGTAAGGTCAAGAATGAACTCTATAAACATAGTATCCATCCTGTTGTAGACAAATCGGGAACTCTAATGTTAAATTTTGAAAGTTCAGCATTAAGTCATATTTGAACACTCCTATCTTAATTATTCTGCCAAAGCCAAAAACTCATCATGCTTTTCTGTATACATATATATATAAATATATATGCACAAATATTTTTTGAAATGTTAGGAAATGAGCAATTGTTTCTGTGTTTGTATATATGCATACATATGTAGTATTTGCTGCAGTATTTGCAAAATAATAATTTAAATAATGTTATAAATAATGTTTAAATAATGTTTAAATAATGTTGAAAGGAATGTGGAACTTTGATGTGAGATGTCTGTATAGCTAAGGTGCAGCACTTAATACGGAAAACAGCATTTTACTTGTTAATAGTTGGAAGTTTATTAAATGGATCGGGTATGATTTAATAATTTATTAATTCTTCCTACTAAAGGAGAATCCAAATGTTTTAGCATAAATATAAAAGTATGCATTTGTTGCCATGCAGCATATTTTACTTTTAATTTTTATTCCATTCTTTTCACTGAGGAGTATAATATCAATCAATATTCACAACTATTGTAAAAGGAGGAAATTAACACATTATTCAGTTTTAAAATAATTATTCATTGGAAATATTGATTCCTAGGGTATTTCTAATTTCTAAGTTTGTCTCTGTGAGGTGATATTTTTAAAAGAGTTTAAGAATCAAATAATGGGACATATTTCCTGTGTTCATTATTTCTACTGCCACCAGGAATGAACAGAAAGGAAGAAGTGGTCTGCATTTTGTCTGCAGATTGGCATCATTTTAGATGTACAGGTCTATCCTGTGACTAAATATTAAAACACACACACAGAATCTACTTTTTAAGAACCAGGTGTTTTGCAAATACTTTCTCATAATCAATTGCATTAAATATTTTATATTTGTGATGAAATTTCTGATTCTGCTTCAATTTATTTGTGCATGTTTTAAAATACTATTTCCTAATATTTTTGTTGAAAGTAAGTAGACCAAAAGATCAAAATCCCAATGTCTCTACCTACAGCGTGCACACTGTCATCTGAAGGCATGTACGTACACACTTGTTTAAAACACACATTTACCACATTGTGCCCAAAAATATCTCCAAAAACATCCCTATTCTATATTTGTCCTTCTGAGTATTAGTATATACTCTTAATACAGTTTGATAATATCCCTTAATTTCCTCTTTTACATTGTATTGCATTTCTATGGTCATTTAAAATAAGATGCATTTTAGAGGGAAATGAGGGTGTTATGCAATGCTAGATCTCTTCTTTTAGGTGTGGGGGGATTATAGCATTGATTATTCTGTAATAACGTAAGTATATATTTCATTTCTGCTGATGTTGCTGAATTTTGGTAGTCATTCTTTCTATTTTTAAGCTAAATTTTAAAAAGCATTTATACCAGGTTAGAACGAATTCAGAATAAATATATTCTACCTACCATGATGATGTTATCTCACAAGAAACGCTACACAACCCTCTACAAGCCCTTTATTTCTGGCCAGAGCATTCCTTTCAGGTGTGGGCTTGGGAATAGGCACCAATTTTCCCTTCAGTAACATTTCTGCTTTATAATAAATTGCAATCCGTTTGTAGCCCCGTGTGGATTTACAACTGGCAGGCTTTCTCTCTGACAATTTGGGGTCACTGTGGATATAGGTGAGCAATAATTTCAGGGGTGATGGGGATATCGACAGAATTTAGCAGTCTAAGTTTCTAGGCAAATATTTGCAAAAAAAAAATGTACCCTTCTACACTGAGCTTTTAGTTAATCAGACTTTTAGGTGATGCTGTCTCCCTGCTGCATGGATTGTGGTTTTTTTGAAACTCTAATATTCATTGCCTTTTGTGCTGGTGTTTAAAATAAAAGCGAGCGTTCCTCCCCGAAGCACACTTAGGCAGAGCAGAAAGTTACAGCTATTAGAGGCCAGAAACTCTACAGGAGCCTTTTAGCAAATCCTAATTAGGATCACATAGCTCACAATATTTGAGAGCATCTTTTGTCTGCGGCAGACTTACGGGTGCCTGGAACAGGTGAAGCCATTTCCTAGGACTTGACACCAAACCAGCGAGCAGCCCCAGGTCCGTGCTACTCACTCCAGAAGGGACTGGCAGGATAAGGCCCACTCCGTTCACACACGTCATACAGGGGAAAAGGCACATCTGAGCATAACTCCAGCCATATGCAAGAAGGCGAAAATGCTTCACTCAATATGGGCAAAATTAATAAATTAGATTTCTTCCCCTAGCATCTTAAAAAGAGATTGTCACAACAAAACAAAGAAAAAAATATAATAATGAAACAAAGAGGGTAGGGTCATTTAACTGACAACTCTCATTTCCTCTGGTGCAAGTTTATTTAAAACCCAGAGCAGGCCTAAAACACCAGCTCCAGTGGTACACTTAGAAACACTTTTTTTATTCCGGCACTCGCTACACGCGCGGAAAGGCAAATCTGGTGATAAACTGCAGGCTAAGTGCATGTGGCCCAGGCAGGGCCATACAAAGGCGACACACGCAGCGCGTGTCACAGCCAGCGGCACATGAGTGACTTCGCCAGGGGGGACCCCTCTGCCAGATCCCGCTCCACAGCGTCAGGAAAAGAGAAGGAAAAGGCCAAGAAGAAAAAGAAAAGAAAAAGAAAAGAAAAAAAAAAAAAAGGAAGAAGGGGAAAAATAAGGGGGCACAAAAAGCGCAGCCCCGGGCGGGCACAGCGGCCGCAGGGAGCTGCGTGGGTGCCGCGGCCGCAGGGCGC
>VWPW01011959.1:156053-171053 GCA_013389825.1 Crypturellus undulatus
CCGCCGCCGGGGATGCGCGGACGGGCGCTGCCTGCGGGAGCTGGCGGGCCCCAAGCGGCATCCGCGCGGCTCCGCGCAGCGGCGGCGGCTCCTGGCGGGGAGGCTCCGGGGCTGCTTGCCCGAGGTTTTGGTTTTTTGAAGTGTGGGAGGGGGACGTCTTGGGCGGAGGAGGGGGAAGAGTTGTTTTGCGGAACAAATGTCTTTTTTTTTAATATTTTTATTTTTTTTTTAAACCGAGGACTAAGATGTTAAAAAAAAAAAAAAAAAAGCAACCAACATATATATGTATATATATATAGAAAGCCCTACAAAACAGCGAGAACGCAGTTCGGTTCCTGCTCTAACCGCGCGTGCCAGAATCAAGTGCATCCCTTCCCATCGCGGCGCCTAATGGCAGGCGCGTCCCCCTCCCGCCTGCCATGAAATTTCCTGGGGAAAAAAAAAAAAAAATCTAATAAACTTTCCCCCCATCCGATGCCAACTTACGGCGGTTCCCCTGCATTCCCCCCCACCTCACGCCCTCCCCCGGCCTCCCCAGCAGCAGCAGCAGCAGCAAATGCCCGTGTTGCTGCTATTTCTTTTGTTACCTGCGAGGCGGGCGGCCGGGGGTCTCTCCTCGGCTGCTCGGGGCACTGGGTCCAGCCGGGAGAGGAGGCTCCTCAGCCGGGTTCATCCTGCTTCACCTCAGCGCCGTCCCGAGGAGGCTTTAGCCACCATTCAATAACACACCCTCCTCCTCCTCCTCTTCCTCCTTAGGTACCAAGGCAGAGATCGCAAACATAACAGCCCCCCCCACCCCCTCCCCACCAAAAAAAAAAAAAAAAAAAAAAAAAAAAAAAANCCAAAAGACAACTTGCCAGGCTGAAGATGGTGGATTTACATTAAGCCAGACACAGGCAGGTTCGCTCAGGAAGTCTGACCATCCCGTTTTCTGACAGTTGCGTTTCCTCGGCTCCATTCCGTTCGCCACATTTTTTTTTTAATTTTCTTTTTTATTAACCTTTAATCGAGGATTATGTAGTTGTCAGGAAGAGAGAGAGAAAGACAGTGGAAAGAGAGGGCTCGGGTGCTTTTTAGGGTGGTTGCTGCGAGGATTTCTTTTTCTTTTTTTTTTTTTCTTTTTTTTTTTTTTTTTGGTGGTGTATTTTTTTTCCAATTATATTTTCCCTGGATTTTCAGTGGCTCGATCCTTAGCAGCGGTACTGGAGTGTTTAAAAAGATCATATGTAGCGTTATATTTTTAGTTTGGTGGTGGATGGATGGAAGAGGTAGTGAGAAGCCTTTGCAGCCCTGCCTGTTGTTGGTTAGATTGAGGCAGAGACTTGGCTGCGATTGGGACGCGACTGTGACATGGGCATCGATCGCTTCCATTGAGAGCAATGCAAAAACACAGCCTGGGTATGTAACACTCTCAGTGCCATCAACACTTGTTTTACTTTGTATTTGCTGGCAAAACTGACAGAGCGAGCTGGAGTGCTTTTCTTTGAAATAAGGAATACCAACATTTGGAAGGGAAGGTGCACAAAGAAGATTGTTGAAATATACGGGGGGTTGAAGGGATTGGAGGGGGGAAGGAGAGAAGAGAGCCTTAATCATCATTGCTCCACTTCCTATTCAACTGACTGTATTTAAGGAGTTTCTCTCTTTTTTTTTTTTTTTTTTTTTTTTTTTTTTTTTTTTTTTTTTTTTTTTTTTTTTNAAAAGAAAAAAAAAGAAAAAGACAATCAACCTTGAGGGAATATCTGCTGGTTTTCAGGGTTTGCGGATTGAGCCGGTAGGAAGGCATACAAAAATAAAAGATGGCTAGCCAGCTGTTTTAACCTCTTGCACCTGGCTCCAGAGCTGGGGCTCACCAGGATTATTCAGTTATTCGTGCTATCTGTGCTTGAATATTTATAGTGTACGATCTACAGATCCACACGCTGCATTGAAGCATCTCTTTATCCTCTAGTTGGGGGCTTTTTGGACTTTGTCAACAGAAACATGTATTCAATAGTTTTCCTTTTTATGATAATGAACATAGAGGGTCAATGAAATATACAGGGAAAAGTCGTAAATCTGCAAAAGTGAAACCTACCCAAGGAACAAAGAAAGGTCAGGTAAACCATCTGTGTAAGTCACAGTAATAGTACCTGCTGTTTGGTTTATGCAGTGATACTGGTTTATTATTCTCTAAAATGAAACTTATCCGCTAGATCAAGTTAGAACTAGAGGGAAGCTGTAGAGATGATAAATCGCATTGCGTGCATCTTTCAGAATGGAGACACATTTTTATTCTAAGATATTTGAATAGTTTGGGTTTATTTGTGAAGATGGTGCATCAGCAAAGAACATATAAAGGGGGCTGAGAAAAATCACTGTTTAATATTGCAGAATTTACTGCTTCCATTCTGACCATGAGCCTAAATTTACACAATGAAATTTGATTATCTCTAATAACAATATTAGATCCTGCACTGGATGGATGAGAATTGAGGTGGTTTTGTTGATTGCAAGGGTTTAATGTTGCATTTCAGAATCTGATGTGGTTTAGCCTCCCTTCCATTAACTGGAAAACCCCTGAGGTTTTACAATTATTTCTTAAAGATAATACATTTAAGATTGCATTGGTAGGCTGAAGAAAAGTCATAAAGGCAAGAAGGGAAGCCCTTAATAACTCTTGAGATTCAGACATGTTCAGCAGTTAGATTGGCTCTGACTTCACCAAGGGTCGACAATGTGTCATTTCCATGAAGCCAAATTGCCCTCTGCCTATATGATATTAATGTGCAAATCAATATTTCAGGGATTAAATTTCCCTTCTTCATTTTTTATGGTTTCTACCTCAATAAGTCTCAAGTCTATTAGAAGAGGCTGGATGATTTAAAATCTTTCACTGCAGAATGGCTTGTCGTAGGCTTGTTTCACAGACCGTTTTTTTGGATTTTTGTTATAAAAGACTAAAGGTATTCCAAAGAAGTTGATGGTCAATATAGGGACATCCTCACTGTTGTAAAGCCCTTGTTCGATTAAGCGCTAAAAAGGTATTGAAAATATAATATATATGTTTATATAATATATATACATTCTACTGCTTTAAAAATATTGTGTTAATCACATATTGATTTATTTCAAAATCAATTGAAGCTCCTTTCTTATTAGTGATTTGTTCAGCATTCTTCAGCCTTGTTGTTAATTTTCTTAAACAGCATGCATGAATTAATCTGCTGGTAGAATGTGTTTTGGGTTTTCTTTGAAGCATATTTAAAACCAGGATTTTTTACCTATTTGAGCTAAGTGGTGTGAACAGCTTAGTCTTGCTGGGAAAGCCATGGCACTGGTTCTGCACTTAGGATTCAGCAGTGTTTTAATGAAGCTAAGGGACGTTTTGTAAATATTTTATGATTTCTACTTAGATGCTTATCAGCAATGTTTATTAAGAGCTTCCTTTGAATATTCACGATCAGTTAAAAATTAAAATGGAGCTATCTGATCTGGAAGGAAACAATACATGACAGAAAATTTAGGTCAAAATATGAGGTTGTGACTTTATCACATAATCTTGGGAAGGCCCTACTGTCTATCATTTAGTGTTGTTTTATAGTCTTAGACCATCTGGACCAAGTTCCGCACAGCTGCATGAATTTCATATGTGATAGAACATTTTTTCCATTCAGTGTGAAATGTTCCTTCCTAAAAACGTACACCAGACTCGCTTAATTTAGTCTGCTAAAAGAAATGCACATGAAAAAGGACAAAAGGCTCTTTAATCTCTGCAAGCTGTTTGTTTTTCTTCAAGATTCCTGTCTGTTTGGGTTTGAAAAGTCATGTTTATTGAGCAGATGATTCTGAGGTGTGACATTAAAATAATATATGATTTTTGTGCGAGTTTCTGCTCTCCCAGTTAATTTGCAGAACTACTTTTTATGCCTGTCAAAACACACAGTTAATCTATTCTTATTTACAATTAATCTCAATAAAATTAATCTTAACTATGCCTTAGTCAGTAGCTTAAAATATCTAATTATATTCAATTAACTGCTGTCATAGTAATTAACACTGCTTAATTGCCTCTGCATATATTTATGTAAAGCTCATTAGTTACTGCTTGCTCTTTTTTTTCTTCCCTTTTCTGATTCCTATTTTTGGGGCTCTGAGAGCACTGACTTCAAACCCAGGCTAGTTTTTGACAATTCAGATCTTGGAGGGTCGGTGACAATGGCAATACATGTGCTCGTAGCATGCTACGTGGGTAAATATTTGTGTTTTCCTATGCAAAAAGGTGCCAGGGCTGGGGCTCTAAAGAACCTCCAGCCCTCCCGGCCTTCCCCCCGCTCCCCTTTTCTCCTACCCTAGCACATACAAAAATATTTTCTAGCCCTGTTGATAGAAATATGAGAAGCCAGGTTAAGCTTTGTGTTTATAAATGAAGAGCCTTTCTGCATCTGCCTTGGGGCTGTACCCAGAAGGCAGATCTTTGCTGCTCCAAATTCACTCAAAGGGTTAAAGACTTGGCCAAGGTTCAAACTGAGAAGCGCCCAGGGAAAGTGCATGTGAATATGTACAAGTTTCATGTAATTAGTGCTTAATTATATTAACATATGCAAATTGTCAACTTAGGAGCTTGTTGAGCTGGCAAAGATCAGCCAGGCACAATTGCCGTATTGTTCTGAAACAATAATGGATTTCAAGTTGGATTGTGAAAACACATAACTAGCTATCTAATTTAACTCATACCATGGTGAAATTTCATTAGTCTCCATGGAGACTGGTTTAATTGTGCTGACTAATGTTCGGGGCTGCAGAATGTCCTAAAAAGAAAGCGTTGTTTGCCTAATCCACCTTACAATGACACTTGTTTGTACATGTTTCCCTTGTGTGGGAATTTGCATATGCAAATAAATAGTTGCTCTGCCCCATTTGTCATGGCTGTTCATTACCCATGAAGAGGACATTGTTACTAGGCTGTTACTGAGTCTCCCAAGACAGGATAGTGTCAACCAGTCCAGCCACATTCTTTCATAATTTGTTTCTGATTAATAGACCAGAGTGAGGCTCATTCTATTCAGGCCTCTGCAAAGGGAAGGTCAGTTCTGTCACTGAAAAGAGTTTCCGCAGCAACTGAAGTTTTGCTCTCCCGCCTCCCTCCCGTGCTTCTCCCCCCTCCCTGCTATTTCTTTGGCTAAAATAATCATATTTAAAGTAATGTAGTCTTGCTCTAAGGAATACCTCCACTAATAATCTCTGGTTTCCTAAAGCAAAAGATAGGAAAATAAAGGAGATTCTGGTATTGGAATATTAATCCTGTTTTTGACAGAAAGGTAAACTGATATAATTGCTTTTCAGTCGGAGGAATGGGGGTTTATACAAGTGTGAAAGCATCGGAAAAGGATTAGCATTTTTTTGCATAATGAAAAGCTCTGTTGAATAGGGCACTGAATGGTTGACTGAATGACTGAGATGAAAGGAAGATGAAAATGCAGGCTCCTCTTTCTTTATGCCTATGTTCAGCTCTCCCTAAAGTTATGTTTGTCCAAGACTTGAGAAAACAAGCAGAAGCTCGGATTTCAGCAACTTTATAAGACGCCCCGAGTTTCCACCGTCATGTGAAGTAATATGTATGAGAATAGTGCAGTGAAAGGATGATAAACACAGGTTTGTATGTAGAAGAGTTCCCGGAACATGACAGGCAAACCAAATATTGACTGTTGGGTATCAAGGCTTCCCAGTACTTTGCTTGGGGGAAAGAAAAAAGAGGGGAAGGGGGTCGGCAGAGAGGGAAGGAGTTGTTTTGCATGTTGCCAGTGGAAATTATGCATCTGTGCAATATAATCTAATAAAGTTCGGTATTCGAGGAGGCAGGATTTAGTCAATATCTGTTTTAATTATTAAACTGTTTCTCTTTGGAAAAAGTTATGAATTCTGACTCAGTGCTAAGTGTTTAAGTGGTACATAAGCCTTTCTGGGGAAAAAATTACTCTCTTCGTCCGGCTTTCTGAGCAGAGAAAGCTTGCTGCAATACAAATTAATGCATGCACATAATGAGTGGGGTTTTCAGCAGGACTCTGTCGGCGTCCTCCGGTTGTTTAAAATATTGAGATTGGAGCTTCAGGTGGCGAGAAGGGCCCTGGCTGCTCCTCTGCAGGCAGCACTGGCCCCACTGCCTTCAGCTGGAGCAGGATCAGGCCCCCAGACAGGGCTGCAACTGGTTAGCTGTTGACAATGTGATCAGTGCTTCTAATTATGTTCTCTCAACAGTAATTAGGGCAGTTAAAATATCATAAGTGTTGAGCCACTTTTGAAAGTGGGAAGTGGTTCCTTTGTATGTATGTAAATCAAATGCAGTGTGGATAATTATTTGTATGTGTGCATATTAAATAGGTTCTCTCTCTCTCTTTTTTTTTTTTTTTTTTTTTTTTTCCCGTCTTCTCTCTCTCTGCTTTTTCTTCTTCTCCTCCTTCTTTCCTCTTCTCTCCAGGTCAACATAATTACTGATTTAGAGCTACTGTGGAAAGCTGTTGGTAGTTAGACTAAATATTAACTTGATGCGGGGGGTGGTTAGTTTGCAGAACATTTTATTTTTGTAAATGCTTGTTTGCTCAGTGTTGGACTTGATTTGATAATGCTTAAATAGGTGGAGATGCTTGTAAGAAATTAGAATAATTTATGGATGAATTAAGTAAAACTGCAAATGCAGGAAGCGCTTGGTAATGATAAAGTCACAAAGACAAAATTTAGACACTTTCTGTAGGATCTGAGAATGTTTTACTGTTAACTCTATGAAATTCCTTAAAACTTGTTTTAAAGGAACAAGANTGCAGGAAGGGCTTGGTAATGATAAAGTCACAAAGATTCCTGCTTTTAGACAAAATTTAGACACTTTCTGCAGGATCTGAGAATGTTTTACTGTTAACTCTATGAAATTCCTTAAAACTTGTTTCAAAGGAACAAGAGAGGTGGCTATGGGATATTCTTTCATTCTGGGAACAGCTTAATAGTGTATTTCCATAAGAAAAATGTGTTAATTTAAAAAATAAATTCATTTATATTTTAAAATATTGTTAACCAAGCACCATGTGTTGTCTCTGGCAATGCTCCAGCCACTGTAGAACTGGATAACACATGGGTTAATAATAACTTATGTGATGTCTGCATTCTTACTGAATGGGCAGAAACCCAGAACATTTAGATACTGAGATTCAGGGTTTTACAGAGCAAGATGTAATGCAGAACATGTTTACATGAACAGATGCATAGGCAGAAGAAACCAAAAAGCAAAACCAAAAATACTGTCATGTTCCCTCCTCTCCAGCCCCCCGCCACACACATATTTTTGAACAGTTGTGTTTACCTAGTAGGTAAGACCAATCTAGTACATTTTGGTTGGTTGGTTGGTGATGCTGTTGCCTCCCACCCTTTCATTCCCCCCTCCAAAGGAAGGGTGAACCCATCTCTGACAGCAGCATTCAGTAGAATTGTAGGGATAAACTTGTATTGCATAAATAAGAAGAGCAGGATTTGGCCTCTAATATATATTGCTGTGTTCCTGTTTTTTTTCTTCCGATCATTCCACTATAGCACTTTGATACCAGTATTTTCCCTATAACTCCATTTTTTTTCAAGAATCCTAGTCTAAGCCTGCAAAGTTTGTACCAGGCAGAAATGTGCCCATCCTATTGCAGAATGTCCTTTTCTGTTTAAGCAAAATATTCTGAGGCATGGTTTAACCAAGTTTCATAGAAGTTTCCCAATTTCAGACACTCTTTTTAAATATATATTCACATATACTCAGAATCAGTTTTGAATTAAAAAAAGGGAAGAAATTTAGAAGTCAATTTGTTCAAAAATGTGCTCTCTCTGATTTTGGTACTTTGGAGAACATCTTTAAATGTACTTAGAAAGTGGGATTTCTCTACAGACAGATCTAGCATGCTTTTGGCACTCACACTGATCTGATAGGCTGTACCAGCTCCTAAGTAGGTGTTATGGTCCTTCAGGTCAATAGTTCACAAACTAAAGGCTATGCGTACATGATAGACTGTGGTGACTCTGAAAGCAAACATTTACCATGTAGGCTGCAGTGGTGTCTGCAGAACAGCTGATGCACACGTATATCTAAAGCTGTGTATAAACAGATCAGTATTCTGCCCCTAAAACAAAGAAATCCTTATGAAATGCCTCTGTTGATGTGAAGCTAGAATACACACACACACCAATAAAAAGAAAAGAGAGTCTGATTCTTTGATTCTTCCCATTGAACCCAGACCAAATTTCCAATAACTCATTGGAAATAAAGGGAGTTGCTTGGGTGAAAATCTGGTAAGAGCTCTGATACAGGCAGAAAATTAACCAGGCCTTCAGTTCCCAGGTGAAAAGACTCTCGTTAAAAACAAAAAAACCCTCCTGGTTGAGAGGTCCGTCTCCTCCTTGTGCCCGGCTGTTTCCATCTGCGTCGCCGTCTCCGCAGGGTCCGCGGGGCTTTGCGCGTGCCGCCCACGGGGGCGATGCTGCCCCCTCCCCGGCGGCGGCCGCAGCGGCGCGGAGGGCCGCGGAGCACGGGCTGCCCCGCGCTCGCTCCTCCCTGTTTTGACACCGAGGCCCCGTGGAGAGGAATTCACCTAATCGGAGGTGACAAGGCACCTGTCACCAGCAGCGCTCCGGCCTTTGGGACGCTGAGGGAAGTCTGGAGTCATCCCGGTTGTTTCCACCCTGGCTCCAGAAGATGGTAGTGTAACAGATCGGGATAGTCGCTCTCTGAAGAAAGAAAACCCCGTAACTTCTTTTTTTTTTCTTTCCCGTCGCTTCTTGAGGAAGATCCTTCAGGTTTTGATATTCTGAAGGCCAGAGCTTTCCTAAGAAAAGAGGAAAAATCCTCAGATTTCCCAAGTGTTACGTGTCGGTTTCAAAAAACAAAGGTTTTCGGATTTGAGATGCCATAGCTGTCCCCCTTGTAATAAGAGTTCTTCCTTATTTAATATCTAGTACTTCCCCACCCCAGAAAAATAAAGCTCTGAGAAAAAGAGAGCTCCTTAAAGAGGGAATTTATTCCCGTGGGTTTTGCCGTGGTCTTTTTGTGTTGTTTTATGTTGAAATACGGACACCGACTTAGTTTGCAGCACGAAAGGTTTAGATTAAAGAGCACGTAACATTTCTAAACCGAGCTGTTTAGCTACCTGGCAGATGTCACCACCCCCTCCGGCCCCTGAATTCCTCTGAGTTTTACGAACTGCTTGCAAAAAAAAAGAAAAAGAAAAAAAAAAAAAGAAAAAGAAGAAAGTACCGTTGCCTGCCAGCAAAACGCAGCCACCTCTGGGATGGGAAGTGTCACCCAAAGGGCCACGAGTGAGTCTGCAGCAGGACAGCCAGGCGGGTAAGGACTTTATCCAGTAGGAACAAGTGATTGCTGGAGGGAATATTTCCTGGCCCTACCCAGCCAGTGAGCTCGCATCGGCCTTTCCGTTCCAGTGGGGAAAAGAAAGAACAACAAAAGAAGCGTCGCTGGAGTTTTCACAGTCGCAAGTGGTGAGGCCCAGGGCCTCGTCCCAAGCGCGGCAGTGTCTGCCGCGTGGCCCTGGCTCCGGACGGGCCCTCGCGAAGCAGAGTGCCATCTACCGAGACACCGGCCTCCAGCAAAGCGGTCCCGGTCCCGGTCCCGGTCCCGGTCCCGGTCCCAGCGCGGCCCCGGCCCCAGCGCGANTCACAGTCGCAAGTGGTGAGGCCCAGGGCCTCGTCCCAAGTGCGGCGGTGTCTGCCGCGTGGCCCCGACTTCGGACGGGCCCTCGCGAAGCAGAGTGCCATCTACCGAGGCACCGGCCTCCAGCCAAGCGGTCCCGGTCCCGGTCCCGCTCCGAGCGCGGCCCCGGCCCCAGCGCGAGCCTGTCCCGAGACCCCCAGGAGGAGCCGCGCGGCCGTGGCACCTCCCGAGGGGCTGGAAAGGCAGCAAGATGCAATGGAGTCAAATAATAATAATAACAACGTTGGGATTTAAATAGAGCGGAGACCGGGAGCATAACAATAACTCAGCCACTACACAGTAAATGCAGCCATCTGGAGATGGTGACACATCCAGAAGAGGGGAGGGGGGGAAATCTTTAAAGCGAAGGATTTTGTTGCATTTTGAAATTTATTCTCCAGACAGGCGTGCTGCTTTAATGCTGAACAGCACAGGTCTGCGAGTGGTTTTATGTATCAAAGACGTACGCGCTGAAACACCTAGCTCCGTGCCACGATGGGAGGCGAATGGCGGCGTTTTGGAAACAGAGTCGCTTGGCCCAGCTCTGAGTTTACTCATATCTATCAGTCTGTTGTGCAATGTTATCATTATTTAAAAGCACATTTTTAAGGCTGTTTGATTTTTTTTCCCAATACATATAATAGCAGGGAAGTACAGACATTCCTGGTTTTAGTTATAGCTGTATAAAAATGGTTTGGATTTGCTCTCAGCATATTTTTTACGTGATTGTAACAATTGGAAGCAAATATATCAGGAATATTTTAGGTTCATTTAAAAATCTATGCAATTTAAACAAACACTGAATTGTGTAATGGTTTGTCTGGGAATTACTTAGGCTGCGCAGTGCAAATAATGTTTTATTAGCTGTCATTTGTTTTCTAGGAAGAAAATGGTGATTTTTATGTTTATGTTACGTGAAAACTTGGCACTGAAATGGGACAATCCCTCCACGTGAATTTCTAAAATACAGAAAGGTGGAGGAGCAGTAGTTGCCCGAAAGGTGAAGACTTGAGAAAAATTGGGGTAGGTCGTGTCCTTCCTGAAAAGAAGCAGGGTACAGATTAGGAGCCATTAAGGTTTGCCAGGAGTTGCTGGTCATAGAAGCCTGTTTAAGTGCTCACTGTCAACAAGGAAATCATGGGCAGCACTTAAAGTGGCTCACCTCTGATTTATTCATAAACCTCACACGAGCACTTGGCTTTGTTCTTGCTCTGGTAAGGGGGAACTGATGCCAATAAGAACAGGAATAAAGAGCTTCTTGCATGGTCCAAAAGTGAATAGCACTTTATCTCAAAGCATGACCTCCTTTTCCCAAGATCTGTTGTGTTACAGTTGACTCTGTCTAGATGTGTATTCTCAGATGAATTACTAGAAAAGGTTACAACAAATATATACTTTGTAAACCCTCTAGATGTAACAAGAACTATGTAGCAGGAACTTGGGTTCTATCTTGACAAGAAAGGTTGCAGCGTACGTAGTGAACTGAGAGATTTCTGCTTCAGACAGCGTTTTATGCTGTTGTTTCTAAAGTGAGTCAGAAAACAGTATGATTAGGTGGATGCGATTCATGTGAACATTTTATATTCTTTAAGAGGTTCTTTTGAATTAAAAAAATCCCATATTTTGATAAATGCAGGCAAGCAAAAAATGCAATATAGTTTTGAGACCAAAAAAGCAAGAAAAAAGAAAAAAGAAAAAGAAAATGTTACTTAGTAGTTTTAGGCATATTTGATTGCTGCTGCTTTATTTTTGTTTCTCTAAAAAAGGCAAAGCAGTGCTGGCAATCCACGATGGGGGAAGGGACCTTTAGAAGACGGTCAACTGCCATGTTTGCACTGGGGCAGAGGTTGAGTACAGTTACTTAAATCCCCAGAGAAACATTTAGTTAACGCTAGTCTCTTTCTGCTCCTGTCTGAGTCTGGTTTTCTTTCCTGCTTTTTTATTTTTTATTTTTTTAATGAAGTTTGTTTGCTGCTGTGCCCAGGATATGTTTTCTTTTTTTAAACCGACGTGCATTTTCACAACACATTTGACCAAAAGAGTCATAATGGAAGACAGTGATGAGAGTTAATGATACGTCTTTGATAAAGCAGTCCTCGTGTGCAATCTGATCACAGCCATCAGCTCATTTGTCATGGCTGAAGTGAAAATGTCAGGACCAATGAGTGTATCAGTGCTGAAGGGGGCGAAAGGGCTTTTGGAGACACTTTTGTGCTGGGAGTGGGCTATAGCTTAGATGCAGCTCTAGGGAAATACTGGGATTAGCCAACTCTGTGCACAAATCCCTAGCATAACAGAATTAGTTGGGAAAATGAGGTTTGTTGGTGGAAAAAAAAAGTAGAACTGCTCTAGGCTGCAGCCCAGTAACTATGCAAAACAGTAGGACATTTTGTTGAAATAATTTGAGCGATGTGAATTTATACGTTTTCCAGCACAAATCACAATTTGTAGCCAACATTTTAACAAAGCCCATCTTAATGTGTTTTGCATATGTATGTGGGTTTGGTTATAGAAAAAAAAATAGTGCATTTAAAATACATGTGGTCTTCAAAATCTTTAAAGAAGGTTTTCTGAATTTGACATGGAGCACACTGGAACACAATTTATTTAAATACCAGCCAGTGTTGTTGGTATTTTTGCATGGGTTAGCTCAAATAAAAGCTAAGGTCAGTCTCTCTGCTGTAGGCATTTCTTTACTTAGAAGGTGTAATTCATACCATAGGAACATATTGATTTCCAAATTGGGACTCTGGTCTGGTTATCCTCTTCTCTGTTTAGCTGGTCTGTACAAGATGCTTCTGAAGAATATCACAGTAGGCAGATGAGGGATAAGCTATTGTATGTGCCTGCCTTGCTCTGATTGCAAATGCAAATTTTCTAGACCTCTGAAGAGCAAGGTTTAATATCCCTTACAATTTTTTTTTTTGTTCACATTCATTACAATAACTCTGGATACTTTTGGCAGCCAATTTCCATTCTCTCTCTCTCTCTTTTTTTTAGCCTCCGTAAATTCATCTCAATGGTTTCCTGCAGCAATGAGTTCTACCTCCTAACCCCTTTTCCCCTCTCATCATCAGTTTTTAATTTGTCATAGCTTAGCTTTCTTGGAAATCTGCTAGTTCTTGTCTCTTGGTAAGCCTCTTCTCTTTCCTTCTCATTAAATGTCAGGGAAGAGCAGGGTGCCTTTGCCACTAGGATGTCTATAAAAATTCTGGAGAAAATTTGATTTATTTGAGGTGGGCATCGCACTTGTCAGACCTATATGGCTGCTATCAAAGTGCGTGGGTGTTTAACCCGGGGATCGCATTACCTGCACTATTTCAGCACAACGGGAGAGAGGGTGAGTTATTCCGTCTCCAGGATGTGGGGAGGTTTACCGAGGAATTGACTGGATATTAGACATGTGTAGATGCCTGTCCGCCTTGCTATATCGGTTAATAACGGCTACTGGCCTTTGGAGGGAGAGCTACCTTTTTTTCTGCCCTACACGTGTGTTCGAGAGCGCAGATTTGGGGCTGTTTTAGCTTCACAGGATTCCAGCTTCACGCGGCAGTGGAGCAGCAGCCTGCCAGCTTGGGGCTGAAAGGAAATTTTTCCTTAACCTCACGATGCCGCAGAGGTGCTGCCGCGAGTTTATTACCTTTCCTTTGCATTTTTAGCGGAAGCTGGTGATCAGAATTAGGCTTGGCGCCAGCCCCATCGGTCGGTAGCCGCCCCCATGCCATGGCCGAGCCTCGCCAGGCCTTGGTGACCCGCTGGAGAGAGGGGACCGAGGGGTTTTTGGTGCATCCCGGGTTATTGGCGCGGTGGTACCGCACATCGCACAGCGTTCGCCGGCGGTGGCGCGGGGATCCCTGTTCCTCTTTGCCTTTCCAAAAGTGGGATTGTTCGGAGCAGGTTGGGGAGCAGACAGCAGTCGAGGCCCGCGCGGAGCGCAGGGGGTGGAGGAGCGCATGTGGAGGTGCCCGAGGCCGAGGCTCCGCGCGCAGCAGGTAATGGCCCGCGGGGAGCGCGCGCGGGCGCCTCCGGCCCGCTGGCAGCTCGCCGGGAGCCTCCTCCTGCGGTCACAGGCTCCAGCCCCCCCGGGCCTCCTCGCGCTCTGAACATGGCCACGGGGCCAGAGATAGCAGGTAACCCTGGGTCTGTCGTGGAAACCTGTAATAAGGCTGCAGCCACCAGCCTCCGCGCCCCCAACGCTTGGCTGTTTATGCATGTCAGCCTGAGTGGCAGCAGCAAAGTAATTTATTTAATCTAACTAGTACTTATCTTTGTTAGGAGGCGTCTGAAGATTTCTTCCATTTCATGTTCAGTGAATTGTCCTCTCTCAGATAATGTGCTGGTACAACCTCCTTTTTTTTTTTTTTTTTTCCTTTTTAATTCTATTGATTTACAGTATTGAAGTGAAGTATCTGATACCTGTTTCCTGCACTCCAACTGTATGTAGTCAAAGAAGCTGATGAGCTTCTTCCCTCCCCTCCACAAGCCCTTTAGCTGTTTTAAATGTATAATTATCATTGCATGTCATTTGATAGCTGCACTAATTGCTGCCAACCATTGTCTGTTTGCACTTAATGCTGAAACCTGATCAACATCCTGCTTTGGTTGATGTTTGGTGGTAAACTTTAATTAACTCTTATTGCATTGAAGAAGAGCTCAGTCTCTGTGCTAACTAATCATTTACCTTCATTATGTCCTGACAGCTCCACTTGTTCCTGGTACTAATAGATACACCAGTCAGTAAATAAACCTGCAAACCTTCATGCCTCCAAGTTGTTCCACATTGATATTTTGTTGCTTAAAGTATAATGGGGCAAAGATAATTATTTCAGTTAGTTTTGTACCTCTGCTTTTCAAGGCACCCATCTCAGATCTCCTTTTTTCTTGCCAGACAATATCATTTTAATAGTAACTGTAGATTTAAGATAACATTAGTCCTTCAACATGGTTCCTATATACATGCATCTTTTGAATCAATACAATTAAGCTTGTCTCCTGTTGGAATTCTTGTAATTATTTTTCCTGAAATACTTTTCCTGTAATGATATTGAAGTTAAAGTAATCAGGTTACTGGCAGATCATGTAAAATTCAACTCAAAATTGCTGGCTGCTTGATTTTAATTTGTCTGACATCAAGTTTGTTTGAAAAGGGATAATATGTGGTTAAACCAAGGAGCTTATAATTATGGTTGACATTTGTTTGTTTATAATGAAATCTAATTAAAGTTCATACATTTTAAAACACAAAAGTTAATTACTGAATTGCTCACTTCACTTATGCACAGCAGTCA
>VWPW01011959.1:183553-228553 GCA_013389825.1 Crypturellus undulatus
ATGCTACGTTACTACTAACAGTATTCAAAAGTAAGCACTGTCATCCTTTTGTCTGCTCTTTTTTTTTCCAAGGTAGTAATGATTTTTCACAAACATGAAAGGGTGTGGTGTAGATAAATATGTTAGTAGAATGGCAACTATATTTTTATCTTTACTGGAAAAAACTATGTGGATATAATGAATATGTGGGAGTGATGAATACCATTTATTACACAACTTGTCATGACTTTTTCCAAACCCTAATTATGGGGTTACATTTTCTGCAGTGTGTTTACTGGATTGGCTTGATTGTCTTGGTTCATGTACAAAATATAACACATTCTTTTCCAAGATGAATAACTTTGTAACTTATTAAAAACTTCTTTTGTCTAGGGGATATAAAAATTCAGGAAATATTGCAAACCATTAGTCACTGTAACAAGCTCTAAATATGATTAGAAAATCCATTTTGCAAGTGGTATCTATTGATTTATACTAGAAATCTGTGATAACTAAACTATCAGGAGTCATCTGCTGATTATAGCAGCTATGCTGGTTTCCTAATCACGCTGAAAATGTAAACGAATAGAGCAACTACAGAAAAGCCTCAGCACATCTCTGGTTTAAGCAAGAAATAACATTTGCTGGTATTTGATCAAGCTCAGATTGTTGTTCTGAGTTAATGCAGAGTGCACAGCTAGTAACTTGGATTTTAATTTTATAACCTGGTAGTTGTAACCTC
The DNA here is from genome assembly GCA_013389825.1 of Crypturellus undulatus. Lineage (NCBI taxonomy): Eukaryota > Metazoa > Chordata > Aves > Tinamiformes > Tinamidae > Crypturellus > Crypturellus undulatus. Next base: position 184,275 of record VWPW01011959.1, read on the forward strand.
GGCAGGTCTGCTACGGACAAAAACAACAATAACACAGCATCACATCCACTCTGTTCTCTCATAGTGCTGTGTGCTCTTCTAATTTAATCGTGTCTTAATTACATTTTTACTTAACTCCTGGGAGGTGGATTTTTTTTTAAAGATCCAGAGTCCTGTTTTGAGAAGTGCTAAGAGAGTTGGGAGTGCAGTGACATGGTTTGCCTGCCTCAATAGCAAAACTGTCTTCAGAAGTTCTGGCTCCACATCCTTCCTGAGGCAGTTCCTTGCTCCCTCCAGTTTTGCTGATTGTGGAGCCACATTAAAAGACAGATTTTTGAAGTGATCTGACTTAAAAAAATAGTTGTTCCATGTCTTTTCTTTGGAGTGTTACCCTGGATTATTTCAATGAGTTGCTTTATAAAACTACCCTTCTGACAGATGTTACGAACTGCAGGTAGGAATGATAGAAAGGGAGCTGAGGATGAAGGTTTTTTGCAGATGGTTTCACTGCCAAAATCACAGAGACTGTTGAAAATACTTCAATTGCTTTTTATTAATAAAGTCATAGGCCTAGCTATAGATTTGCAAAGTACAAGCCATCTACAACAACGAGCGCTCCCTCTTCAGTCACTCAGCGCCAGCTCTGAACAAATCTCAAATATATTTGGTCTCACGGCATCCTATGTAACACTTGATTCATGGGATTAAGGGAGTGAGTCTCAACTCCTAGCACTTAACGCTTAAAATATCCTGCCACTGAGGCAGGTTGTTGTCCAGATTCTGTTTTGTGAGACTGAGTGGTTCAGCAGAACCTGTGTGCTGCAGTTGTCTATCATCCATGGCGAACGACCACCACGAGCCTTGGAAGCTCATTCTCTGAATTGCATTAAGTGGAAGACCTCTCAGTGGACAGGGCACGCATGAACTCCTAGACACCACCACGGTACAGAAAGACAAGCAGAAGTATGCTGCTGGGTCTTGCCTCAGAACTTGTCTATTTTAAGCCCTGTCTCTAGGACCAATAGCGAGAATCTCAGCTTTCTTACCTTTCCGAAGTTTATGTCCCTCCTGACTCCAAAGGGAAGCTTGAAGATTTGAACTCTACTAGGCTTTAAAGCACCTCAGAAAGGTGACCACACACAAGCACACAGTTTTTATAGAATCTAATATTTTAAGACATATCTCATGCATGTTGAGGGGAAGGATGATTTATTTAAAGCATTAATTGGCATATTAATGTTAATACTTTTAAGATGCTGGGTTGTCACTATTGGGACATATCCCAAAAGATCCAACTGTGTTAGAGGTGCATGTTATATAACAGAATGCAATGCCTCTGCATGTCACCTAGATCACTTTAGTTTTAATTGTGGGTGTGCATTTGGGCCTTAAGGTGGAAATAAATGAGATTTTGAAAGTTACCTGCTGGCAGACTTGATATTTTTGTCCGGTCTGGTGAAGTAGTTGACAGGAGCAGAATTGGAAACTTTGTTTCTCTTGATACATCAGCTAAACTTTTAGAGCACCTAAGGAAAAAGGAATAAAAAACACTAACATTAATTTGTATGAATAATAGATATATGCCTTGGGAGTGATACAGAATATTCACGAATTGTGTTTATATTCAAGCAGCTCCTCTAACTCTTTTAAAATTAAGGTGCTGTGAATATGGTTTGGTAATAAAACTTTAATACTTAAACCATATGAAAACACAGAAACAGAATCTGTGACTTTGTTCCTCTACTTTTTCAAGCACCTCAAGGTTTTCTCTCGAGTCATTTATATTTATTTAAATGTTATTGTTTTGTGATTTTTTTTTATAAATGTTGCCCTAACAGCTTGATTTTTTTTCTTCCTGTGCTTAACTATTGATGGAATAAAAGGATGTCTTTTCATAACTGCAGCTTTTAAAGCTCCTGCGAACATCAGAGCTTCTCCTTCGAAGCTGTATAATTTTAGCCAATATCAAAATGTCACTTTCAAAATTCGACTCTAAATGTGGCAAAGTAAAATCTTTAGCTGTTTTCTCAGTTATTTAAAAGAGAAATGTCCCCAGTGCTCCTTACAGTAGCGCGGCATTCAAATGGGGTTAATACTGCGGCTGCTAGCGACCAGGACAAAGGCAACCTTACCCTGCATGATCTCGACTTGGGCTCCATGAATTTCCCAAAGACATACATTTGGAAGTCTGGAGCTTGATATGAGAAAATAAATGGCAGAAGAGTTGTGAATCCTTTGCAGTATCCACCAGGAAGCATTCAGTAGCTCCACAGGTAAACAGGGATAAGACTCTCTAGCAACAGAGCATATTCCCATTCTGCAGGAGGAGGCATTAAACTTCTGCAAATTTGGGAAGCCAAGGTAGGACCACGAACTTTGTGGATATAAAATACATGTAACTGTAGCCACTTTTAAGGAAGCCATTTTGCAGCTTAGTTAAATAGCTTTTGAGCTGCATATACCATATTCTGTGCTCATAAAATAGTTCCCACATAAACAAATAAATAGTAAAAGTAGCTAAACCTAACAAGGTTGCCTTTTTGCAACAAAATTGTTGTGGCTGAAAAGAAGTATTAGACCAAATTCCAATAACAAATAAAATATTTAAAGTTAGTCTATCAACCCCTCCCCATCCCCCATACAATTAACTAGTAAGAGCTTTAATGGTCATTAATTTTATATGGGATATTTACTTTAATTAATATTATATATTTGCCTATTTAGGTGCTCAGGGAACTTGACAAGCAGCAGTTAGCAGACAAACTCTGCTGTGTGAAAACTGTGTTGGTTTTCCCTTTATTGACAAAATATTGATCCATAACACTATTAGTGCTATGATTGTCAGTTCAATTTGGATAGATCACTTTAGCTCGCATGTTCTGAAACGGCAAAGATATTACCCAAAAGGAGAGTGACCTAATTCCAGTTTAAGAAGGTTAAAGGTTAAAGGTTAGCTCAAAAGCATCATCTGCCTAGCTGCTTAACTTTAAACTGATCAATTTAATGAAAATCTGTTTTACAGATGGTGTTTTAATGTCTTTGGCAGGATTTAGGCAGCTTTAACATTAGACGTATGCTAGTAAAAATTATTTCTTTATTTGACCAGAACAACACCTTTTCTTTTATGTTTTAAGGTAAAAGGCATGTGGGATGTGGTATTTTGGCAAAGGACCCAGAGGCAGAAAGTGTTGATGATCTTTCCATATGGGCTGCAAAACAGAATACCTTTATGTCTATTGCTAACGATGACTGAAGAAACAAACAAAGCTGTATTCATTTTTTGCCATAACGTTTTACTTTGAAACCATAAAAAAGAATTTCAGCCAAAACTGTCCTTGAAAAAGGCTTGCCTCCTCTGCCGAGGCTGGAACGCCACATTAACATTTTCAACGTGGCAGAGCGACATGATTGTCTCCTTTAGACCTTGTGCTTTGGAGATCGGCACTATTCCCTTTCTCCTCACAAACTGAGTCGTAATTGTGTTACTTAACAGCAGATCCCATAAATAATAAGGCAAATTAGTCAATCTAGATGATAAGTTTTCTATGATGGAGGCTATGTGAATAAACAAAGCATTAGATCCTCCGGAGCGTAAAGCAGAGCTTTGTGTTTATGTCTTCAGAGAATCTGGCCCTCACAATTTTTGCCAGGATAATTAAGTTTCAGCACAAGCACGTCTTTCTATTTGTCAGATGTGTGCAATTCAATAGGAATTTCTTGGGCTGCTAATGCAATACTATTATATGTTAGCTTTGTAATTAGCTGGGACTCTATCCCCCTGCTGAAATGCATTGTAATAATACACACACTAGCATAGCTTGCATGTAGCGGTCATAAAAGTGGTGCCCTTTGTTTCATATTGACCTTCCAACTTTTTTAAAGAAGAGTTTACAATGAGCCTTTGTTTTGTCCACAAATGATCATAAACAGCTTTCTAAAGAGCCCAATAAAATGAGATAATCACAAATGTATAACATCACATATTGAAAGGATAGAAGAACAAGCGGTGCTTTTACTATATTTTATAGGATGGATTTATAGTCTGTCCTTGGATCACTTAAGGCCAAGAATTTTCACGGTCAGCTGGTTGGTCTTGCTAGCTAGCATCCTCTGCAGGAAATGTAAATACTGAGCAGCACCTGCTCCTCAGTTGGGCTGATACACTGCTTTTTCTGAAACGAGGTGTCCACTTCTCTGCTGGTTCGTAGTCAAAAGCTTAATTAGAGTAGCTTTCCTCGGCATCTGTCATCAGCGAAGCAGAAGAGTCTGTCTGGATTCCATAATGCTGGTTGCATATTTGGATTTTAAATCAGCCAGGGATATTGAATGCTTTGCTCATCTTTATCACGTGCAGGAGGCACAAGTGGGATTTAGTCCTTAGGTAACTTTTAGTGTAACAGTTCCCAAAGGAACACTGCTTGGGTTTTTCTCATTATCCTTGTTCTGGATGAAAGCATCGTTGTTAGGAATTAACAACAGAGGTGGGGGTGTGAAGTATACGCATGCAGGGCCGAATGGACTAACAACCCCAATCACTTTGTTTGCTTTATTCTGTTTGGCATGAAATGTTGATACTTGATCGGTCTGGAATTAACACAAAGTCACATTCTTTTCATTTCAGTCATTTCAGTCGTCCTGAACCAACTTTGTAATTTAAAATCAAATATCCCAGATATGTGCCAGTCCAATTATGGAACTGTCATTGTCCCAATATGATGGTAAAAGAGGTCAGGAGATTGTACAGCATTGATTTGCATAAAAATCATTGTGAGAAGGAAATTGGAATATGTCTGCACATCTGAGGAGCCAAAACATGTTTTGCTTAATCTTATTCTTGTTGTTTGTTTAGATGAAGAAAGCTGTTTTCAGTGATAAACAAAAGTTATTCTAATCTGTTGCTAAACACAGGGCTCACTATGGAGGATATTCAATTTTCATAGTGCTTTCAGATTTATGTTCTTCTAAGATGTGAAGTGTTTCATGAAATTTAATTTCCATTGCAAGTTATAGTTTCTCTAATTCAAATCATGCTGTCGTGCTTACATGCATCAAGACAAATATTAAAAGAGCACACTCTGTAACTGACCAGTATATATGCCTACTGCACATAGTTATACACCACAGACAAGTATGTTGATTTAAGAGAAAGTCAGGGGATAGCTAAATAGCAATTTCAAAGCAACTCTTTTTGTTCTAAATCAAAATTATGTATGCATAGAAAGATCATAGAAATAGTTTTCATATTATACTTTCTCTATATTTTACCTGATGTTCAGATGTTGCCTAGCTTTCTGATGATCCTGCATACCTTGTGAAAAACAGCATGTACAGTATTTGATTTACAGTACACTTCTTAAGCAGCAAAATACCCTCAAGCCATTTTTTAGACTTGTTCTGCCCTCTTCCATTAAAATACTGTTCTGGATCCCAATCCAGTGTTGTCCCAGGTGAGACTACCCATTGAAAGGAGGCTACTTGGACACTGCTTTCAGTGATTAGCCTACCTAGCTAAGGACAAGCTAGTTTTTCCTCTTGCAGAGTAGAAGAAAAGAGCAAGGAGGAAAGGAAAAGCACCATAAAGGGGATCAACTTCATTTATCCGCTATGATCGACACACACACACACACACGATGCCTGTATAACAGCTACTTTTGTGCCTGCAGCACTTTCATTCCAGCATTAAGAAAAAATATGTAATTATTTCTGATCGAGATTTAAAGTAGTGATACAATGTGTAATATGTGTAAGAGTATTATGTCAACATGTGCGCACGTGTGTATCTTGCATAAATAGATTGCAGCTATGGATTTAGCAGCCACTCCCCCTCAGCCTTGCACCATGTATTTTCTTCTTACTCTTAGCAATTTTTATCTGATATTATGCAACACACTGAAGGTGTCTTCTCTAACATTTCTAATTACTATTTCCCAAACTCTTGGGATTTTTCTCCACTATTGCTTCAGTATATTTAAGAACGAAGACTGAAAGAAAACTGGAGCATGATGCATATTAAGACATGTGCATGTGTATGTCAGCTTTACTACTGCTTTTGATAGGTGGTTTGGGAAAAACTTTCCCTTTGCCTATACTTTGCAAGTCTGTCCAGAGGAAAAATAACAGGACTAGGAATCCTAAGGGGCAGCATAATATTGGGATGATAGAAATAAGACCTTGGAGACCTCTTTTATATTAGGTTGGCTTTATTTCATATATGCTTGTCTGGTTGGTAGACAAATTAGTTTTCTGCATTTTACCTCCGCCACCTCCATCACCCCTTTGGTGTCAATGTCTAGCAATATTCCAGTTAGCCTTTGTAAGGAGGGATAATGAAGAACCCGGTGTGAGATGCTGAGCAATTCTATTCCTGTTGGTTTTATCAAAAGATTGGGTATAGTGCAGGACACATGCATTACATTGAATAAACTCCCATACTCCAACTTTGGTGTATATTTGTGGGCAAAATGTAATGCAGTATAGGAAACAGACAGTAATTACATTATGCAACGATAAAGGTTTTATGCTAGCAAAACATGAATTACAAATGGTAATATTTTAATTAATTCTAATGGCCTGTATTTTAGCCTGGTGTACGTAACACAGGCAGAGACTGCAGATTGACAGTGGTAGATCCTTGTACTGATACATGAAGAAATGGAGGCTTCGCTAGGAACCCCGGGACCTCCCCTTTGTGGGTGGCCGTGAAGGAGCACGTCCTGGCAGCAGCCTCCGTGATCCCCTCGGCTTGCACGGTGCCAGCCCTGCGGTTCGGCAGCGCGCACAGACCCGGAGTACCGGGTGCCGTGGCCTCGGGGGAACCGAGCATGCTGCCCTCCCGCTGGGAGTGAGGGTGTGAGGTCATCTTTAGCCTTTAAAGGCAGAGGCATCGAGGGGAAGAAAAACTGAGCAAGGGTAGTCCTCGAATGATGAAGGGAACAGATTCCCATGCCTAGGGCATCCTATCACTGTAGCAGTGATATAAACAAATAGAAATAGCTATTTCTATCATATAGGAAGAGCGTAAGCAATACTACCTGTTTATATGTATAGGTAGGAAACTACAAATTATTAATGGGACTCATGAACAGTGCTATAGTAATCTTACTCCATGAACAGCTATTCACCCATCTCAATTTCCTGATTAAAAAATTCCTATTTTTTTATTTAAAACTGTTATCCTTAGATGCAATCAAATCTTGCAGTTAACATGATTCACATGCCTAAAATATATAAGTATAAAACTACTGGATTTTTGCTGGACTGTGTGCTGGTGACCTGGGGCAGATGACAATACTCTGGCATCTGCCCAAAGGAGAGTCTTTATTCAGTTCTCCCTTGTAAACTGAGAACAAGGGCATGTACTGCTTCCTTGCCCTGCTGCTGGAGGGAAGAACATCCACGTACAGAGGTAGCACAGGTGCTCAGGGATAGTTTGTGCTTAAACTTTTTATAGAAAAAAGGTTAACCCTCATCAGAGAGAGTTCAAGATCAGCCCTGCTGTGATGACCCTGTTTAAAACAAAGGCTTAGGGTGAAAAGTATTCTGACAGTAACCTTAGCAGGCACTTCCCATTGTCCAGTACAATACTCTGTGTTCACCTCATTTTGTCCTAAAATCCATTGACATTAATGGAATTTTTCTACTGCTATCATAAACTTCTGCCCAGGACTACAGTAGTCCGTGGCTGGAGAAGGGGGAAGGGTGTTGGGCAGGGTAGAATGTCTCCAAGCTACTTTATTTATAAGAAGGAAGGTGTTTTCCATGGGAAGCCCTGAAAAGCTCAAGTACTGGCTCAAGTACTATACCAGTATGACCATCATTATCAAGCATTTCCTATGCTAAATTCAAAACTACCATTCCCAGTGGCAAAAAAGAGGGAAGGTTACTTGTTTAAAGTCTTCCAGTTATGGAAGTAACCTAGACAAGGACTTATGCTTTGGGAAATAGATTGAGGCAATAATACAAAGGTTTTATAATGAAATAAACACTTTGTGAATGACTAGAAGCTTGATATTTTACAGCTACAACAGTGAAACCAAGTCTAAAGAGGATCTTAGTATTCTGGCTCTTTGGGTCTGTTAGTAATGAGAGCATGGAAAAAAGCTTGTTTTACCGCTAAAATGAGGCAACTTTCAGTATCTAGATGTTACTATTTTGGAAACACCCTTTGGCACTTGCAGATATATACACAGCTAATGAATAACTGGAAATTAGGAAGACTGAAACTGATGGAAAAAACAAAAGGCCAAACTGCAAGGGTTTCTGAAAACCTTATGTCCTTATTTGTCCAGGAACATCTGTGACTCAAAGTCTTTGCCCAGGAGGAAGCCAGGACCCTGCTGGGATATATCAGAGTTGAATCTTCTGGAGTTAGCTCTCAGATGACCACAAAAAAATAGACCACAAAAATAGTTTAAGACTGATTTTACCAAGTTGTGACCTAAAGTCACTGGACAGACACAAAAGTGCTACTGTATTGGCTCTGGGACTAATTCTGTTGCAGATGTATGTCAGAAATAGGTATTGTACCTCATTTGTAAATATTCTTTACTAGTTTTCTGCTTGCTAAGATGAGCTCATAGGCCATGATGAACTTGGTATGCTGTCAGTGTCTGCCCCATTTCCATATACGCTGCTATTTCCTGTAACCCGCCAGCCTTCACAAGTGATATTTGAATTTATGTGGCTTATGGAACTTAAGGGATGGAAATCTTCAGAAAAGTCTTTAGAACTACTGAGGTTTTTTGTTTGTTTGCTTGTTTTGTTTTGGAGAAAGAGCAAATCCTTTTCCTTTTAGAATATGCTTTGGGATCTTTTTGAACATTTTTCCCATTGCTTGAAAAAGTAGTTTGTAGGATCAGCTATGACCCAGCATACTGCATTTAGGATTTTAATCCAAGAGACTTTCCAGGAATTTCTTTTCTTACCTGAGCCCTTCAATGCACAACTCAAATTCTGCTAACCTCAGCTACCTGATAAATATCAAAGGGAAGACAGAGTTTACCTAAAGCATTTTGTGGTAAAGAAATGATAAGAGCTATGTTATATTTGAAAAGTTATATGTATTTAATATTTTTCCTGATATAGACAAGAGTTGAGCAGGTAATCAATAAAAGGAAAACATGGAGATCTCACCATGCAAAATTTAAGACTATATACCAATTCTCTTTGCTTTCAAAACTTCTAGAAATGAAGGAAATGATATGACTCATGTTCACAACAGGAATTACACAAATGTCTCTCCTTTTCTTCCAGTTGTTGTTTATCTTAATAGATTTAGAAGGTGAGCTCAATACTATCTGGAGTGGGAAACAGAGCATGGCCTTGGGGAAAAAGAAAATGTTGTGTCTCTAACCAAGCAGAGGTGAGAGAGAGGTTGACCCTAGTACATTTGGCAGTCTTAATAGACCTCACAGAAAATATAACTAAGAAAACTGCTTCACTTTACGTAGGTTAAGAAATCTCCATCTTTTTGTCTCTCTATCTCTCTATATTTATCTGTACGTATATTTGATAAACTGTCTTTTACTGAGAGGAATGAGATAGAGCTCGAAGATGTTGATGATCATGAGAACTTTAAAGAGTGAGATATTATCCAAGGGTGGTTTGGGCCTTAGGGAGGAAGTCACAGTTGCTGGAAACTGAATTTCTTGCACATGGGATGCAGTGAGGGAAACCAAAATTGCAGGTGCATGTATTTATGAAAATGTACACCACCCAAGAGCATAGACACAATTTAATGTCTACTGTCACTGGCTATTGTACTGCACAAATGTCTATATATGTTAGTGTCTGCTTTAGTAAAGGTTAGATTTCCATTTCTATTCTAATTTACCTCCCTCAATTACTCATAATTTTCTCAGTTACTCATAATTTTCTTTCTTTTCCTAAGTGGCTAATAGACTTTTAGGGCTGAAAATATCTGAGTCTAAAGAATATTTCTTTCTTCTTCGGAGTTATTTCTGAGTTACTTAATCATGAGATATTTTTCCTACCAGTACTAATGAGAAATATTCTACTGGAAATAAAGTTAGACAAGTGCATCTCTTGCCATATGTATCTGTAACAAAAGACAATGCTGTTTTAGAAACAACAACACATTAATAAGGCAAGTGTGCAATCCTTGTCCTATCAGAGCAAATTATGCCATTAGTCTACCTTATCTAATCTTTTTGTTCCAGATTGACTGACAACAATCACTTCTCAGAGAAGAGGGGAAAAAATAGTAAAGAAATATGAAATAATGTTGCTTATAGGTGAAGCTTTTCTCTTCTCCTCTATTCTTAAAGAACAATGAATTAATGAATTAAAATAATTTTGTTTTTAAGAAGCTGGTTTTATATGCACACAAACATCAGATCAGTTTGTAAACTGAACTCTTGGGTCAATTACATGCAATGAAAAGGTGTTCCACAGGTTAATTATAACCTGCATATAAATATCTTTTTTCACTTTTTAAAAATATATTGCCTTTCTGTATCATTCACTTAAGTTATTAAATTTTGTTTATTTATTCATCGGGTAACACAGAACAAGAGATATTATGTATTCTTGCTTGTGCTCTCTGCCAGTCCATTATTTTATGAACTTTCTACCACATTTTTCTTTTACTTACATCATTAATATACCAAACAATTTCAATCTTTTTAGTGTTCCTTTTTTTTGTGGAAGTTTTTCCACTTTCTATTAATCCTGCTACTGATCTCTAACTCATCTACCACTGCTAAATTCTCCTTAAGATATATTGCTATATCAGAACACAAAATGCTATTCTCGGTTGGGCTACATGACTTTACTGTTCCTTCCAAGATACCTTTTCTTGGATTCACTTACCAATACTGAATTTCATCTGCCATCATCCTGTCCAGATAGCCTTAAACGTCTCTGGCTTTTCTGGTTCTTTGGCTGGTCTTGACTAGCATTAATTATTTTATGCCCTTGGCAAGATCAGTCCTAGTTTTATATGTGAGAAGACAGAGTTAATTTCCATTTTGTTGAATGGTCTGCTAATTCATATATATATGTGTGTGTGTGTACATATTTATATGTTTATATATATATATAACTTTTTTTTTCTGTCAGATTTGAATCCATCATCCTTCACATGGTTTTTTTTCCTCTTGCCTCTGTGCTAGGTGTTTCAATCAGGTGGCTAGGCCATGTCCTGCTTAGTTAGCAGACAAAGAAAAATGTCAGCTCTGATTGATTTACAGTTTGAAAGAACTCAATTCACATTCCCATTAGTTTTAAGAGAGTAAGGGTGAGAAGTATTCAGCCTACCTCCATGTCACATTGCCTACATCTGCCAGAAACTGTCTCTTTTTGTTTTCTCACATTTTTCCTGCACATATTGAAGCACATAGAGACAGTTAACTATTTTTTGAGCCTGAAAAATAAAAATAGGAAATATTTACCCCAGATATTTGTTTGCTAGTATAAACCAGAAGATGTTGTTTCTGCATGTAGCCTACAAGTTTCAACCATACGAGGTCTAACTCAAATATTGGGTGATGCAGTGTGCTCTTCTTATTCAGAGCTAAGTTAGTGCTCTTCTTATTCAGTGCTAACTTTAATGTTAATATTAACGCTAACTTTAACTTTAATGCATTGTTATTAGCGTACACCATGAGGTACTGATAGGATGTCGGCTGTGTTTGAATTCATACTGTGGGAACTATGCTGACTTGAATTGCTCTGTCCTTCATGCTGCTTGATATCAGAACCTTTCACATGAGGGTTTAGAAAAGAAAGAAATTTATATTAACTAAATCACCCTACATGTATTGTTTGAAACTTTCTTTAAAGAGAGTATTAGTCACTGGAGGAAGCTTGACACAAGGACACGCGCACCAAATGCATGGTCACAGGCCAGCTAGTCTCAGCAGGGCTGTGTGCTGGGTCTGGCCTTGGCTCCCTTTCCTGCCATTAATGGAGCAGAAGGAACAGGAGATTTGATGCAAGTTCCCAGCGGCAGGGGAGGAAAGGGTTACTCTGCTCATGCAAGGGAGTCCCCGGCTGGCAGCGAGCCAGCTGTGCCTGCGCTGCCCTTCCCACAGCGTGGATGTGACAGGAGAAGGAGCGGGAAGGGCAGCAGCCAATGCGCACATGAGCGCGATGGTGATTAGAGTGAAATCCACCCTGCGTGAGGAGCCCTGGGAAATTTCCCCGGTAGAGCTGGCTCCAGGGAACGCTGCTGCCTGCAGGAACCTTTTCATCTGCTACAGAAAGGCAGTGGCTGCTGTGCAAGCCATGGGGTTTTACCACAGTCCTGCATTTTGATCCCTTGCTTGGGTGCGTCTCGTCTCGTCTCTGTTCACCTCGCAGGGAGCCTAGTTGCTCTGTGTCACCGCAGTGAATTCTGCACTTGATGAGCTACCACGGTTTTTCCCAAGCACTGAATGCTCTTCTTTCTAGTTGCTAAATCATATAGCAGGCCCTCTCTGCCTGCCAACCCCCACAACTTACATTAAGTACTTTAAATCTAGCATTATCCTTCGGTGAGGAATATTTCCTGAATGTGCCATAAAGATAAAAATACTTGTCTGCCAGTGGCATATGCAGAATACATGAGGTGTTTTCTTTAGTATGAGACAGATCATGTTAAACAGCATTGTGAACGTTTTAGGAGATAGAGGAATTTTGCTGATCACAGGACTTTTTATACTCTGTAGGATTTGCTTGGCACTTAAAAAATAAATGCTTTGTTTCCTATTCAAATCGTGATGAGAGAAAAGAGACAGGAAGAATGTGGGCCAAGTCCATCTCTGTTGTAGCACTGCTGATCTCTGTAGTGTTAGTCCAAGGATGGAGCTGGCCCAGGAGTTTTCCAAAATGACAGTGTTTCTTTGCTCTGTCAATAGCCTGGGACATGGCTCTCCTGTGGTTTGACTACTGTGGTTTGTCACTACTGTGAGAAATTATCCATTTCAAAAAGTTCTGTTATTTGGGTAATTTCTTGCTGAAATTGATGGTTACTGTTTCTGTTTTTCTCCCTAAGTTTATTTCTAGGGTTTTTCCATTTGTTTCTGGTGCTCTAGAGAGTTACAAAGGAAGAGTCAAAGGGACTGCTCTGCCAAGAGGGTATGAAAAAGCTGAGAGGGTTTTAATTTGGAAGTGTTTCCTGTCTCGTTGAAACAGTTCGTTTAGTAAAGAGAATATGCTGTTCGAACTAAATCCACTCCCTCCTAAATATCTTTTGCAGATCAAAATAGGTTACTGGGTAGTGATAACCACGGCATACTTTGTGAGCGTGCACATCAGGTCACCTCCTCCACAGTCTGTTTCTCCTTCTAAATTGTTCCACATTTGTGAGCATTTTTTAAAGCAGCTACTATTTAAAACCAAAAAGCCTCCACCCTAAGAGGCCCCAACCTGTCAGAAACATTTCCTCTCTTGTCTCAAGCTTGGAATTTCACTCTGAAACTCCAGTTCCCTCAGTCCGTGCCTAGTGTCATCCTTGCCTAGTGGTTTGCTTTCTGCAACCTCGGTTGTGCACGGATGCTGACAGTGTTTGCTGCCTCGCCACGTTCTTCTTCTTCCTCCTTCATTAACATCTCTACGTGTCTATTTTCACAGTATCATCTATGTCTGGAATGGTGTCATAGCTACAATACTTAGCCCGAGTGTGTTCTTGCCAAGTCTAGAACTCCTTTATATTTTTGCCTCTTTTCTGCCAATAATCTTTCTTGCCTGCTCTTGTGTATACAAGTGTGAGTGTTTGTATACGTTATCAAATATGCATTTTGGATTAATATGGATAAAGGCTTTATTGTCTTGAGTTTGAAGTGGCTGGAGCTGGCTGTGTTATTTTTAAGTAATAAAGGCAGAATAGGGTATGCTGACCATCCCACAGGAAACTATCACACATTTTGAACCTTCTGCATATTTTACATATGGAAAAATATGTTAGAAATTTGAAGAGCATTCTTTAACCGTATCAATACTCTATTTTTCATATGACTGCATGTACGAAGCCAAGCTCCATTAATACCAAACGGAAAAAGGAAAAAGGGAACAATGTGACTTTGTGGCAGATATATTTTAGAAATCTCTTACATTTTTCCTATAATAGCTTTTCCATACATAATAACGTTTCAGTTCGAAGGCCCGACATCTCGGGGTCTATCAAAGCTAAAAACAAGGGCTAGCATTCTGTTGGAAAGCTGTAAACCTCTCCCTTCCAATACTATAAAGCTCTTTTTTTCAGACGCAGAGGATCACAAGATTAACACGTCACTGGGAGAAGGCCTGTCCTGGGTGTTGGCCCAAAGTAATTTGAAAGGGAAAAATTTCCATTTGAAATGAAGCAAGGAAAAAAATATGATGGTGGTTTGCAGCAAAACCAAACTAATGACATCGAATTTAAGATATTTGGGCTAGGAGTGTTAATAATAAGTACCTCTGGAGATGATTTTATGTCCTCTTTCAAGCACAGAGCTTACGTTGACAACACTTAGGAGTGACTCGAGACTTCCCACATCCCAAGCTGCAGGTAGAGAAGGATGCCTGGGGGAGATTCAGCATGTCTTGTGAAGCACGCTGGATCTGCACAGCTTCCTATCAGCAGTCCAGGTCTTCCTAGGAATGAGATACTATGCAGTGAGGCTCCTGTCAATGAGGCTGGAATGTTCCAGACCATGGTCCTTCTTTCCAGTTCAGGCATAACCAGTGGGACAAATAGGAAAAATTATTTGGCTGTATGAAGGTGTCACAGCAGGAAGTTGACACACACCAGCGTGAGTCTGTGGTGTCATTTTTAAAGAGTAAAGATCTGGCCCAACTCAAGCAAAAGGTAAAATTTCCATTGATTTTAGTGGGGCTGAGATTTCACACATAATACTGTAAAAATCTGCTCTATATAAAGCTATGTGAATGTGTATATGTATATAATATGTACCATACACATACACAAATGTGTTTCTGTACATTTCAGGCAATTATATAAACTGAGTGTGTTTAAACCAAATAATATGCAGATGTCTGGAATGAATGAACTAAAAAGCCAGGATAACAGTAAAATATAAGTAAAAGGAATATAAGGCGAATAGGTTTAGCACAACTGTAATATTGAGAGTTTTTTTTCCCCATTTGTCAGGTGTCTTCCTTCACTGTAAAATAATGTTTTTTTTTCTTTCCTAGTTGTACGAATTTTCACCTACAAATGCTTTACATTTTAAAACTGTGTAAAACAGGCTGAAAACTGAGAAGTGTAAGAACAGATAAGCTAAAGACTTAAGAGCTTTGGGCTAACTTCTCTTACCAGCTTTCACAGATACAGCGGGAGACTGTATCTGAAACCCCTCATCAGAGAAAGATGAACGTTTTAACATTCTTGGACATAATATGGGGCAGACGTGCTCCCTGATTGACATCCAGTGCATACTGTGTAATTGCTAGCCTGCTTCTCTGACTGCCTTGAAGATTACATTTTTTTAATGTCCCAATATTAATAACCAGATGTGATCTTCTTCCTGCCCAGAGGTCAAGCTAGCTGGCCAGGTCAGGCTGTTTGTCTGTGTGCACAGACAGTGAAGTCTATTCAGCATGACAGGTATAGGAAAGGGGGAGTAGGGTGTTAACCTCAAGACCACCAAAAGGGACTTCTGCCTGCTGGGAACAAAGACCAGCAGGAGCTTCAGCCTTTTTCAGCACTCCTGGGATTTTAACCAGCTGAACAAAAGATGATGCACAGCTGAAGAAATGCTCTTCACAACTGATAAATAATTTAAGATGTTCAGTTACAGACAACCGGATATGTATTTGTGATTTCATTTGAGCTCACTCCAATTATCTGCAGTCAGTTAATAATTCTGTACGTGCAGTTTCTCTGTGCTGAACCCTGAGAAGATGCTCAACTACTGCTGCTTGGATGTACACTAGTTTTGAAAACAGCCCTAGCACTTAGAGAAATAGCATTCAAACACCAGCAATTGCTACGGGGTGTGTTGTGTGATCTAGCTAGCCTGTCTACACACAGAATTATGTTTTAGCAGATAGTATGCTATCCTTCGGTCAAAAATATATTATTAAAACATTTACTTCTTTCTCTCTCTTTCTGTTAGGTAAAAAGAAAATTCAAAAGAAGAAGCTATTTGTTTCCTAATTGATTTTCTACGTTAGTTGTTCATTGAATAGATAAGTAGTGCCTGTGATATTTGATTACAGAGCAAGGCACCCATTTAACCTTCTGTTCTTTCCTGGCCAGGATTTCAAATACAATACGGCGTACCTCCCTTAGGCTCAGTAGGATTAGACTGCTAGCCGTAATCCCCGATGCTATGAAATAGACCTGATAGAACTTCAACTCACTTGTTTAGGATTATGCTCATGAATTTCACTCATCTAGTCACATTAACCCTTTGGGAACTTGTGTGGGTTATGCTGTTATAAATAACAATCATAATCATAAATCATAACCACAGTCATAACAGATAGATACATATCAAACCTTGCTAGTGACTTTTAAAGAATTCCCTTTTACTTGATGATGAACATAAAATTTGGCTTGAAATAAAAGAGATTCTTTAGTATAGATCCTTAGCTTCTTTCTTTTAAATCTGATGTTCAGAAGTTTTTTTTTTTTTTTTTTTTTCCTCTCTTCTCAGTTCAATAGTATCATTAAATGGTTTGGTCTCAATTTATGCATTGATTTTTTAAAGTGATTTAAGGAATTTTAGTCCTCAAGATTGAATTGAAAGGACAGAAAACTGATACCTGCTAAATAGAGAGCATCACTGCAGAATCTTCCCATGTAATGCTGTGAATGCATACACGGTCTTGAGTAAAGAAAAGGAATATAGGTACCTGAGCCATCAGTTGGACTTTTCTGCTGATGGCAACAATCCTACTAAGTTTTTTAGTGACTTTTGATGGCTTATGCCACAATCAGAAAGCAGGGTGAGAGTGCCAGTGTGCAGTGATGGGCCAGTGGACAACTGCCGGGCAAAAGCATCATAATCATCTTGATTTGAACTACTCTTTTGAACTGGTAACTTCTATTTAAATGCTGATTTTTAATCTGAGCAAATCACTATAGGGAATTATCCTGTACTGAAAGAAAAAGAAAAGATCTTTTCCATCTTTCATTTTCAGAATCCTAATGAACCCACAAATGAAATAAAAATTGTTTCCAATTACCAGCTCTCTATGCTGTTCAGCTGTTAGTGGATGGCCTTGTTAAATATTTATGTGCACAACTAATAGTCAATTATTGAAAAAATATATATGTATATCTGTTTTAGAATATTTCAAGACAATTACAATTAAAAAAAAAAGAAAAAAAAACTCTCAGAATTTGACTTGTAAACTTTAGTCTTCTCTCACTTTCCTGGTGGAAGGCAGGGTCAGATTCAACAGACTGGGCAAACATTTTAAAGCATCAATTGGTGAAACCATGTCCCTTCAACACACCTGCATGTGGAAATGCTGTACTGAAGGGCAAGATGACAGACAAGATCAGTGCAACTAGCTGCACTTGATGACACAAAGGCATCAGAAAATTTCTTTACCGCTTAGACACTACTAAATGGCATGCCTGTTATTGTAGATCTGTCGGACACTCTTGATACATTCGATGATAAAGTGATATTGATGAATAGCTGATGGCCACAAGAGCAATAAATGAAGTTACTCTTGAGTGACTCCATTCTTTTTTTGCAGGGAGTGCTCAAGAGTGGGGGTAGTTTGGGGTGACTGTTCATCAGCCCAGTGGGTGCACTCATGTGCTCCCAAGTGGAGTATTACTGAGTTCAAGTCTGTCACCCTTCCTGATCAGCATATGCCCAAGGCCATTAAGGGAGAATCATCTGTACTTGAGGCTGGGGTGTCTCCAAGATGCAGATTACTTTCAGCTGTACAACTATTTCTTCAGACTTGGATGGTGAAGTCAATTGGCTGGATCGGGATTGTGCCAGAATTAGGTCTTGGATATACTCGCTGTGCTTTAAAGCTAGGTCATGCCGGTTAAGACTCAGTTACTGGTAGAAATGGCACGGGAATGTTGTAGAACTGTTGCATGGTTGCAATATTGTCATATTCTAAATTTGGAAATTGAAGTAACTGAGACAACTGTATACGACTGTATACAGCTCAGTGTTAAACAAATGCTCATTAATTAGCTTCTTATTCAAATCAACTTCTCATCATGACTTTTATTTTAGAAATATCGCTCAAAAAATTATTCTCAGGCCTGCTGCTGCTGCTCAACCCACACTCATTTTCAATATTTAATACGTTTAAACTTTTGCGCTCTGTTGGTTAACTTTGGTTTGACACATGGTATATTTCTGTTCCCTGATTGATTGCAAATGTCCCATTAGAAATTGGCTGTTTTGTAAAAGCTTACTTTACACATCCAGAATGAACTTTCTTCAGATATTTTGCAGTATGCATTTAAACATAAACTGTTTCTGAAACAATTCCTTGCTTAGGTCAGCAATTTTATTTAGTGGAAATTCATGGAAAGCAAACATTCAAGACATGGGGCATAGAAAGAACTAATTCAGGAATTTAAGGCAAATAATACAGCCAGTCTTTCCCAGCGCTGTGTTTGACGCCTTTGTTCTAAACACAAGTCTTAGTGGCCCACACTTTTCCATCTTCAGTTTCTCTTAAAACTTTTGGGAGACTATAGCTTCTGGGAATATACATTTAGCCTATGCTTCTGACAGCATTTTTTAGCTCCCCTCCCTGTTCTATACTATTATCTCACACAATTTGCTTTTGGTTGCAATTTAAAGTGGATGTTTCAATCCATACAGCCTTAAATGGGAACGTAAATTCCCTCTGAAAACATCTCTCTTCGTATATGTTGTTCAGACCAGCAGTGCATTTGGCTTCATCTCAAAGATGCTGCAAATTTTCAGAAGTCAGTCTGCAAAGGCAGAACTTGACCAAAGTTTGAAACTAGTGATCATTCCACCATTCAACGAAGCATAGTTGTCTTTCAAATTTTTGCAGGATAAAGGAAGCAATGGTGCTCATGGTGGGAAAGTTTGTTCTTGGGTAAAAAGCACCTATGACAGCCTGGATGTCAGTACTATTTATTAATGCTCATTTACTTGGCAAAGTGAAAACTATGGCTTTTGTGTGTGCGTGTGTGGGAAGGGAATCCTATTAACTCTAAATAAATAAACTGTAGAAATCATGTAGAAATGTTTTACACTTCTGCAAAGCCTCTATTCAGAGGCTCTCAAAATGTTTTAACAATCTTAATTAAATTTAGTGCTCCTATGTTAGCCTAAGTGCAGATAGGGCCATCTTCGCGTACATACTGGTGGGCTGCAAGAAAGCGGGACTTCAACTGCGTGCACCAAGATTGCACTGCAAGTATTTTCAAGGCAGGTGAAAAAAAAAAAGCTGTGTTCAAGTGAAACTGCACAGGGAATTGCCTGTAGGTAGGCAAAACATAATTACAAGTTGAAATTTGGCCAAGACATTTGTCTTAACACTCTTCCTCCTTTGAAAAAATGTGCCACATACTTAATAACTTTATTAAGTACAAGCGGTTATGAAATCTGTTCTTTGTTTCAACCAAAAGAAAACATTTCCTAACAGGACCGTGCTGTTAAACAGCAAGGTAGGGCACTGACTCATTACTAATTTAGGCAGAGAGCACCATCAATGAATTATCCCGACTCTTTTTTGTAGCACTGGTGTTTTCCTTGGAGATCTCCCCTCCAAGTACTGACCCTGCTTTAGCCTCTGAGATCTGAAGAGATCACAGCACAAGGTGGTATGGCTTAGGGCTGTATAGAAAATGATGAAGGACAGAGCGAAGTCCAGCCATGGGCTCCCTTTACTCGACACTGCACTCGAAGGCTGAGGTGGTGCTCAGTGAAACTCAGTGATACTCATTTTTATGTGGCAAATAATCAGCTGGCGAGATTCCCCACTGCAGTGGGGGGAGTTATCCGGATCAACAGTTTATCAGGATTTTTAAGAAGGATAAGAGGATGAACGTTAATGATGTTTCTGATTAAGTGAGCTAAAACAAAACAAAAAATAAATAGATCCAAGTGCACTTGTTTCTCTATCATTGTTGTTAAATTCAGGATATAAAAAGACTGTCTTCCAGGGTCAGGCAAGGATCTCCTGTAGCATTGCACAGTTGTTTTGGTTCTCTAAACAGCTTACGTTTGTACCCTGCTTTACAGTGAGTCTGATATTAGCTACTTGCACAGGCAGAAAGAGCTGGGCCAAGGGTATGATTCATCGTGTCGCTCCCGGGTTCCCATCTCTCCGCCTCCCTCAGCGACTGCTCCTCAGAGGACAGATCAGACTTCAAAAGTGAATGCGAGAAGTGAGTGTTTCAAATGTAAATATGATGCCTTTCTATTGGCAATTTTCTTCTCGCTGAGGCAAGATAATACTCCAGTGGTAAACAACAAAATCTGCATGTCTGGGTTATATTTCTTTGTCGGTTTACCACTCAGCGTGGGAGAGGAGTGTCTGTGGCATAATTAGTGTTTTACTTATTTAATTTGGAAGTAAAAACAATAGGCAGAAAGGGCCATTTGACAACTAATTAATTTTCTGCTGCTCAAACAACATGACAAAAAGTTTCCTTTCAGAAGAGTATCCATAAGTCCCGTGGACTTGTGCTTTCATATTTGTGTAATTCCTTGGTGTTACTCCACAAATCATTTGATGTCCTAGCTGCAGCATGTTAAGGTGCCAGCTTTGCACATGCTTTTGGAAACATTTTATAGATCATTCTAAGAGTGGTTATGATTCAGTACAACACAACCCAAGGCTCTAGAAAGCACAATTTTATCCTGCCTCTTGAGGGAGGGTGGGGTATCTGTTGCTCTGCTCGTGTGAGCCGGTATTTTCTATACAGGTTGACCCTACCTGCCATTTTTCAAAGGAGTTTGGTCTGCACTGCGTTAATTCTTAAATAATTTTTAATTGTTAATGCTTAACTCTGCGTGGTGATGATTATTTATTGCTTGGTGCTGATGGCACACTCTGCACTGTGCAAGGATTAGGGAAGCAAACTCTAGTGTTGCGAACCTTATTATCAGAATAAACAATCCAGACCTACTGAGATGAAGTTGTGTTTAGGTGACTCCCTGGGTCTTGCCGTGGCAACTGACTAACTGGTCGGTTAATCTTTGTGTGGAAAGTAGGTCCGGAGGAAAATGAAGGAAATCAAGGTAAGATGGTGCACTGCATAGTCTGTAGAACAGAAGATTTGATTTGGTACAGGGAGGGGTCTTTGGGGAAGGGTGGAGGGCATTTTGTTGGGTCTTTGCTGGGTAAATTTCTAATTTACCTACCCTCTCCCTATCAGTAATGTGCAGGAGAAAACTCAGACCAACTTATGAGGTTTGAAAAGGAATTTTTAAGGGGAAAAGTATAGCCTGACACAAAACAGTAGGAAAACTGCTTTGGGTGGCTGGGAAGAAGACACGTCGATTAAGTGAGGAAAGACCTCAAAAGGGAGAACTGAGACATAATTCTGCCAAGTAGACAGGCTGTAATGGTAAGAACAACAGAGAAAAATGCTGGTCTAGGCAAAGCTATCCAGACCCAGGAAGGTGAACTGAGCGGAAAGCCAGTGAAAAGATTTTAAATAAGAGGTCCTTCAAATAGCAAGACCAATAGCAAGAGAAGCAAGACTGCAAAGTAAAGATCAAAATGAAATAGTTTTATTAATGATGTTCAGTGACTGAACTAATATTTTTAGAAGCATTTATCATAGTTTTCTCACATATCTCTGCAAAGAACTGTAGTTAACACTTGTATCATCAAGCTAATTAACTGCAAACATTAATTGAAAGAACATTATAACGTAATCCCTGAAATGTACCTTTTTAACACAAAGACCTTTACAGAGGAATCTTTCTTCTTATTATTATTTTATTTCCAAACTTGGACAGAGGTGTGCAGAAAAGGGAGTGGAATAAGGATTATTTTAATCCTTGAGTCAGACATGGCTATATGAGAGGACACTGGCATGCAGACAAACTAAATCTATTATTCTGAAGCAATGTACAGTGGCTTCTAGTATGGCCAATGACAAATAACACTGACCTAAAACAGGAGTGATTTTAAGCCACCTTCACTTAACCAGCTTTATAGTCACCTAAAAATAGAAGTCGATTTCCCTTTGCATCATTCTGTATATATGGCTCATTAAATGATTTAGTATAATTAGAAGAGTGATGTCCATCTCTTTGCCCCTTACTCTTGTCTTAAAAAATGTTACAGTTACTTAGAATAAATTGAAAATAAACATGGAAATAATGTTAAGAATAAAATTTTAATATTTATTTTATTGGTCATGTTCCAAAAGGTATGATGCAAAGCCCTTCAAAAGAAACATGAGCCCTTCTTAAACTGTCCTTACAACTGTCCTTTGAATCAGGGACTAAACCTGAAATAACACGGTCGCATTTGTGGACAGTCTCAGTGAGAAATGAAAGATTCACTGGATGCTGCTCCAGTCCTCGATTTTCTGTTTGTTTGTTGGGTCTGTTTATTCTGTGTGTCAGTGGTTCTTTTAGGTTTAGGTTGAAGCATTTTAGCAGTGCATCTGAAGAGGAATCTTTGGTCTCTAAGGCCTGCAGCTTACCTCCTTCAACAGAAAAAGTTCAGTTAATAAGTATTTCAAGCTTTTTACTAATACATGATGAGCAAAGCTTTTAGAAAATACTGCTCATGGAGCCACTAGGCAGTAATATAAGGAAATCACAAGCCTTTGCTACACTGTCCCTTTTGTGTCATACAGCAGTGGAGCTTCCTCGTAAATACGTGCCCAGATGAGATTCACCTTCCCCATCATGGTTGTGAAGAGTCAGTCTTCCAGCTGTTACACCGCAGCACGGTCCCCAAGAACTCGTCAGGGAAATCTCAGCTAATATGACACATATGCTAATAAGAGTCTGTTTTTCCTCTTGTAATTTCTTATGCGGATGCTGGATGACATATCCAAATAAGCCCTTTAAGATGCTTGGTGAAAGTTTGGTAATGGATGTCATTCCTGCAAGTCCTTGTGTATGCCCCTTTGAAGAAAAAGTGATCACTTTTTAGAGACCAGAGACAAAGCACATTTACTGGAATAAAATTATTAATAAAGCACATCAAGACTTGTTTCTACTACTACTGGTCCATGAATACTTTATGTATTAATTTAGGGCTTAGGGGTATTTAGTCATACAAGCCCTCTAGCCTGAAATAAGCATGTACCTTGTTATTATTATTTAAATGCCAGCCTTTAATGTTTTGAATATATTCATAAAAACCTACTTGTCCTCTTCATAAAATTGGAAACATCTGCTCGGGGTTTGCTGTTGGGAATGCTGTGGGCACGCGAGTCTGGCGATAGGCCGGCCCTGCCATTCCGAACGGCAGCTATGTTCACAGTGCGCCCTGCACCAGCGAGACCGCGAAAACAAACAAAAAAGGCAGATGGTTCATTTAGTTTAGTAATTGTAATTTGTTGTTCATTAAAAGTAATTCCCACACAGGCACTCTCTATGCAGATGGAGTGTATGGAAAATTTTATTCTGCCAACCTGTGCTAATAATTATTTTTGTTAGTGTAATTTTCACCAACGTTTGATAGGCAGTTGATTAGAGCAGTATGATTTCGTCAAAATTAAAATTAATTATAAATTTTGCTGCTTTCATTAGTCTGCTTTTGTAGCTATCATGACCAAGCAGCGGGGACTTGGCTCTGAAATACTGAATATCACAGCAGCATTTGTTGTGTGTTCTCCCTTTTTGAGATGATTGAACCTCTTAATTGAAAGGGTTGTGTTTGTGAGATTGATATAAAACTGTATATGTATGGAAGATGCAGATTAGTGGGAAAACAACATTAGTATGATCATAAAATATGCCTTGAATGGAGTAATTTGTAGTGTTGAAGAAAAAAAAAAACAAAACCAAACCTAAGGTAGGTAAGCTTGAGATAGCTTTTTGGTGTCTAAATATTACTAATTGATAGAATTGCAACTCCACACATCCTGAGAAGTAGAAAGAAACCTGTAGCCAGTTGTAAAAACACCTTTACAGGGAAAGCATATTAGGCCTATAGAGTTTATATAGGTATTCTTCCTCCCACCTCCACCCAATTTAGAACATAAAAAATCATACTTTTTTTTTTCGAAAAAAAGAAAAAGAAAAAAAAATCTAGTGCCTTTGATTATAATAATTACAGTTGCTAATTTTGACAATCATGATAAAGTTGTTCTCTGCTAGATGGCTTAAATTAGAAAATAATTCTTCCAAAATAAATATTAAAACATCTTGACACAAAAGCAAATAGATAATTCTCAAGGCAAGTCTGTAGGGCTAAGTAGAGCTTAGCTTTTTTTTCCTCCCTGTATGGTGTAGCATTCCTATAATATATGCAATATTAGAAATATGGTTCAAGAGCTTCAATTTGCTTTTAGTCTTTAATGTCCCGGTGTAATTTTTAAGTTGGTTTGTTGCTTTTTTCCTCTGTTGTAAGATAATATTAATAAGGGAATACAGTGGACAAGTGAAGGATGAAGTTCCCATCCTGTTCAAGTCAGTGGCAGTGCCACCATGAATTTCAGCTGAACTGGGTAACCTACAAAAAAATCTAACATTTTAGAGAAATGGCCAAACAGAGTATAATAGGTACTGTTTTGCAGCACATAGTAGTCTTCCAGCCTAAAGTGTTTTTTTTTCTGCTTCTTTCATTCTTTTTCTTGTTCTAGAGACTGGGATGTTTTATGTTACAATTTTGCTTCTTCTGAGGCACAGTATACACTAGGGTGCAATTCCCTTTAGAGTTGCAATTGTATAAGTCAGAGAGCATGGTTGACCTATTAATTTTCAGTAATATGCTTTTCCCTCTGAATCTTGAATTTTTAGAATTATCTATATCTAGGAATTGGGCTGAAAACAGTGAAGAAATTCTTCTGGCTTATAACTTGACTCTTGTTTCTGCAAAATATGAACAAGACAGTGTTTATTGTAGTCAGAAAAATAGTTGGCATGATTGTGCATAAGTGAAGAATCTCTGGATTGTCTCAAAGTGTTAGCTGCCCATTTGCAGACAAGCAAGCTTTTAGTGTGCAATTTAGGTCAATGGATAGAGGGGAGAAGATGTGTTTAGGCGACAGATTTTAAATCACCATAATATAAATATGCTTCCCTTTTCATCCGGAATTTGCTTTCTTTCAAGGTAATTTAGTGGAGCAGACATGCACTTACGCCTGTCTTTGTAATTTTAGGGATTAGGATAGTGAGGATTAAATGCTGACCCTTAATCTTCAATATCAACTTTAAGAGCGAAATATAATATGCAAATGGAATACATTCATTTTGTGTTTATATATTTTAATCTCTGTAATTTAGTTTTAAGAAGATGGAAACTCATCTTTGCCTTATTTATTTTGAATCCCAAAGCAAGATGCCATTAAAATCTTTATCCCTGTATCTTAGAGGATAAATGTTTATCCTTTAGGGATTAAAATATAATTTTTTTAAAAAATGAGTTTAACCTAACACTCTTACATCAAGCCAAGAGCTCTGTGTGTCTGATTTAAATGTATCCTTGAGTGTCATGTCAAACATTGATAGTGGGGAAAAAAAATCACCCTGTGTTTATTTTCTTAAATCAGTGAATGGAATTTGCATTAACAGAAATCAATTGGTTACTGTACCACAGATCAATTTTGGTCAGTTCATTGTAAGCTTTTCCTGAAAGTCCTGAATATATTCAAAGTATAGATATTGAAGTCTGAGAGAGTATTTATAAAGATTAAATATTCTGCAACTATAAATAAGAAGGATATCTCAACTAGCACAAACAAATGAAGCAGTGTTAAGCAATCAGATCTAAGAGAAATATATATTAAGAAAACTTGGCAAATAAAAGAGATTTGTGAAAAAATCATCCTTTAGGAGTTAATACTAACAATGTAAATAAAGATTGAAATATTTGACCTAATTAGGTTTATACTGGATGCCCACATAAATGTGATTTATTTTATGCATTTCCATTTTCACATCACTGTATTTATTTTTTTTTAACATCAGTCTATTATATTGTTTCAAGATCTGCATGCAGCCCTCCTCTAGTTTTGCTGGGCTTAACTGACAAACATGGAAGCTTGAAGTCTCCAAACATGTTTGCAACTAACTTATGCTTTGTTCAAACCGGGTATTTAGAGCATCCTGATGTGTGCTGTTTGTTAAAATCTATACAATTAAATGGTAAATGCGTATGAGTAATGCACCACACTCCTACCCAGTGAGTCATCATCCAAGGACCATATTCCGATAACCTTAGTGTGGCACACAGTACTTTCTTCTGTGACAAATCTTTCAGGTATTTTGATGTTCTTTGGAGAATATGGTGCTACCTTATTCTCAAAACAGTTGTCTACAGTTATCAGAACATGGATCAGAAGGGCTAACCTGAGAGCAGAATAACAATATGAACAATAATAATAATAAGTTACCAAATAGAAATTTCACCCATTTACTTTGCTTTTTATTACCATGACCATAAAAGTTATCTTGGGTTGCTGCACATGGCATATCAGGAAGCTACTAAAACAAAATAGTTGCTTACAGATGAATTTCTTTAAGATATGAGGAAGCAGATGAATGTGGTTCCTAGTCCGAGCCGTCTGTCTTTGGGATGCTGTCTGGCCTTGAAATGGCTAAGAGGGAGGGCAATAAAAAATCAGCCTTTCATCCAGAGGATAAGAGTTTACTATCATGTCTGGCCCTTTCACAGACCTTATAGAAGTGAGAAGTTGCCTTGTGTCCTCATCATCTCTTAACACCTCTGTAAGAGCCAGAAACGATCTGTCTTTTACTCTTAAGTAAGTTTCATGTTTTATTAAGATCCCCAATTGTATTGAATGGGAAAGGAGATACCTCGTAGTAAAAATGCAGTCGCACCTTCATTACTGCCCAGTGTAGACCTAACAAGTGTCAAGTATTTTCGCCTCGCTTTACTGATACGCACCTGAAATTTTGTGGATTTACCCAGAAAGGAAGGTCAAAGAAAGATATTTAGGCTATGCTGTTCACAGAGGTAGCCAAGAGACATATACAGTATTTTAAGACCTATCGCAATGATAATATTGCATATAAGTACTAACTATTGTTATTTTTATTAGAACATATAGCACATTTCAAAAGGCATCAGAACATCTAATAAGGGGTACTCAGTCCCTCCATCAAATATTTTCATTTCTAAAAGTTTTTCTGTATTAATGGAGAACATCTAGAGAATCATACACTCTATGGGATAGATGACATTTCTGGAGGGGGATTTTTTGATGCTTTCTCCTAAGATGTCACCAGAGATGTCTTCCTGTGCAGAAAGAGAATCTATTTTAATGTGGTGTTGGTGTTGATTGCTCAACGCTTTTTATGATAATTGTGTCAAATCTTTCAGCTGAGTGTTGGTGACAAATCCTTCATATATTGCAATGGTGTTAAATTAACATGATATAATCTGTGATGAATAGGAGGGTTATCTTGTGTATAGATATGTCAATACTTCAAGTTATACATGTTGCCATACATACCTAGTAGACATTGGTCTACTACTAGTAGTTGAAAAGAAATGTAATATTTTATGGGAGAATCACTAGTGGTCATTATACACAAAAAGGTGGTCATTTTGTAGTACAACCAAAATAAATATGCTGTTTTCAGTTCCTAACTATGAAAATACTTACTTTATTAATGAGAGCATGAAAAGGAACCTCCTATAATATTTTTAAGTTCAAATAGTCAGAATTAAAAATTAGTTTTGCAAAACTGCATCGTGCAAAACGATGAAGTAAAATCCTATAGACCTGCGTATTTCTGTACACAGTGCATTTTCTGTGGGAGTATGGCTGATGCAACAAGTGCTGTGGTGCCTCTCAGAAATCAGGAAACCTGAGCTTCGTTAGGACTTTTGAGCTTGTGAGGAGGGGACCTCCTCTGAGACCAGCTCACGATGCCCTAAGCTATAAGATTTATTTGCAATCAGCTGCTGGACACAGTCAGGAGGGAAAGGCAGAAACTGAGGCAATAAGTAGACTCTCTTATTTTAGTTAGTGGATTGAATGGGGATGTGCTAGCTGACACATTTTAAACATATGACATAATCAGAGAATGTAAACTTTATTATTAGAAGCAAGCCCTGTTAAAACCTAGGATCCTTCTGAAGGTTTAACACTACCATCTTAGCCTTGTTAAAGGCTTTTAAGTTTTGCTAGCCTACATGTTCTGGCATGTTAGAAATTCGCATCTAAAGAAATTCTTAAAGACTCACATATACAGGAACCAGTAGCAGCTGCAGTGTCAAGAGCGTAAGTGTTATCTATGAGAAAATCTGCTACGTAAGTGGGCAGCTGCTTTCAGCACTAGTAGCCATTTTTCAGTTGTCCTCATAAGTGGCCCTAAGTAGAAAACATTACTGTAGCCCTTGAAGGACGTGCACAAGGGATGTGCATTTGAGGGCATTAGGACTGATTGTGCAGTAGGTGCCTCCGCTGTGAGGTTCACAGAGCACTGGCCCTGTTACATCCTGCTGGTGTTGGATGCTCTCTGGAGACCCAGGTGGCTGCTCTAGAGCTACCACAGGCTGCTGTGGGCTATCACTGCTATCCTTAAAATCTCTCAAAGGCTGCTCAGATTTGGTGTAGATTTGGGGAAAGAATGCATTCTTTTTTTTTTTTTTTTTCCCCCTGGAGGAACCGTGTAAACAGTAGTGGTGTGTATAGACCATATATGTAGTGGTGTGTATAGACCATATATATATGGTCTATGGTCTACAGAAACATATGCAACCATGCTGAAAGGCACCTATGTTCATTCCTGGCTTCTGGATATCCAGATGTGACATATCCCCAAATATCCGTTCACTGCAAAGGTAAAAATCCAGTCGTGGAGCTGAGTGTCCATTCAGCCCTAAAATGTCCTCGTGCATTTCCCCATGTGCCTTAGTGAACCATTGTAACCTTGCCCACAAAGCTGCAACCTTATGTCATTAGCACTTATCCAGACCCCAATTTCTTCAAGCACTAGGCATCCTCATGACTCACTGACCTTGTTAGAGCAATTGGAGAACTTTCAGTCTCTTAACAAAATGTCCAAAGTCACTGTGACATAAAAGATGGGAAGGAACAAGAAAACACATTGGCCTAGTAATTTCTTCTAATCCCTTCGAGGCACTGATTGTTGGGATAGTCTCCATGGCACTAACCACCAAAAGTGCATAAAATATTTGTTGGGAAGTAATAGTTCCTTGCGGAGTTCACTTCCAGTGCTCAAAACGCCGTCCTTAGAAACAAGCAACAGCCATTATAACCTCTGGGACCAGGCTTGCTGTAAAATCAATATTTGAAGGTAATCACTTTGTATCTGATGCATGAGCCTGGGCGATTTTACTGGCTGCCTGTTGTTAATATGGACCACTGCCTAATTGTCATTCCAGAAGAGGATCCAGATGTCCCTTATTCTCTCCCTCCAGCCCACCGTGGCTTTCATTACCAGAAAAAAATTCCAAGAAGGTGATATCATTTACTTTTAGAAGCTGAGTAGGACAAAGGCCATCCCTTCCTTGGGCCTTTACTCCTTGCGAGTACATTTTAAAATTAACACCTCTCCCCAACTCCAGAGACTCATGTGATTTCACCTATTGGTCAACACGCAGTCCCATTTCAATATCTGTGGTTTCACCCTTTAAATTTTTCAAGCCCCTACCTTTTGCCATCAAATGTCTGTTCCTGTGCTGCCACATGCCGTAGCAATGGCATGGTGAACACGGAGGGGAACAAATCCTGCCTTCGTCAGGTGTAATGCACAAGTAGGACTGAAATGCCAGCACAAAACTCCAAGGGGGAGAGATGAAAACTGCTCTCAGTCTTCTTGGTGAGATTAAGTTTTCAGTAACCAAGTCACAGCTTTAGCCGGAGAAGATACCTGTGCTCTCTTGTGTTTGTTTGCTTCACATGGAAACAGATTCTTGCAATAGCCATGAGCCTAAATTTCCCCAAAATACTAGGTGATTAAAACCTCCTCATCTGCCTGATGTAAAACACTTTTTAAGTGTAACATACGATTTTATAGTGTTTTTCACAAATACTACTGCCTATTTCAGGACTGCTGTTTGTTTGTTTGGGGTTATTTTGTTGTGGAGTACCTAAAAATGCAACCAACCTGGATGGCATAGGTAGCCTTTTCTCTCTTATATTTAACTGTCTCCTAAGATGATGATCAAAGCTTTTTCAGGACTTTGATAGAAATAGCCAGAACCCTAATAAACCTTGTATCACTTTTGTTAGAGATAACATTTTAAAGAAGTTGTTTTATAACCACAAAGTACAGTTGCCTATGTTCTTCCTCCCCTTTTGTTTTTAAACTAGACCCTTTAAATAGCAGTGAATAGAGTTTTGTGATTTTGAGCATTATACTTGGGGAGAGTTCATCAGGCATTTTGTCAGCTATGTACTACACGTTACATAGTGTTATAATTAAAAAAGAAAAAGTTAAATTAATTTTAAAAATTGTGGGAGAGAAGACTTCTCTTAAAGGGGGAAATGTGTTAATAATCCTGAGCTTACTGTATATTTAAAGTAGCTATATACCTTACTGCTATGAATCTTTGACATAGTGCCAAATGTTGCATTGCCAAAGGTATAGCATTTCATTTATTTCTTTAGGCTCAATAGCGGTTACTGGTAACATGTGTTTGTAGGGTGTCAGTTCTGATGGAATTTTTTTACCTGGCTTGATTCCAAGTAATGTTGGTATGTGTTTAAAATGCTTTAAAAATAAATCAGACTTTTGTGATTCTGCAATAGGAATTCTGGGGAGAGTGATAAACTAGGATTCACTTGCCATCATGATTTTTTTGTTTATGGGAAGGGACTTTGTTCTTTTTGTTTTGCTTTTCCATAGACCAACACAGTATTATATCTAGGAATTCAGGACACATGTTGAATGTTTTAAAGTAAATTGTGTATAAGAACAATATATTTTTGTCCTCAGTAAGGAGGAGCATCAAAATACATTCGTAATGTTGCTTCACTTACACGGAGTTTTTTTCCTCTTATGTTCTGATGCTTGCATATTGCGTCTTTGCAGATGTTCTTCTCTGCTTCTGCAGTGTTTGTCCCTTCACTTTTATAAACACTGAGATCCAGTAGATATCATGCATTTTCATACGGAGACCTCATTTTGATTGCTGCACGCATCTAAAAACTCTTAAGAAAAGCATTGGCTAAACTGCTTTGGAGACATGCTGCGATGTCTCCTAATATCCCCTTTTCCCCTAATTCTATAAAGATTCCCAAGAAAGAATAGAGCTGTGCAAAATGCATGGCTGTGGGTCCTCGGGACATTTTAGCCAGGGAGAACCCCCGGCAAGTGGAACAAAATGCCTGCTAGGAACGAGAGTCTCTGCAGCAGTACTTAGCTCCTCTGATCTCTGCATGATTTCCCCAGGTGATAAACTTTGCCTTTGCTTTGTGGGCATCTGTTACCCTGGGCTCTTTCTCTTATGGAGGAATATAAATCCATCAGGCACCAGGTTGGCCAGCAAAGTTGCCAGCACTTTGTACCAGCTGTTCAAAGAGGCTGCCAAATGTGGATGCCCTGGTTTATGTACCTTGCACCTGCATTTGCAGAGGCGCTGAGCACCTGCAGATACTGGGTTGCTGCACTCAGCCTTTGTGGAATTGGGCCTGTCCTGCAGCCTTTTCTGCAACATACATATATATATACATGCCCCCCCCCCCCTCCACAGTTTTATATATATCAGTGACTGTTTTGGAGAAAGTAGCAGGGGAAAAAAAAACAAAATGTTTTAGTAAGTAAGCTGCATCCATTTTTTATTGGTTACTTTTAAAACTAACAGACTGACATGGAATAAAATTTAGTCTTTACATCATTATTCCAGGTGAACTTAGTTTCCTCTCCTCTCCTCTCCTCTCCTCTCCTCTCCTCTCCTCTCCTCTTTCTTTATTATTTTTGAATGTAGACTTACTCTTGATAATTTTCTACTTTTTTTCTTTTCATAGGATGCTATAATTTAGAATGATTTTACAGTTCTATAATGACACAATAAACTATTTATAGAGCATAATGACACTGAGAAATAAGTACTCAATATTCAAAATTATCTATGTATATGTGGTAGCAAATATTTACTACTACATTTGCTTCCAAGCCTCATTGTATATCTGGAAGCTTGATAACAGTTCATATTTTCTTACCAAACTGATAATGTGTTATTAATTCAGATAAAAAAAAAAGAAAAAAAAAAAAAGAGGTAGCCTACCAAATTCCTCTGTTTTGTCCCAGGTTTGAAATTTTATGAGAACCAGACTACACATTCCTCTGCTGTTAGACAGTATTATTTTCAGAGATGCTAACCTGTTAGTGATTAGCCCAGACTGGTGTCTTGGATGCTTGTGGTATCAGAAAGCCCTTCCCTGAGGACTTCTCTGGTCCAAAGAGAATTTCCACATTTGAGCTTGAAAAAGATGGTCTGAACCTGTGTATATTCGCAACTAAGGGTCAAATCCCGTGAGTCCATGGGAATTTTGCCGGCGTAAAGACTGCAGGATCTGATACATAGAGATTTATTTGTTTCTTGTACAGATGTTTAAGTCATTTAAAATTATATGATCCAGTGTTCAAAGAATTAGCTGCCTAATAGACCTTTTTGCTTCTAACTCCAGTTAATTCACTGCCGTTGCTTATTGGTGTCTTTATAGTTAACTCATCCTAACTGGCAAATTAAGGAAAACTCAGGCCTCCAGTGAAATGATTATCAAGGAAAGTAAATTACAAAATATCACGGGCTGTATGTGGCCCAAAAGGTCATTTTAGATTTGTTTGTAGAAAGTAGCTATCATCTTTATGTTATTACTATTGGTAGCGCCAGGAGGCAATTTGTTTATTATATTTATATGTTACTCTATACAAGATTCTGCTCAATGATCCTGATCATTACGTCTGTAAGTTCAATCGCTTTTACCATAAATGTGTACTTTCTAGATGCTCATCTATGAACTTTTAATCAGTGTTTGCTTTTTCATTCTATTACTTTAGCTCTTTATTCTGACTTGAGAAGTGTAATATGACGAATGGGCAGACTTAAGACATTAACTGATATATCAGGCCATGTCGCATGTTTTAACATTGATTTTGTCCTTGTGTTGCATGCATGTCTATATGCATACCTGTTTTCTGTGTACGTGCATTAATGTGCACAAGCACCATGGCACAAGCCAACCACATTGGAACATCACCAGGGTAACCTGATGCTGTTTTCTGCTATTCACTAGTCTACTTAATATTTTTTCACATAAATTCAGTATGTGCAAAGAAGACATTTATATGTTCCTTCCTATGTATGTTTGTGAAACATATGTGTCAGGCTCCTCTACAAATCTCATGATGAAGGCAAGGCTTCAGTAAACTGTACCTTATATTTGTTCATATTAGATATTTTTAACTTCATGTTTATACTTAAAAAAGCTACTTCTGTGCTCTCAAAACTCTATTTCTTCAGATGAGCACCTTCAATCCCAAGTCCACCTAGTACTTAAAGAAAAAGTTCTGACCTTGCAGCAAGCAGCATTTATTAAATGGAAAGACTGACATCAGCTATAAAGCCAAAAAAAGCCAGGCCAACCCTGTATATTTAGTATCCCCGGAAAGCCTGGTGACAGAAAAGAAATGATCTTCCCTTCTCAGTGGAATTTCAGTGTTCAGGCCCTTCTGATCGCAAAGCAGGCAGGAGTCACTTTATTCCAGCTTGAAAAAGGCAAAACAAAATAATACAAAATTTGTGCAGACAGAGACATTTAAAAAAAAAGAGAGAGAGAAAAATAAAAAGAGAGAGAAAAAAAGGAGAAAGGGTGATTTTTGCAAGCCACTAGTAAGTTTTACTTAACAATGAAGAACCCAGGCGCTAGTTTGGAAGATGAAGGACTAGGGTTTAGTTTCTTTCTTCCACTCACCTGTTTGTTTGGAGATGGAAACAGAATCACTTCTGATGGCTGTTTTTTCCCTTCCCTCAGAAATGTTATTTTTTATATATTTGTTATAGCTCAAGTAGAACTTTTCACTGCTGCGCTGTATATCTTTCATAATCAGGCCTATGAAATGCGATGATATTTTTTCACCCAGTCACCATAGAGGGAGAGGACAAAACAGAAGTAATGCCATTTGCTTCTTGCTGAAGGAGCAGAGGAGATGGAAGTTGAATTTCCAAATAGGGCAGAGTGTAGTTTTACTTGTTGCTTTGCAGGGCGCCTATTAGTAGAGAAGAACATTACAGTGAACATAGCTGAAGACTGAACATTTGTTGAAACACGTCTGAGGCATTTTTACATGTTGCTTGAGGGATGAATTAATTTACATGATGTTTCACTTTTTAAATAAAACAATTTATTATAAAAATCAAAATGTCAAATCTAAAGACTCTTATCTGTGAGCTCTCATAAATTATTTCCTTGAAACTTTTTTGGATCAGGACTACTCACATATTCTTCCCTCAAGCTTAAATTACACAAACAATAAGTAACAAGCTATTGTAAGTGTAATGGTAATTAACCATGAAAAAAAACATAGTTGTTTGGAATTTGGCCGATTTTTACTTTAGATAAATGTTTCTTTTTGATCAGGATTTTTATATCTTCATCACTTCAAGCCTTACATTGTCTTTTTACCTTTTGTTCTCCCTTTTTTTTTTAATCTCACTCGTGGAGGCCATTAGAAAGAGGGGCTCCCAGGTGTCATGAGCCTCTTGGGTTCTCAGAGTTTCTTGGCAGCAGCAGAACGGTGGTTTCTATTTGCATGCTGGTGAGGTTCTGGTGATGAGCCGTTAAATAAAATGATCTGTCCCCAGGCCAACTAGTTGGTTCATTGCCAAACAGTAATCCAGTACAATTAAGTATCAAAGTTTAGATTATTCCATTATTCCAAGAGATCTGACTGCAGCCACCTGGAAAAGCAGAGAGCTCAAGAGGGGAAGAATGATAAGGGCATTTATTTTCACCGGGGTATTCTAATTACTTTGGGGTTTGTTTGAATATGTGGGATTTGGATGGCCATAAATTTAAAATTAGCATTTTAATTTTCAATTTCAGCTATATTTTCCTTCCAAAACTGGGCGTTGAGGAAGAGAGGAGATGAAAGTACTGAGTCCACTGCTGCTGTTCTTGATAATCTTACTAAAATAAACTTTATGGTACCTTTCTACTTTTCTCTTAGTCATAGGCTGTTGTGTCTATTGCTGTTGTTCACGCTTTTAAGCAGGTATGGCAACAAAGTTAAATATTTGGCAATTTATTTAGCAGGTTTTTTTTTATTATTTCATTTGTAACTCAGGACAGAGAATGTCTCTTCTGTGTTCTGCTACTGCTCTCAACTTTATTTCCATAGCTTTGCAAGTAATGGTTTTTCATTTGATGAAAGAACACTGAATCCTGGCAGGTGGAATTTTACTAGGGTATGACTTTTCTAGCCATAAGCACAGTAGCACTGTAAAACACACATTTAAAGCAAAGTCTTTTTAAAGTTATGTAAATAGAGGAAATGGCCAAACATGATAGGTATTTGGATGTTTTGCAGCTTAGCCACAGCTAATCAGACAGAAAATCACACCTAATGTACATAAAGAAATGTTTTAAATCTTATTCATGTATAATAACTGAAAAAGGCTTTTGTTACTAAAGCATACCTTGAGCAAGACTCATTTTTAGGCACTTTAAGGCATTTGCATGTGAAAGGGAACAAGCAGTTTGACCTATTTCTTCTCTTCAGGAAACTAAGAATTAGAGAACACCATAAAATCATAGCAGTCTCCATATATATGACATATCAGGAACGCAAAGCATTTAAGAAATATTAAATAAGTGTTTGTCCTCTGAAGACACAAATAAATTACAGGCTTTCTTGATGGAGAAACTGAGTCACAAGACTGTCAAATTGTTACATTTTACAGCTTAATCGTTGTTGAAAATAGCAATCAGGTCCTCCAGGTCCTTTCAGTCACGATTTCCAGCTGCAACACCTTGATTGCTCTCTCTAAAATGCACCGAATTATCTGTTGTTTTGAGAAGGATGAGAATATATGGGATAAGGAGAAGTCATTCTAGTTGTTCTTAGGACTGCTCAAAGATCTGTGGATACCAAATCTCCCTCAGAGCAAAAATCAAAGAAGGGCACAACCAGGAAAATAAGTCTTATAAAGACTTGGAAAAGTTAAAAAAATGCAAAAACAGAATGAGTTAATACTAACCAAAGGAGCTATGGAAAATAAGAATAGCTTTTCAAATATATTGGAGACAAGAAAAAAAGAAAAAAAAAAGGTAAAGGAAGAAAAAAAAGAAATAATGGAGTGAAAAAGCAAGCTCAATAATAAATGAGGAGGGTGACAAAATGAAAGCTGATTCTGAAATGGCTGATGCACTGTGCTACTTTCAAAATCAGTCTTTGACAAGAAAAATAAAAGGAGTAAGGACATAATAGAACAAGTAATTAAGACCTTTTCAAAATAGTTGTTGATAAAAAAAAGAGTAAGGCAATACTCTGAAAAAAATGGAATAAATGCAAATCAGCAGGTCTGGATGATAAGCATAGTATGGTCTTAAGAGACATAGATAATGAATTTACATAATCACTAGTAATTATTTTTGAAAAGTAATGTACAATTGAGGAATTATCATAGGATTGGGAAAAAGCAAATCTAATACCAATCTTTAATAAAAGAAAAAAAGAGTAATTCTGTTAATTACAGTAGGGCTTCCTGTTGTTGTTTATAATGCCCGGTGGTGTGATAGGCACTTTGCTGAAGCCATAAGAAACCATTCTTAACCCAATATAATTTAACTTAAGACTTAGCTAAGGTCCTAACTTAGTACCTTGTTGAAGATGACCTAAAAGTAAAGGTGTGTGATGAATGAGAACACTAGGAAGACAGGTTCTTGATGGTTCATTTCTATATGCACATATCTTCATGATTACATAAAGATTTGTGGTCTACTTGAAATAATAACAATGATTAAGAAATAAGATAACAAATATTATTGCTCTGACACCAAAGTTTTTACCCCATACTTTCTCTTGTCTCCACTTGCCAAGCCTGA
Organism: Crypturellus undulatus; assembly: GCA_013389825.1. Classification (NCBI taxonomy): domain Eukaryota; kingdom Metazoa; phylum Chordata; class Aves; order Tinamiformes; family Tinamidae; genus Crypturellus; species Crypturellus undulatus. The sequence goes on from VWPW01011959.1 coordinate 221,347, forward strand.
AGGCATTTCCAGGAGGCCAAGAATCTCCAGACAGGTGCTACTTGTCTCCTCCCTGTTGCCCGGCCCCCTCAGATGTCTCTTGTGTAGATAAGGAGGATGGGGAGTTGCTTCGAAGGCCTCTTGTGACCCCAGTTTGTTCTTGAAGTACGCTCATGAATGCAAAGCATGGAAGGAAAAGTGCTACTATAACAGTAGAAGCTTCTGAGTTGAGCGGAAAGTCTTAATATGGTTCTCACTTCTACTCTTCCAACCACCAAGTCCCAAGGGGGCACACCCAGGGGCTTTTATGGGCTTAGGAAGAAAGAGAGATCATGCCATCTAGTGGAGCTCCCTCCACTTTTTTCCCTCTATTCTTTGAGAGACATGGAGGAGGGCATGGGCTCTGGAGGTCCAGGGGAACAAGAAGGAAACATGGCAACGCAGTCCCAGAAGGTTTGTAGTAGAGTGGTAAAAATCAAGATAAGACAGAATATCAGACAAAAATGGTTGGAAACTGTTTGAGATTTCAATACAGATAGAAGAAATTCTAGTTTTTTACTTAAATAGAGAGATTGATAAAGTATTTTGCATTTTTTTTTCCTGGAGGTGAGGCATTGAGGTGGACTTGAATACGTCCATATTGCCAAATGTTTTTTCCAATTGGTTACAGCAGTACAAGTTGTAGTCTGCAGATGGAGGAAGGTGTCCAGAGGTGTTCTGCAGATGTCAGTGATAGACCCAATTTGTTGATCATCTGATTAAGGAAGGGAAGGTAAACAGACCATTCATTAAATCTGCAGGTCTTACTAAAATTGGGAAGTGTTGCCAACACCAGTGAGGACAGAAAAAGAAGATATAAAAAGAAGTGAGGACAGATTAGAAATATGGACAGGAAATCACAAAATGGGATTCAGCCTGGCAAATGGAATCTGATACATCTGCTGAAATAATAATGCGGAATGCAGATATTCAGCAGGAGAAAGATGCTTGTAAAGAACTGATGTTGAAAAAAGGCCTAAGGGTGATAGTGGACAGCAAATTGGATCTGAGTTTGTAATGTGATATGGCAGCCAACCCCTTCTCCTCCCCGACACTTCTGTTCTTGCTTGCGTCATATCCGAGAACAGAAATGGGAGACAGCCTTTCTATAGAGCCTAAGACCACAGATATAATACTGCACACAGCTTTAGGCATGTCATAAAACAATAATAGATATGAATAGGTGTAGTAATTGCAAGCTCCCTCATAGTGAAATGAGACTGGACAATGAATTTTGAAACATATAATAGGAAGTCATTCTGCACGGATGGGTGAACGCTGCAAGTCTTTTTCAGCTTTAATTTTCATGTTTCTATACAAGGAAGGTAAAATGAACAGTAGTTATTGTTTAACCGAGTCTCTTGCACATCAAACATGTTAATTTCAGGTTTTTCTGGGTCACATATTTTGTTAACCATGACCTCCTGGCACTGAGCTAACCGTATTAAACTGCCCCTATTCAGCCCAAGCGGATCAGTTCATTGCAAGGTGATCTGGAGTAGCATATATTAATTTTATTCCTTGAGATAGTAGATGAAAGAAGACTATAAAAGAAAAAAGACCAGTGCAAGGCATGCTTATTTTTACCCTTGGTTTGGGGTATTTGCAATTTGAGTGTTTTTCATGCACACAATGTCACATTTATATGCATGTGCATATATATTTTTGCACACACACATACACACACACATATGCTAATTGTAAGCCCCCCTCTAATGTAGATGACAGGTAAAATCTGATAATTTACTCTGCAGTGTGTAGAGATGACCTGTCCTTGGACCCAGGTATGCTGTTCTAGGAGAGAGCTGCCTTTGCAGAGGGAGAATACAGGGAAACTCAGGTGGTTCGAGCAGCAGCTTCTGAAGTACAGTTATAAAAATGTGAAATAGCCCTTCAATAAGTCCTGCTGTTGATACAGGCATGTGTGGGTGCTGCAGACCTTTTGATTTCTATCTGTTTTTTCTCTTTGCTTTTAGTGATTCTAGGAAGCTAACTGGGTCCAATTTGCCTGGGCCTGTTTGTCCATGCCCTGTTTCTTAAATCCAGAAGCATATTTATTACCTACAGAGATAATACAAGGGTTAGAGAAGATCTTTGACTAGATAAACATATTTTGCTTAACCGTGTCTTGTTTGAATATTACTTTTTTGGGTACTTGGAAAATATTAGGGAATTAGGGAATATTTGGATATTATCTATTATAGTTGTTTATGTCCCACCACTCAGTGTAGTGAACTGACATATTGATAAAGAAGGTAATATGTAGAAATATGTGATTCAGTAATGTTTATATACCCCAATAAACATGGATTTCTAATTATAAATGTCCATAAAAAAAATATTAAAATGAAAGGATCAACTCGTTTACTTTATAAAAGCATCTATTAATATCAGTAGGGGAAAGGTATTGGTCTGTTGATCATCAGTCTGTGTATGATCTAACACGAATCACTTTGCTACTGTATCACTGTTGCATAACCTGTTCCTTGATAAAGAATGGAAAGAGAATTTTGTCATGAAATAAACATTGCATCTAGGAGGCTCTGCTAGTGTTATCATACTTAATATTTTTTATTAATATATTTATTCCCTCCAACTTTACTTGGGCTTATTAGTAGTGTGCTTATTAAGAGAGAGCAAAACTCTTCACATCAAGTAGCTTGGTTATATGTTTATATATATGAAGCTAAAATCATGTAAAGGATAAAAAATTCAAGAAAATAGTCTGTTATTTACAGGGAGCATTGAACAAAGCTGTACTTGTTTGTTTTTGTTCAGGAAAAAATAAAAGAAAAAACAAATTAAGGATTAGTCAAGAAAGTTTAGGAAAGAAGGGCAAAACCAACAGTAAGAAGCCTAAGTTCAAACGAATATTTGGAAAAGATATATAAGGTCTTCATTTTTATCCTAATACTTGTGCTACGTTTGTGTTATTTAGTCTAAGAAGCTTGAGTCCCACCTCCTTTGCTGAATACACATCTTACTATCTTGTTAAATCAGCTTGTTAAAGAAGCTTTTGATTTATTGCGTTCATATAAAGCTTGCCATTTTTTTAAATATATATGCGAGTGCACACACTCAGCATTAAAGATCAGTGGAGCTCTCAAAGTTTTCTGTTTGTCATGGTAGGAAAGACTAAAATAGTGCATTTAGATGGGCAAAAAAGAAGTTAAGAAGTCCCTTAAAGGACTACTAACACTGCTAACCTGACGGATTTGTTTTTAATTAATTAATTTCTTTCTATGTGTATTTATATAAAAGTAAGATGAATTTTAAAGATGTTGTTCAACTGCTAGCTAAAAATAGCAAAAGTAAACTCAGGTTCTGAAAAGCTGGATGATGTCCTTACTAGAGGGGAGAGAAAACAGTGCTATAAAGTGCCCGTTCACAGTTCTGCATATACAAATAACATAACTCACACTAATGTCAGCTGCAGCCCTGCAGAGGTGAGGGTGGGAGATGATATCCCTGAGGTTTGGTTTTCTCAATCTCCCACTTCAAGGGCAGGTCAGCAAAAAGTTGCAAGTAGACCAGGTGGGTGACAATGTGATTGTATATGGCACACATGAATTCCGGGGTATGATGACAGCTGCTTGTCCCTATATATATATATTCATCCTGAAGATGGGACAAATAGATTGGCAGAACTGTGTTTGCTGTTAGTAAAGGTCTTAACTAAGGTTAGAAAAATGAAAATAATAACAAGGACTGGTGCAATTCTCCAGTGTCCTGGCAATGGGTGCCACAGTAAAATTGCTACAGATAAATTGCCACAAATAAATAGATGTCTATTTTATAAGAAGTGTCAGCGCAGCTTTAGAATCTTTTTATATATTGTTTTTCAGAATTTTACCAAGTAGCTGTTGTAATTGCTATGGGATTATTATTTTAATGCTGCTTTTAGGAAACAAGAGGCAGGCCCACAATATTTGCGGGAACCTACTTTCACTAACAGTGGATTGCCTCTGTTTGTGTAGGTATCTTAACTCTCTTGAACTGGTTAACATACTTGGTAGTGTTCCTGGCTTTTTAATAGTTTCTATCTTGCTTCTGCCATTTTATACAAAGTACAGTAAATGGGTGAGAAATTAAGTAAATACCCAAGGGAGGATCAAAATAATTTATACTACGCCACAGACATTTCAAGTCTTGCAGTCTCTGAGCAACCACTTGCTGAGCTGAGTAGCTCAAAATGGTAAAGTATACTCCATAAATCAGAAATCCAAGTCAGGTTTTCTGAAAAACATTATTTTGCCAATGTTTTTATTAAAAACAGTACCAAAAATGTAGTTTAACATGTTGGCCTTCTACAGGCTTCAAGGAATTTGGGGATTTTGATAAAACCAACTTCTTTTAAATGAACAAGCCATGTATTTAGAAAGATATATAGCTGTCATGCTTTCTAAGAATAATAATGGTATATATGCAAAATACTTTGTACAAAACCAAGAATTAGCCAGGTGTCTGAAAATATTTGACTATTAAATTGTGATGTATTTCTCTTGGAGGAATGCGTGGTAATTCTGTAGGCATGTGAAGTTAGTGATCTTCAGAGGGACAGTCCTGGAAATCAAACTCTTATTTATCTATGGAATGGATATGTAACATATTGCTATATGATATTGTATTTCAAACTGAGCCTCGAGGCTGTTATCTCTGGGAATGAGGGAGATGGTGCATTCCCTATATTTCAATCTCCTGGTGAAGCAGCAAATTAGTGCCAGCTGAGGTGTTAGATTTTTATGATGTGAATGCGTCTGGTAGAAACAAAGTCTACAAATTAGCCTTTACTTGGACCAATGGATTAACTATTAGTTAATTATTCCTGATTTTTGTTTGTTTGTTTGTTTTGTTTGTTTTTCGCAAGCGGCAGCCAGTAAGAGTTACCGTCATTGACAAATGAAGATACCATATACTGTGATTTGAATGCCAGCTTGTTTGCACGTATTTATTTGATTGATAGAAAGCGTGAAATATCAGCCCCAAATTACAGGTTAGCATGGAAATTATGTTTATTCTGCTTAGTTTTTGCAGTGCAGCCTGCATCTGTGAGTAACTGGCAATGCAGCTACGAGTGTATAAAAAGATGGGTATGAAATGGCAAAATCAAGGATGTGATTCGAAGAGTAGTGTTGAGAATGAAAAAAAGTCTAGAATTTTAAAATGCTCTGTGGTTCTAACAGTAATGCTGCTTTCATTACTACTGTACCTCAAATCAGCAGAGAGAAAAGCTTCTGAAGTAAAGATTACCCATAGGATTTGTAAATCAGATTGATGGAAGTAATTGGTAAACTGCTTAATCAAGCCTTGCTTGGAGGTGAAAAAGGACTGCGGGATAGAAAATGTAGGCTGTATAAGTAACCCAACAAGTCAGTGGAGTTCCTTTTTTCTGAAAGAAACAAAGATAGCAGTAATTAATGACCCTGACTCTGTGCCAAAAAAGCTTTCTTCTGACAACTCGAACTTAATTAAAACTTAAGACATTTCAATGGCCTCAGAAAGCCCCTGATGGGGTGAACTCTTGCAAACTCGTGAGAAAATTTTGTAAATTAAAGGAAAAGATGTGTGTTACCACTGGTGCCATGACTCTAATCCCTGGCAGTCAAAGAATCTATTTAGCCAAAGCCTTTTCTTTTAACTGGCTCACACCTGCAGGCTTACTGGCACTTCCTCTGTACCAGAGAAGGCAGTTTTTGTGTTTTACGGAAGATCAGATAATAGGAGCCTTGCTGTTACTTTTGTTTTTGTGCATTGTTCATTAGGCTGTGAGTGTTGCAGGCACACTTGATATGCTTGGCTAGCTTGGGGGGAGAGCCCTGCCTGAATGCCTGAGGTGGTGCAACATGAGCGAGGATGGGCTGGCAAAAAAAAAAAAAAAAAGAGAAAGGGCTTAATGTAAAACTGCTCCAAATTAAACCTCACAGCTGATGGGGCACGCTGAATGGCAGAGCCTGCTGTTCTTCACACATCCGAGTTACAAGGAACAGTATTTTGCACCGGACAGTGCTGGGTCTAGAGAAAAGGAAATGAGGCTTTCAGATTCTCCTTGCACCTTTTTATGGATGCAATTTTTATTCATTTTGAACCAACTGGTGTATGAATCCCTGCCAGGTACCCTGTATGGAAAGGGAAGCACTGTTGGAGTTGCAAGGAAGCACGCTTCTCTGAAAGTTGACCTGCTTTTATTAATAAACATGGGATTAAATTCTGGAAATAACATTGGCTGCATACTAATTGGTCTAAATGGTTGCTTGATTTACATAAGGAGAAAAAAAAAAAAGGAGTTTAATTTCATCTGCCCTTCCAGAAAGAGCTTTTGTTTATTATCTGGTAGAAATCTCAGCCTTCTCCATCCTCCCTTTCTGTGGCCTTTGGCAAATCCATAGATCTGAAACTCTGGAGAAGGTAATATTCTGGATTGCCTTTTCCCTCTTGGATGTTACTGGAGGATGGGCCATTCGAATGGCACAGAAAAGCTTTGCTGTATAGGTCAAGGCTTGGGTATATCCTTTAGATCTGGATACTGATGGAGAGGATGTGGAGCTCAAGGTGCTCATGAATCTTTCCTCTGAACTTTCAGAAAAGTCTTGATGGGCCTAGTTACGATGTTTACTTTCACAGGTGATGATCCACTACATACAGGTACTGGCACCGATATCTTCTTTTTCATTGTGGTTTAGGGAAGAGCAGGGGAAAATATAGTCATAAACTTGTGCTTTGTTTTGTGTGTGTGGATTGGCATTTAATTCACCACATCAAGCTCACACAAAATAAAATGAGGAGAGAGAAAAAAGAAGATGAGCCTGTAGGAGTTTACAAAAATATACTGTATGTGTCATGTCTCCATAGCGTTGGAAAGATTCACCTAGCAGTTTGTTAGTAACCACTTTCAGATGTTAAAATAGAGGTGGAGAAGAGCGAGGGGGAACAAGAGGGAGAGGAAAGTAGAAATCAACATGTTTGATCCTATACAGAAACTATTGTCTGCAAGAATTTCAGGATACCGACCATAATCTAACTAATCTTAGGCCAAATAAATACCACCTGTACCACTTGATATCTGAAGGAAACAGCAGCCCACTGCAACAAGTTAGAAAGACTCCTAGCGTCGTACTGAGCTCTCAGCAGTAAAGTGATTGTTTTTGCAGTGCGTTGCCATTCTTATTTTGGGAATATATTTGTTGTGCCT